>UESW01003882.1:1393442-1625590 GCA_900491605.1 Calamus simplicifolius | reverse complement strand
GAGAGAGAGATAGAGGCAAGCACGACAAACACAAGAAATTTATAGTGGTTCAGTGTAACCAACACCTACGTCTACTTCCAAGCAACTCTTGGGTCCACACTATAATCATCCATATTACAGTCGAGTTGTTTTACAAGCTCACAACTCTAACTTGTTGTTTTACACAGGGTCACAACGAACCCAGATGATTTTCCTGGGTTCACCAGCATAAAACCCAATATAAACTACACTTAGCTTACTCCTAGGTTAACAACCTCAACTAATTTAATCCCCTGATTGATTTAGCAAACAACAATTCAATAAATATTTTACAGCAATTTTAAAGCTCCTTAAATGAGCAAATATGCAATATAAATGAATAAAGGTTGGAAAAGCCTGATTGAAGCAAGATTGATGTGAGCTTTTCTTCTTTTCTTCTTTTCCTCCTCTCTTTTGACTGGTTGAATCAAGATGTAGCTATGATTCTTGAAGACGAAGCTTAGAAGAGAACTTGAGGAATTAGGGCTTCTTGGCTTTTCTCCTTTTTCTTCTTTGAGAATCCTTTGAACTTGAACTATTTGAAGCTTTTGGATTGTTCTTGAATCTCTCTTGAAATGAGCGTGGACTCAAAGATTTTCTTTCTCTCTTTCTTTTCAAATTTCTCTGATTTTTCTGCTATTTTCTTGATTTTCTGCTCTCTTTTTCAAACGAACGAATCCCTTCTTTATATAGAGATTAGGTGAGAAAATAGCCATTACATGGTAGGTGGATTGCTTCCTCACGCAAAGAAATAGATATGTTGGGGGTTAGGTGAAGAAAAGTTACCGTTAGAGCTGATCTGACACTTTTAAAAATTATTTCTGACAGGTTGGAGTTAGCTCCAACTTTTCATATGTTGGCTCCAGATCGTATTTCCATAAATAGCAAAAAGTTGATTCGATGAGGAGTCGGCTCCGACTTTACAAAGTATCGACTCCCCTCAGACTGGAGTCAGCTCCCAAAAACTAATGTGTCGACTCTTGGAAATGCTCAAAAAACCAAGTCTCTGTTCTCAGGTTGGAGTTGGCTTCGGAAATCCATGTGTCGACTCCGACTTCTGAAGCAGAAAACAGTTTCTCTATATCTCAGGTTGGAGTTGGCTCCACCTATTCATGTGTCGGCTCCGAAACCTCAGGTGTCGGCTCCGAAACTCTAGGTGTCGACTTCGAACCGTGCCGAAAATATATAACTACTCTGATACACTCTGGAGTCAGCTCTAATGGTTCTAGGTATTGGCTCCAAGTTCTGAACTAAGTAAATTTTATTTAAACTCGGTTCAAAACTGATTCCTAAGTGTCATTTGAATAAACAACCAACTTAATACCTGAAACACTTATCAAATTTGCCAGAAGCACAATGAATATACTCATGGCTTTTGTTAATCATCAAAATTAATAATTGAGTAAATAATTTCTCAATAATTTCCCTAACAGCGGTGCTCCTCCTACGCGCCTGCTGCCCATAGTGCACCGTGTCCTGGCTTGGTGGCTCGACCCACCAACCTCGCCCTCTGCATAGTGTGGGGTTGGGGTCGTGATAATCCTCCCCCATTTGAAGATGTCGACATCCTTGTCGCATTCCCCCTAAGTAGGCCTGGATCTTCCTTGCAGAAATCTTCTCTCGCCCCCTCCCATCCTGGGTCATGGCGATCTTCACCTCGCAACATGCTTTGGCGCATCTCCTTGCGCCCGGCACAGTATCGTCGTGCCCCGCCCCACCTGTCTCTAGATGCAGGCGATCTTCATCTTCTCAAAGGTTGTTTGACTCGACTTGGACCCTGCCCACCGCTAGTCCTCCTTCAATAAGTCGATCAATGGGATCGCTGTTCTGGGATCCACTAGGATGAACCTTCGATCTTCGTTGGCCAAGGCTAAGGAAAAGATCCTAGCTTGGTCACTGGTGGGAGTCGGTCAATCACTCTGGCCGACCTATTATCCAAGGAACTCTGCTTCCTTGCAGACACACTCACACCTCTCATCATGCGAGTAAGTGATCTAAGTGCTCCTCACCGAGCAGCTATAGACCACTTCATCCAAATACACAACAACAAACTCATCCAAGTGTCCGTACAACACATTTAACATAGATTGCAAATAGTAATAGGAACTTTTGTCAAACATGACAAGAAACTCATAACAACCATACTGAGTTACATAAGAACCTAGACTCAAGTAGTGAGGTCCACCTCAACCCTTTCGCAATCTGTTGAGTAGATAGTTGACCAGACCATCTGCTCCTGCACCCACGCTGCGCACCTCCTATACACCTATGGCCATGCTGTGTTGTACTCAGTAGTGCGTGCCTCCTGCGTGCCTCATTGCGACTTGACCTGGCGCACCTCCTGTGCGTCAGTTGGCAGGTTTATGCCATCGCCTTCCATTGATCCGTCTTGCAGATCAGAGTGGTGCACTGCCTGCGCACCCTTCTGTTGGCTTTTACGATGCACCTCCTATGCGCCTGGTTGCAGAACTCCTTGGCGCCTCCTCTGAGCACCACCCTGGGGCTTGTTGGGATGCACCTCCTATGCACCCTTGTTGGGATCCCTATGGTGCACCTCCTGTGCACCAGCCCAAGGTTGCTTGTGGTGCACAGGATGGTTATGACTAGGCTAAGCGCTTGGCACCCTTCCTTGGAAATGCCACTATCTCACCCTAGCGTGCCTCCTGCACACCTGGATTGCCAATACCTGGTCGAGCCGTTGACCCGTCCAGGCCGACCTTCATCGATCGCTCCACGTTAATGCCCGCAGCACCAGATGTCGCAGCCTTTGTTGCTACCCTGGAACCTCCGCGTCCCAGACACTTTGGATCTCCCTCTATGGGAACAAAACAAGGACTTTTCTTTTTCCCAATAAAAATACCATGGAGGTAAGGTATGATCATTACCTTGGCTGCCATGAAGAACTCCAGCCCAAGGATGACATCAAAGTCGTCTAGGGGAATAACTATCAAGCTGCAATTTCCTTTCCATGAGCCCGCCGTAATCGTCACCTCCGCTATGCCGTGAACATGAGCAGCTCTGCTATTCATGGCCTTGATTAGGTTTGTGCTTCTAGATACTGCCAACTCCAGCTTCTTGGCCTTCTCCTGGCTAACGAAGTTGTTGGTCACCCCAGTGTCTAGCATGGCTCTCACCCTGTGGCCATTGAGGAGTATGGGGATGTTCATTAACTCACGGTTGTTGGAGGGTTTCTTCACCGTGATCGCATTGAGTAGTTGCAATGGGTTCACCCATGCAATTTCCTCCTCCTCAGCACTCTCGGACTCATCATCATCGTAGGAAGTTAGGGCGTTGACCTTCTCCTTCTTCGAGCAGTCTCTCGCTCTATGGGGTCTGCCACAAATGAAACAACTACTTGGCTTCACTTGCTTTGTGGGTTCGATTGCAACCATCTTCGCAGCTTTCTTCTTGAGCATGACCTTCTTCTTCTTCTCGTCACCTGGCACAAGTGACTTTTTGCCGCCACGGTCACCTTCTTGTCACCTGGAGGCATGGGGGATATACTTCGAAAATCGACAAGGCCCTCGGCTGCCGCCATTGCCGTAGGGAGGTCCTTGACTTTCTACCTTCGAAGCTCGGTCTGTGCCCATGGTTGCAATCCGAACATAAAGTTGAAGAGTTTGTCCTCCTCGAACATATTGTGGATATCCAACAACAACGAGCTGAATGCCTTCACAACTCCTGCATGGAGCCTGTCTGTCGCAGCCTTTTCAATGCCTCACGGGCCATCCATGCTGCGTTGTACGGAAGGAACTGTGCCTGCAACTCCTTCTTCATGGCCAGCCATGTCGCAATGCCCGGTCTTCCCGCTGCCCGATCGTCTGACATGCTGGTTCGCCACCACAGCTTTGCGTCACCTGTAAGGTACATGCTTGCCAAGTTTACCCGCTCAACCTTAGGGAGTTTAGAAGCCCTAAAGTATTGCTCGAAGTCCCACACGAAGTTGTCGAGCTCCTTCATGTCCTGCTTCCCATTGTAGGGCTTTGGCTCGGGGACCTTCAACTTGGCGTGAGTCTTGTCGCCAATCCGCGCTGGATATGCCATCTCTTGACGTTAGTGACAATAACTCTTCCTTCAGGGTCAGCATCTCCGCCCGTAACTCGGCGACCTGGCCGTTCGCCTTGGCCAGACGTCGATCCATTCGCTCGGCCATGTCTTGCTCGGACTCGGCTAAACTTTGGCGTAGTTGGGTGACCTCTTCGCCCTGCGCTGCAACAACGGCTGTGAGACTCCGGGCCTCTCCTGCCCTAGCCTCACCCACAAACTCTTCCAGGCATCGTATCCTTTCTTTGGTCTCCGCTAGAGTCATTGTGTTGATCTTTGGTGAGTTCAAAGCACTCAAACGAGGCTCTGATACCAGCTGTCATGCCCCCTTAGGCTAGAATGCGGAAGCACTTTTTTTTCTAAGGCCTAGCCTTTGGCATGCAGCACTTGAGAACTCCTTCCTCAAGTCAGCCTCCAACCTCACCTGCCTTGCCCCTTAGAAAGCTGGCGCAGAAATCACACAGTAAAGACTCAGGAGTACGGGATAAATCCCAATTTTTTTATTGCATAAAGGATACACACCTAGACACAAGCTAGCAATGGAGGAACCCTCCCAAGGCTCACCCTCTCTTGCCCTTACACTTGTAATTCCACACTTTATGCCCTTGCTCCAGCCCTACGCCATGGCATTGCTTATTTATAGGCACCGCTCAAGGCTTACAAGCACTCCCTCATGGCTCACCCATGTGGAATGGTTAATAACCATCTAGGCCAACTTATTTAGTGGGTTGGCCTTGGCGCGTGCCCTCTGCGCATGCCTTTAGCCATTACGTGCACCACCAACCTCACCTTGCACGTTCTAGTGCAGTTTGACCCACGAATGCCTCCAGCGCATGTGGCGGCGGTTAAAACAACTGCCTGGAACTATCCCAGGCATGGGCAGTTCTCAGCAACTGCCCCACGCCCTTTGCAGATCGTGCACACATCCTCCTGACGTGCGCCAGGCAACTACTTGGGCTTGGTCGGTTCTCCCAACCGCCCAGCCACGATGGCCTTCGTGCTGATCGTGCGCGTGCCCTCTAGGCATGCACCAAGCAGTTCTCGCAACTGCCTGGGCATGGGCGGTTCTCCCAACCGCCCAGCCACATCCGGCTGCTCGTGCGCGTGCCTCCTGCGTGCGCACGCCGGGTAGTTTCGCCAACTGCCCGATCGTGGCCCCACTCGCACACGCGCCCAAGCGGTTCTGGAAACTGCTCGGTGGTTCGGACTGTTCCTCAGTGCACCACTCTGATTCTTGCGTGCCTTTGCCCACGAGATCCTCCCATCGGTCCAACCAATGGTTGTGTCATACGCCACGCAAGGGTTGCTTCGCCTTTCATAAGGTTCTCCTCGGTGGAACCTTGTGTTGGCCAGCATTGCCCATGCATCTTGGCCCAAGGCGATGGATCGCCTGGCCAATCTAAGCAACATTGATGCAGACTCTGCTTCGTCCCTCCGCGTGCCGCTCAACTTGATGTCGACCATGGACACGTGCACGCTGGCACCCCCTGCGCCCTGCTGCGTGCGCTGGTCGACCATGGACACGCGCACGCTAGCACCTCCTGCGCCCTGCTGCGTGCGCCTGCGCACGTGCTGGGCAGCGCGCATGCGTGCGCCTGCGCATGTGTTGAGCAGCGCGCGTGCTCGCCAATGCACCCGGCCAACCTCGCCATTGCATCGCGCGCAAGGTTGGGCCGGTCTGCATGCATGCTCTATGCGCACATGGTAACATCAATATTCTTGTGCAGCCTCCTGTCTCTGGCCGCCCTGGGGGTTCCTGCAAGATGAGCAGCATTTCAGTGTCTGGCCCAGGCCACTGCTCGGCCTGACTGTGCACCGCTGTTGCTACTGCACCAGGTGCCGCTGGGCTGCGCCTTGGTCAAAGCTCGCTCGTCCAGCCCTTGGCCACTCCTTGGACAAGCTTTTGGGCGATGCACCTCTTGCGCGCCTACTACCAAAGTGTGCCGTGTCCTGGCTCGACCCACCAACCTCGACCTCTGCATAGTGCAGAGTTGGGGTCATGACACAGGTCCTTAATAGAGCAGAGTAATTGATCAGATGGCACATCTTCTTTAACGATGTCTTTAATTTTCCGATGGAGTCTTCCCAAGATCTTCTCTGACTTGTAGGACAGATGGTCGTCCTTGCCCATGAAGTCAGGATATCCTTTGGGCCTGAGATCCGGAGGCATGGTCACCAGGTTACTTGTTTTTGGGAAGTCCACAGCGGTGGCCACCATCTTGGCCAGTTCAAGGCATTTCTCCTCCAAATCTCTGCTTTCACTGCGGTCCGCATGAACAACATGGGTGTTGCAAATGACTTCGAGATTTTCATTTGCCACGTTCTTCAAAAAGAAGTCAACAATGTCCTGGCGGCGAATAGGAGAAAAAGAATATTTCGTAAGTATTGTGACTTGGATTGTTTCAAATTTTTAACCCAACGTGAGATTAATTGGGTGCTCCCTCCGCAGAGGTGCTCCCTCCACAGATGATGATCGAGTTGCTTACCTGAGACAAAACAGGCCACAGCTGAAGTTTGGCCTTAGCAGGGGCATAGTCCAATGGTTTCCAACTCTTCCTTCCCGAGGGAATGCGATCCTCATCCCACGTAACAAAATACATGTCACCATCTATTACCGTGGAAATTCGTTCTTCGACTCGGGTGCGCTTTCGGCTCCTGATCCAGACGCCGATCTCATCGCCTCGGGATGAAACCTGTAAGACAGTCCGCACGCAGAGGGTGCTGTGGGGGTTGCCCTCATCCAAGTCAGTAAAGATTCACAGCAAGCAGATGTGAGGAGAAGACTCTCACAGAGAAATGTTCCTCAGGGCTCTTGTGAGAGCTCTAATGGAGTATGAGATTCAGTGAGTAAATAAATGCGTAAGGAGTTGCCTGAGAGTTTACGCGCGTACCTGAAAGGTTGGAGTGCTGTGGTATTTATAGGTGATCATTTGATTCCTTGGACGTGCCCTGGATGGGGTCTGAAAACTGTTAGGATTCGAATCAAGTTTGTTATGAGGCCAGTAGGGTCCATATCTTGTCAGTTAGAGGATCGACGGCTAGGAGAGCTGGTTGATGCCTTGAGGTTCAATGATCACACAGACCTATGCCACTCTTGCAGGTCCTAGGCCACGTCTGGGCATGATTCGCCGTCTGGAATCTTATTCAGCTATAATGGATTCGAACTCTCTGCACCGGATTCCACAGAGGTATTTTGAATGCCATGGTTTGGCCTGAATGAGGAATAAGCTGGTTTCCGAGGTATAGAATGGATTGGCTCGAATGGCCGAGGTATAGTCAGCTTGGATTGCCGAGGAATGGCTCGGCTCGGATGGCCGAAGTATGAGGATAACTCGGGTTACCGAGGAATGGCTCGACTTGGATGGCTGAAGTATGAGGGTAGCTCGGGTTACCAAGGAATGGCTCGGCTCGGATGGCTGAAGTATGAGGATAGCTCGGATTGTCGGGCATAGTTGTTAGACCCGGCCCGGACATCAACCCGGCTAAGAGCTTGGGTCACCAGGTCATCGGTTTAACCGTTGGGTCACCGGTTCAACCATTGGATTAATTATTTTAATATAAAAATATATTTATATTAATAAAATTAATTTTTAATAAAAAAAATTAAGATCAACATAATAACTTTAATATACCCGGCTAAGAGCTCGGGTCACCAGGTCGTTGGTTTAACCGTTGGGTCATCGGTTCAACCATTGGATCAATTATTTTAATATAAAAATATATTTATATTAATAAAAATTAATTTTTAATAAAAAAATTAAGATCAACATAATAATAAACTTTAATATCTAATGATATAAAAAATTATAAATTATAATCATTAAACTAATAATTCAAAAGTGATATATAATAATTATTTAAAATTTAAATAAAAAAATCAAAACACACTTAAAATTTACTAGATAAAATCCTACTATGGTTAAGGATAAACTTGAAATTTTAAATAAAAATATATTTATATTCATCTCCACCAAAAATTCTTTCAAACTTTCAACTGGCGAGATTTTATTAATCTCCTTCTATGCACAACATTTTTGTGTTAATAATTAAAATCCTCCTATAGTTAAGGATAAACTGTTGTGAAAATTGAAAAGACCCATCTCTCAGTCTCTTATCCCTTCAAGTACTCTTGAGACCCCACAACCCACGAGTAATAATCCTTAGGCCTAGGCGGCGACGGTCCGTTCGGTAACAAGGGGCTTCATGGCAATCGACTTTCGGAAAGGTGTGATCAATCGATCTTCTTTCGGTTGAAGGACCGATGAAAAAAAAAATCAACGGAATGATGAACATTGTTTTTCAGTTCTTGAAATTTCTTACGAAATTCTTGGTCCTTACCATCACAGAAGCCCTTAGTCCTTACAGTCACAGAAGCTCGAGGGAGAGGAAGGCACAGTCGATGAAGAGGAAGAGGCACAGTCGGTGAAGAAAGAGGCGGAGCCAAACCAAGAAATGACGCGGTGATTGAGCGGCGAAGAAGATTGCGGAAGAGAAGGGATTGGGGAGGATTATGAAGCGAAGGGGGGAGGCAGGAGGGGTTTTCTGAGAGAAAGATTGAACCTTGAAGAAAGAGACGGAGGGTTGGAGTCATTGCGTGGTCGAGGGTATCGACAACCCATCGGAAGAAATGCAGAGTCGAAGTGACGAACGCCAAAGTAAAGACACTAACATAGAATTTGAAATGTTTGCCAAACTCGTAACCCGTCCGGTTCAGCCTGGGTTGACTGGTTCACGGGTGAACCGGATGGGTTAACCGGATTTTTTTGGGTGCCTTGCACATCCGGTTTTATGTCAGAACCGAACCGGCTTAGCCTTCGGGTCCTAGTTCAACCGGTCTAACCGGCCGGTCCGGTCAGGTTCTGACAACTATGTTGTCGGGGCGATCCCACTTTGTCAGAGGTGATTTGGCTTCGTCGCTAGGATGTTATGCCAGCTGGCTAGCAGGGTGTTTGAATTAGTTGTGACCCAATCGCTGATGTGAGCGGTCAATAACGCAATGATGATTTTACCCCTCATCACATGCCCCCCACTCCCTAGTCCGAAGTGTAGGTTCATATATAGGGAGTAAAATTCTGGAATAATCTTATTTGGGGGATTCAAAAAGGCGAGCAATGATAATCTCATAAATGATGGGCTGCTGTTTTGTCATCATTTTTTGCTGCAGATCGAGAAGGAAACGCCTCATTCCCAACAAGTCGCGATAGCGAAAGTTCCGCGCGGCGGAAGTCCTTTATTTCTGGCGCCCATATCGGGGTTTTTGGTGTCTAGGGCTTTCTTTCTGAAGCACTTATTTAAAGAGGGTTGGGGCGGTGCTCCTTCTGCAATGCCCCTTTGTCCCTGCCACAGAGATTTTCTGCTCTCTCTCTCTCCGAGCCCTTGCTTGTCTGTTCGTGTCTTACCCCTTATTCAGCCAATATGAGTGGTTCAGGTGATGTTGCTTCTGAGGTAACCTTAGACAATCTGGATAGGATCTGTCACCATTATAGAGTTCCTCTAGATGTAGCCTTATGGCGCCGAGGACCGAGCATTGGGTTTCGACCGAGCTAAGCCGATGAGTTTTCTTCTATAAGGAGAGCTTGAGGGCAGGTCTTGATTCCCTCTTCACCCGTTGATACAGGAGGTGATGAGGTTTTACAACATATGCCCAACGATGGTGGCTCCGAATAGCTGGCGTAATCTCATCAGGTTCATCTCGATGTGCAGCCACGTTGGGGTGACTGCGACTCTTCCCTTATTTCGAGTTTGCTACAATCTGGTTTCTGGGAGGTTCTGAGTGGCCCTACATTGGCCCCCGGAAGTCATTTAAGTTGATTTCTGATAACCCTTCTTTGATAAAGTGGTGGAAGTCCTAATTTCTTATTGCCAAAGGAAACATCGGCTCAGATTTTTTGAGAGGATGGGTGAGTTATGTGAAGGATCCAGAGGCATGTATGGAGTTGAGCAAGCAGGAGAAAAGGGATCTGGCTACCCTTTGCAGTAGTCAGGAGGTCTCTGCCAGCACCTTGTTAGCAGAGGATGCCCTTTTCGCCGCCGGGCTTAGCTCCATCGACCCTCAGGTTGAGTATTTGTTCTAATGGTCAGCATGCTTATGTGATCTTGCCATTGTTTAACTGAACATCCGCTATGTTTTCAGCCGAGAGGTTCGCATTTGCGGGCCAAATAAGGAGGGAGCTGGGCAAGCACCATAGGGGCTCTGGCTCTGGGAAAAGACATAGATCCGAGAAGAGGTCTTGCCCCTCCGGGACTCGCTCAAAGGGACCGAGGAGGGATGGTTCCAGTCACCACTCTCCTGTCCCAAAAAGGGAGGAAGCGGGAGCGAAGATCGTAGTTGATGAGCCCTCTCTACCGGAGGGGGGCAAAGTAGCAGAGGAAATCACTGGGTGGAGCTTGAAGGGAGCTGCTGAGGTTCCCCTTTCCAAGTAGTAATCGTGTCGGACGATGCTGAGGAGATATCGCTAGTTGGTTCGGCGACCCTTCTGCCGAAGGTTTTCAGTCACCATCGATGAGGAGTCCACTGCGTATGGAAGAGACCCCTGCTCAGGTGGAGGGGCCAGGAAAGGCAGCGGTGGCTGCCGAAGCTCAAGCTGAGCAGCCTGTTGAAAGGCTAGTGGAGGTCGTGGTACCTCCCGCTGAGGATCCCTCTTCCGCGGTCCCCGGGGATGTCATGGAAGAGGTTGAAGTCCAGATGGAGTCGGTCGGAGGCGAAGCGTCAGTAGAAGAGGAAGAAGAAGAAGAGTCGCTGGATGAAGGAGATGCTCGGGCCGAGGTTCCTTCGGTCCAGGCCGAAGCATTTAAGGCCTTGCAGGTTAGAGTTTTGACAGAGGAAGCCAAACGGTTGGTTCCTTGGGTCGAAATCCCTCAGGCCAACTCTTCGGCCATGAGCTCCTTTGTCCATAGCCCGAAGGTGGATGATATGCTCACCACCTTGATGAGGTCCATTTTGCGCGCGGGAGGGAGTTCTCGACGGATGAGCCTACCATCGAGGATATCATTGAGGTGGCTTTCGGCCGGCTTGGGGTGCCGAAGGATGCTTTCCTTCTCCCCGAAATTAATAATGCTACTCTCATGACGATGGCTTCAAACTACATCTCCTGAGTAAGTCGCTGCACCGAGATTGTAATTCTTGATCGGCTGTGCCGTGGTTTCTCACTTGTGTTTTTCTCGCAGAACGCTTTGGTCACAAGAGCGCTGACTTGGCATTTAAATTTGGCCATCGAGGCCTGCGCTCAGGCCATGAAGGAAGTGGCTGACCTTTGGACGAGGGTGGATTCAACCAGCCAGCTCTCCAGGGCCTTGGCGTCCACTAGGGCAGATTTTGAGAGGGCGAGCGAGTCTCACCGATTTGCAGCCGAAAGGGCCTCTCGGCTTGAAACCCAAGTCAGAGAGCTCCAGGGTTTCCTCGAACAATTGGACAGGCTTGCCTGGAGTTATCCCAGATTAAGGCAAAGCATGACGATGATGTTAAGACCATGCAGCAGTATTTCGACAAAAGGTGGAACCAGCTGAGGGCTAGTCATTCCGAAGATAAAAATAATTGGAGCAGGAAGCTGAAGAGGAAGAGCTTAAGTGTCGGTGGTAGCGGGATCAGCTCGCCGATCTAAATAAGGAATTCGCCGATATGAGAATCGACTTAAGTGGCAAAATGAGCAGATTGCTTGGCTTACCGAAGATCTCGATCAATCTCGGTGGAAAGTCGGGGACAAGCAGTCCCGAATTAATGACCTCAAGGAGAGTCTTCAATAAAACAAGTCGGCCAAGCTGAAGGCCTTGGAAAAGGTTCAGGAGCTGAGCAATGAAATGGTTCGGCGGGAGGAAGAGGTATAGCGTCTTCTCATTTGTTTACTTTTGGTACTTTTCTTTTGTTCGTGGACTCGAATGTTTGATGTTTTGCAGATGGGCAAAATCGAGTTTGAGATGCAGGAGCAATTTAAAGCTCTAAGGGTGGAATTATCTGCGAGTCGTCAGATGAACTTCGATCTCGGGGGCCAGTTAACTGAAGCCGATAACCGAATTGCTTCGGCTGTGGAGGAGTACAAGGGTTTCGCCCAATTTTTCGAGGAGCGTAAAGAGGCTTGTGCCGATGCATATAGGTTCGGCAAGGAGGAGACTCGAGCAAAGATCTCTTGGGCGCATCCCGAATGGGATTTATCTTTTTTTGGATGCCGAACATTTTGACGCTTGTACCTCGGGGGCCGAAGAAGCTGAGTATGAGGATATTCAACGTTGATCTTGACGCTATCCTAGGCCCTAATGAGGCCGCGGCTCCCGAAGAACGCCCTCAGCCTGCTGCCGAGGAACCAACAACATTTGAAGTGGGTGAAGCGAGTCAAGTCCTCCCGGATGTTACCGAGGAGGCTCCTAGGACCGATCCGAACCCTGACTCTTAAGGGTTGCTTGTGTATTTTTGCTTCTCAGATTTGTAATTTGGCCGAAACTTTTAATGAATGGATCTTTCGTCTCCACATGTTTATCTTTTCGGACGATCTTTTTGTCATGAGTTTTTTCAAACGGTGAACGAATCAATTCGTGTTCCTAGATAGGTTTATCCTTTCCGGATTGAATGCCCTGTTTATTCGAAGTTGAACTGATTTGCTTTGCTGGCGTAAGAGAGCTTGGTTTGAACTTAAAAAATGTCTCGGTCAAGGCCGAGGCCAAACAGATGGTTCGGTGCGCAGAAGCATAGAATGGTTCGGCTAGAACCCTGGGAAACGTCCCGGTCGAGGCCAAGGCTAGGCAGATAGTTTGATCTATCTGAAATAAGACATTGGCTCGTTTGGCCGAGGCATAAAATGCTCGGCGCGATATGAACAAAAACTGCGCGAGTACCTCGGCCGAGATTTGGCGGATAGTCTGGTCTATAAGAAATCGTCTCGTTTTCTGCTCGGGGATGAGACGGATTTGTAATTCGCCGAAGATGCTTTGTGTTTTGCGTAAGGCATTCTTTTTAATGTACACGATAAGCATTCGATTGCCATTGGATATCATCATTTTTACAAGGCAATTTTCTAGGCCTGCCCGTATCTTAAGGACCGGTGGACGATTTCCTGCATTTAAGGCTCTTGATTCGAGATCAGAGGAAAATCTTTTGTCGTGCACCATGGCCTGGGAAATGCGTTCGGTGCACTTTGGAAAGCGCCCTTTTATCCTGAACCACCACGTGGTAGCATGGTCAGGCATTTTAAATCCCGGGGCTTCCTGCTTTAATAGCTGCTCCTAGTCTGTTTGCCTATAAAGCGGGGGGAGCTGACCGTGTTGGGCTATCTCCCAAGGCCTCCCTTTCTGTGACTTGCAAGGGTTTTCATGGCGCCTGTTTCATTGAGGTTGAGAGTGAAAAGCCTGAGTTTTCCTTTTGCAAGTTGGTTTGCCCCAGATAGCTGGGGCGATGAAGAAGCTACTGAAGAGCAAGCGGTCCTCAAGAAAGGAATTTCGGAGATCATATGGAGAGCGTATGAGGGTGCACAGAGATCTTATAGGAAGCGCACGTGGGCGCTTCCTGTGTGTCCTTTGCCACTTGCCATGGGATCGTGGGAAATGCAGAGCATGTGCATCCCCATGATTTACATGAACTTTGCCTCCCCCCTCAATTTGGATTCCTCAGCTCATCCGCCTGAGGAATCTTTTCCATGTGAAGAGGAGGGAGGGTGGTTTTGGACTGCTGGTTCTCTGCCTTTTATTGTTGGCAGTGGCCAGTAGTCCAGCATCCCACTTGGGGGGATGCTTCATTGGCATAAGCATCCACGGGTCCTTGACCTGGTTATGATCCCTCCATGCATTTATCCGAGGGATCCATGGATGGCCTACTTTGCTCTTTGGCCTTAACCAGTGGCTCAACGGAGCTTGTCTAGTTTCTCTGATTTCTGGGGTCTGATGTAAAGACATCATTATCGACCGAAGCTGCTCAGCGAGCTTTTATCTTATTTGTATTCTCCATGCTATGATGCACTTGTAATGCCTCTCAAAGGTTGTAATTTTTTCATATTAATAAAGAAAGTTTCTACTCTTTCTTTTCGTGACATTGTTTCTTTTTTTGATGTGATTGTGTGAGAGTTGCTACTCTCATTTTATGCTTTTCAGTCCGTAGCATAATCTATAAGTCCAGCAGTTTTTTGCTACTTTATTTTTCCAACATGTCATTTAGTCCCTGTGGAGGAAGTGTTTATCTTTGTGTAGGTCAGAGAAAGGCCTGGGCGGCCCCGTGACTTATGCAGTAAATATGGCCCTATTTAAGGGATGAAGTATGTATTTCTTTGAAAGAAATAACTTGCATAATCTTGCTGGTAAGCGGAGAAAGGTTACTAACCTCTGCCGAAGCACAATAGGACGTCTTAGTCGCGTCAAAGTGTTTGAGAAATTACTCGTTTAGGTCGAGGCTTCCAGAAATATATCACTCGGCTTGGCCGAGGCTTCAAGAATATATTTTACTTGGCGCTGCCAAGGTACAGAGAACATCACTCGGCTTAGCCGAGGCTTCAGATAATATTTCACTCGGTTTGACCAAGGCTTCAGATAATATATCACTCGGTTTGGCCGAGGCTTCATAAATATATCACTCGGCTTGGCCAAGGCTTCAAGAATATATTTTACTTGGCGCTGCCAAGGTACGAAGACCGTCACTCGGCTTAGCCAAGGCTTCAGATAATATATCACTCGGTTTGACCGAGGCTTCAGATAATATATCACTCGGTTTGGCCGAGGCTTCAGATAATATATCACTCGGCTTGGCTGAGGCTTCAAGAATATATTTTACTTGGCGCTGCCAAGGTACGGAGACCATCACTCGGCTTAGCTGAGGCTTCAGATAATATATCACTCGGTTTGACCGAGGCTTCAGATATATATCACTCGGTTTGGCCAAGGCTTCAGATATATATCACTCGGCTTGGCCGAGGCTTCAAGATTATATTTTACTTGGCGCTGCCAAGGTACGGAGATCTCGGCCTGGCCGAGGATTTATAAAGATTATATTTTACTTGGTGCTGCTAAGGTATAGAGATCGCTCGGCCCGCCAAGGATTTATAAAGATTATATTTTACTTGGCGCTGCCAAGGTACGGAGTCCTCCCAGCCCAGCTGGGATATATTTTACTTGGCACGGCCAAGGTCCGGAGATCGCTCAGCCCGGCGAGGATTTATAAAGATTATATTTTACTTGGCACTGCCAAGGTACAGAGTCCTCCCAGCCCAGCTGGGATATATTTTACTTGGCGCGGCCAAGGTCCGAGATCGCTCGGCCCGGCTGAGGATTTATAAAGATTATATTTTACTTGGCACTGCCAAGGTACGAAGATTGCTCGGCCCAGCCGAGGATTTATAAAGATTATATTTTACTTGGTGCTGCCAAAGTACGAAGTCCTCCTAGCCCAGCTGGGATATATTTTACTTGGCGCGGCCAAGGTCCGGAGATCACTCGGCTCGGCTGAGGATTTATAAATATTATATTTTACTTGGCACTGCCAAGGTACGGAGTCCTCCCAGCCCAGCTGAGATATATTTTACTTGGCGCGGCCAAGGTCCGGAGATCACTTAGCCCGACCGAGGATTTATAAACCTGTCTCTCATTGCAGCCATCAAAGAAAGCAATAAAAAATCAAAATTTTTTGAATCTTTGAAGATTTAACTCAATGGACAAGGTAAGTCAGGGAGGGCATACTCTCACTGATGATAGATGCGGAGATTATCCGAGTTCCACGTCTGGGGAATAGATTTCCCATTTAGATCTTGGAGCTTATAGGTGTCGGGTTTGATTACCTCCGTAATTTGATAAGGACCCTCCCAATTAGGAGACAGCTTTCTTTGCTCCAGTAGCTTTAAGACGGATGCCTTCCAAAGTACCAGATCACCCGGGGAGAAAAACTTTCCTTTGACTCTGGTTGAATGGTAGCGGGCAACTCTTTGTTGGTAAGCCGCCATCCAGATCCGGGCTTTCTCCCTGACTTCTTCTATCAAGTCAAGATTGGTTCGAGTCGTTCATCATTAGATTCTTCCGAGTAGCCTTCGGTGCGAGGGGAGGGGAGTCTGACTTCCATGAGGATAACAGCTTAGTGCCGAAGGCCATCTTGAACGGAGTCTGACCCGTGGGAGTCCTTTCGGTGGTTCGTATGCCCACAGCACATGGTGGAGCTCTTCCGCCCATCTGCCTTGTGCTTGGTTGAGCTGAGCTTTAATTTCCTACAATAGAGTTCAATTTATTACCTCGGCCTCTCCATTAGCTTGAGGATGTCCGATCGATGTCAGGCGATGAAGAATGCCATGATCCTCGCAGAACTCCTGAAACTTCGGATTATCAAATTGCTTCCCGTTGTCGGTGATGATGGTGTGGGGAAGACTGAAGCGCAGATGATGACCTCCACACGAAGTCTTTAGCCCGAGCTTCAGTTATCTAGGCAACTGCTTCGCTTCGACCCACTTAGTGAAATAATCATTAGCAACAAATAGGAACTTCCTTTGCCCCGTTGCGAGGGGGAAAGGGCTAAGTATATCCATTCCCCACTTGGCGAAGGGCCAGGGGACGAGATGGAAGTCAGGTGAGCAGAGGGGAGCCTCTGAATATTTGAGTGTCGTTGGCATGCATCACAAGCTCGGACAAGTTCATCAGCATCTTTCTGCATCGTCTGCTAATAATATCCTTGGCATAGCACTTTGTGGCACAAGGCGCGGCTGCCGAGGTGATTCCAAAGATGCCTTCATGAACCTCCGAAGAGCGTAATCAGCTTCTGATGGATGGAGGCATTTGAGCAATGGCATGGAGAAGGATCGCTTATATAGCCGATCATCAATCAGAACGTAATGAGAGGACTGCAATTTCAACTTCCTTGCTTCCTTTCTATCAGTGGGCAGCAACCCTTCTTTAAGGTACTGTTGTAGGGGGTCCATCCAGGATGGTTCGGTGTCAACCTGCATCATGTGATCAACATCGACGATGTTGGGCTTCTCTAGGACTTCTAGGTGGAATTTTCACTCGAGATCCATCGACTCCGCAGTTGCCAGGTGGGACAGTAGGTCGGCGCGCATTTTCAGCCCTTGGGATCTGGATAATTTTAAATTCATCGAAATAGGAAGATAGATCGCACACCTTTCAGAGATAATGAATCATACTAGGCTCTCGAGCCTCTAATTCTCCTGCACCTGGCCAGCCACCAATTGGAAGTCGGTGTAGGCATTAGTTTCTTGACTTTAAGCTCACGGGCGATTGGAGTCCGGAGAGTAGGGCTTATACTCCGCTTCATTATTTGAGGCCGGGAAGGAGAAACTAATGCCATATTCAAAGGTGGTGCCCTTCGGACTGGTGAGGTTCAGGCCGGCGCCAGAGCTGCCCGCACTGGAGGATCCATCGGCATGAAGCAACCATGGGGCGCTGGGCTTTGGTTGTCCGGGGGTATCCGAAATAGAGCCATCTTCGGAAATAGTGCATTCAAGGAGGAAGTCCGCTAGAACTTGGGCTTTATTGGCCAGACGAGGCTGATATTGAATGTCGTGCTCGCTCACTCGATAGCCCATTTGATCATTCTCTCCGATGCTTCTAGATGATGGATAATTGCCTTGAGAGATTGGTCGGTCAGGACAACGACAGTATGCGCCTGGAAGTATGGCCGCAACTTTCGGACTGATGTTGCTAGAGCAAGGATCATCTTCTCGACCCGAGTGTACCTCATTTTAGCATCTTTGAGTAGTTTGCTGACATAATAGATAGGCCTTTGGACTCTGCTCTCCTCTCTGGTAGCACCGAGCCAATAGCATTTTCAGAGACTGCTAGGTACAGATTTAGCACCTCTCCTGGCTTCGGGCTACTAGGAGAGGTGGTGAGCCGAGGTATTTCTTGAGGTCTTCGAAGGAATTCTGGCAGTCTGGGGTCCACTGAAAGTTTTTGGCCGACCGAAGCACTTTGAAGAAGGGAAGGCATTTCGGCCGACCGAGCAATGAAGCGGCTGAGGGCTGTTACCCTTCGGGTGAGGCACTGCACGTCCTTGACTAACCCTGGCGGAGCCATTTGCTGCAGGGATTGGATTTTCTGAGGGTTTGCCTCGATGCCTCGCTTTGAAACCATGAAGCCGAGGAATTTTCCAGAGTTGACTCCGAAGGCACATTTGGTGGGATTGAGCTTCATCTGGTACTTTCGAAGTGTAGAAGCTCTCCACAAGGTCCTCGATATGCTGGGATGCCTCCTTGCTTTTTACCAACATATCATCAACATACACCTCCATGTTCTGACCGATTTGCTCCTTGAAAACTTTTTGACCAGCCTTTGGTAGGTGGCACCTGCATTTTTCAAACCAAAGGGCATAACTCGGTAGCAATAGATACCTCAGTCGGTGATGAAGGCGGTTTTCTCTTCGTCTTCGGGCGCCATTCGATCTGGTTGTACCCCGAATAGGCATCCATAAAAGTTAGCATTTGATGGCCTGAAGTTGAATCCACGAGCTGGTCATCCGCGGAAGAGGGAAGCTATCTTTTGGACAGCCTTATTAAGGTCAGTGAAGTCGATGCATATCCTCCATTTGCCATTCGACTTCTTACCATGACCACATTCGCCAGCCAGTCGGGGTAACTAACCTCCCGGATAAACTTGGCTTTGATGAGCTTATCCACCTCTTCTTCAATGGCTTTTTGGCGCTCTCGGGCGAAGCTCCTCTTCTTCTGCTTAATGGGCCTGAATGTTTCGCCCATGCTGAGGTGGTGGACCAGGACGTCTGGGCTAATTCCAGGCATATCCGATGCAGACCAAGCAAAGATGTCGGCATTCCTTCGAAGGAACTCAATTAATTCTTGCCGAAGTTTTCCTTCGAGCTACGATCCGACCTTTATAGTTCGGTTGGGCCGAGCCTCGTCGAGTGGTATCTCTTCCAGTTCTTTGGCCGGCTCCCCTCGTTGCTCGGCGAGATCTTCCGAGCATCCAGCCTATCCACCTCAGGCTTTCTGGATTGGAGGTCGGCAACAAAGCAATGCCGAGCTATGATCTGACTTCCTCGAACAACCCCCACTCCCATTCAGTGGGGAATTACATGGCGAGATGGGGAATGAAAATGATGGCTTTGAGAGAGATTTGCCCCGGTCTACCGAGGATGGCGTTGTAGAGAGATCTGAGCTTGGTTACGAGGAAATCCATGAACATGGTGGCCACACGGGCCAGGTGCCGGCTCGGACTGACAGAGTGATGACTCCTTTAGGGATTATGGAGTCACCTGTGAAGCCCACCAGGTGGACTCCACCGGTCGGAGGCTTTCTGCTCGAATTTTAACCTCACAAAGGCATCAAAATACAGAACATTAACAGAGCTTCCACTATCAACCAAAATCCGGTATATCATAATTGTTTATATTTAAAGATACAACCAGAGCATCATCATGGGGGTACTGTACCTCCCCAAGGTCTTCATCAGAGAAGGTGAGCTCATCGACCTGAGCTTTCTTCGCGGGTTTCCTCTTGCCTGGCCAAGAAGATGGGGATCCACCACCGTTATCACATTGATGTTGCCGATAACTGGAGGATTTGGCAGTGGGAGTTGGTGAGGTTCAGGTTGGCGATTCTCTTCATTAATCGGCTCAGGGGGCCCCTGAACCGGTTCAGTCTACCTCGTCAGATCAATGCTCGATCTCATTTTTGAGCTGCCAACAGTCCTCGGTATCGTGCCGTATTCGATGAAAGCAGCAGTACTTGGCCGGGTCCCTCGAGCTCCGTTGCCTTGAAGAGAAGGGGGTCGAGGAAGCTGACGCTCGATCTCCATCAGGATCCGCGCCCTTGGCGCGGTAAGGAGAGTATAGCGTCAAACCTTCGGGCCGGACTCCGAGTTCGGTCTCGAGGTGACGGTGGAGGAGCTCTGCGGTGGCGAGGTGGGCTAGCATGGCGGTGGGCCCGTTGCTTGTCTGAGCCCTTTGCCTCTTTCTTCTCAGCTGCTCGGCCCGAACTGACCTCCTCGATTCTTCCACCCTGGCGTACTTATCCACCAGAGACATCATGTCCGAGAGGCTCTTTGGGTAATTAACCTCCAGAGCTAGGTAGAAGTCTCCCTCCTTGGACACTCCTCCGCCAGGGCAGACATGGCACCTCATGGTTGAGATGGTCGACTTCTAGAGGCCGTGTTGAAGCGGCCGAGATAACTCTTCAACGACTACCCCTCTTTTTGCTTGATCTCGGATAGGGAGTCGGATCTCCGTCATTGGCAACGGCTAATGACGAACTGGCTAATGAGCAGACAGCTCAGCTCATCAAAGAATCAATGGAACCTATTTTTAGGTTGTTGAACCAGGTTCGGGCAGATCCCCTTAAAGTGGAGGGGAAGGCTCTGCATAGGATCACATCTGATGCCCCGTGGAATATCATGATGGATCTAAAGCTGCTGAGGTGGTCATTGGGATCGGTAGATCCATGATACAACTCGATGGTAGGGAGCTTGACATGAGGGGGAATCACTTTCCTCATGATCCTCTCGAAGAAGGGGATGCCCTGCTCCTTTTTCGGCTGGGATGAAGGAGCTTGCCTGGCGACGTCCAACTCTCGACGCCATTCTTGCCGCATCTCCTGCATCTGTTGTCTGATCCCTTCATCCAGAGTGGTATGAGGGATCGGGCGAGGAGAAGATGGCAGGGTATCGAATCCTGGGAAGAAACCGGGGAGAGGGAGCAGACCTGCCTGGATCTGAGCGGGCTCTTCCCTCAGCTCGCTGCAGCGCCGGCTTCGCCTTTGTGGGCCGGTTACCACGATCCGCCGCCCCAGGCGGATCAGAAGAAGAGATCGCTGGCGAGGCAGGGGCAGCGGCCTCCTTAGGAGGCTAAGAGGCATGGATAGCAGTTCCAGGGATCGCCTGGAACCCCTGGACAAGCTGGGTCAATGCTTGGACCTGCTGAACCAGAGTGGCAAACTGGTCCAGGGTTACCATCGTTGCCGATGGCGAAGGAGTTTCAACTGACTATGGTAGTGGAGGTGCTGCACCGCTAATCGGATCAGGCCTTTGAGAGGCGGCCTGGTCTTGAGCTTCAAGGTAGCTCTTCGATTGGCCATTAGAGGATGCTTTGCCCTGGTTTTTGAGTCTTGTCTCCTGGATCACAAGTTTATGGGACTTGAGGCCCTTCCTCTAGCGCCAATCCATTGCCGCGGAAATCCGTTCTCCGACTCGGGTGCGCTTTCGGCTTATGATCCGGATGCCGATCTCGTCGTTTCGGGGTGGAACCTGCAAGACAGTCCGCACACAGAGGGTGCTGTGGGGGTTGCCCTCTGTGGAGGACCCTCTGACGCTCAAGTCAGTGAAGATTCACAGCAAGCAGATGTGAGGAGAAGACTCTCACATAGAAATGTTCCTCAGGGCTCTTGTGAGAGCTCTAATGGAGTATGAGATTCAATGAGTAAATGAATGTGTAAGGGGTTGCCTGAGAGTTTACGTGCGTACCTGAGAGGTTAGAGTACTATGGTATTTATAGGTGATCACCTGATTCCTTGGACATGCCCTGGATGGGGTCTGAAAACTGTTAGGATTCGAATCAAGTTTGTTATGAGGCCAGTAGGGTCCATATCTTGTTAGTTAGAGGATCGACGGCTAGGAGAGCTGGTTGATGCCTTGAGGTTCAATGATCACACAGACCTAGGCCACTCTTGTAGGTCCTAGGCCACTTCTGGGCATGATTCGCTGTCTGGAATCTTATTCAGCTATAATGGATTCGAACTCTCCTACGCCGGATTCCATAGAGGTATTTTGAATACCGTAGTTTGGCCTGAATGAGGAATAAGCTGGTTTTCCGAGGTATAGAATATCGACTCAAATGGCTGAGGTATAGTTGGCTTGGATTGTCGAGGAATGGCTTGCCTCGGATGGCCAAAGTATGAGGATAGCTCGGGTTACCGAGGAATGGCTCGGCTCGGATGGCCGAAGTATGAGGATAGCTCGGGTTACCGAGGAATGACTCGGCTCGAATAGCCGAAGTATGAGGATAGCTCGGCTTACCGAGGAATGGCTCGACTCGGATGGCCGAAGTATGAGGATAGCTCGAATTATCGGGGCGACCCCACTTTGTCAGAGGTGATTTGGCTTCGTCGCTAGGATGTTATGCCAGCTGGCTAACAGGATGTTTGGATTGGGTGCGTCCTAATCACCGATGTGAGCGATCAATAATGCAATAACAATTTTATCCTTTATCACCATAAGTCACTTCCCGAAGCCTCGTTCGCAAGGGGCCTATCTCCCTTCTGTGGGAACACCAAGCAATCGACGAGATGGTGCAAGCTAGGTACATCGACGGCTTGGAGGATCCATATATCTCCTGGATGCAAACACGGGTTCTTGGCTACGACTACAGTGCTTAAAATCACCTGTCTGCTTATCCTTGTCCCATAAAATCTCGCATTTTGCTTCTGAAAATGTTCCCTGTCTAATGAAGGAACAGAGGACTGGATGAAGCATTATCCCTGCTCCAGCTCTCCGAGCTTATCAAGGCAGCCCATCAGCCATCTTTCCTTCGGAATGAATAACCTGATCTTGATCAAAAGATCTCCGAGCTGCGCCGACCGTATGCATGACGGCATTGCCTTCAGATGAGGCTCCGTTTGAGGTCTGAAGCCATAGCGCAAACCGTAACATGGCGCACGATCAATTCACGTGCGTTTTATGCATCGGCCGATGCATAAAAACTTTTCCTATATGACTTCCGCTAATCCATCCCCATCGATCAAAAAATACTCCCTTTCTTTCGATCTCGAGCCAAACGATCTAATCTAGGTTCCAAGCAATGATTTTACTGCAGTCCCCAGATTTCTTCTTCAAATCTTGCAAGATCTCGTCCAAAGGTTACCGACTCTCTCTCTCTCTTCTACGTTCCTTCCTTCCTCTCTCTCTCTCTATCTAATCATAGCTCGCTCCCTTTATCGATCTTTTTTTTAATGCAACTGTTCAAGGCTAACTTGGATCGTTCTTTTCCGCCAAATTTCGCAAACGGCGGTTCTTATTGCTCTCTTTTCTCACTCTAGATATTGCCTTATTGCACCAATTGATACAAAAACGTCAATTTGAAAAAGAAAGGGAAAAAACTAGGTTTTGTGCATCACATCTAGGTTGCCGTGGACCGAAAGATCTATTCTTTTATACTTTTTGACATCTAAATATGTCATTTTCTGCAGTCCAGAGAAGGGGGTGGATCTTCATTGCCATTCGGTTGAATTTGACGATGCCCGCTATCATATCCAAGTGATCTTAAATTGAAAAGATTTCTGTTGTTGTTGTGACATTTATTTGATGCTTGGGTTCAAAGATGCGATTTTTTGGTAAAATTTTGGTGTTGATGAAAGATCTGTCTGGATCGCAGGTCTCCATGAAGAAACCTCAGGTGGTGCTATCGGTGTCGCTGCTCACTCCACCACTGGAAGCCGTTTTTTATAGTGGGCTTCCAGTCGGCCCCATTGAGGCTACTAAGGCGGCGTATGCAACCGTGCAAATTCTTGGTCCCCCAAAAGATGGATATAATCTCACCATGAAGCTCTATTTGTCGAAACTTCCACCAAATGAAGTAACTGCGAGTTTCCTTTCCAAGGTCATTATGAGCTTTCTGCTATGAATGAGTGGAAACATGGCGAATTGAATCCATTGGTTGATTTCCTTTGTGAACCCATATTGATAATTTCATATTGTTACTATTAATTTTTGCCATCTTGATAGAAAGTTTGAGTTGGCATTTTATTATTGCAGCTCAAATTAACATTTTAAGATATAGCTAATTTTTCTTGCTAGTTTTGTTCATCTAGTAGTGCTATAATATAACAATAATACTAAAGTCTTTTAGAATATAGATATAAGCTTCTCCAAAGAGTTCAGAAAGGCATTAGGAATTGTTATTTTGTTTAGACTTGAACTTCTGCGATGGTACTGTTGCTTTCAAATTGAAGAAATGTGGCTTCCCTAATCTAATGAAAGGTTCTGTGTTGAATAGCTAGAGGCTTTGAAGCAACTCTAAGACTTGAAGGTACAATTGAAGTAAATAAAAGTTGCTAATAACTTAAGTGGATTAACTTGTTGTGAAATTGAGAGCAAAAGATTTTAAAAATGGGTCATATTTGTTGTTAACAATGAGAGGGCATGAACATAAGACAACATATAAGGCAGTGGCCTGTATTCAAAATGAGAAAAGGAAAAAATAGTATGTGTCAACACCGTAGCAGCTTGCATGATATTGCATATAAGTTGTTGGTGCATCTGTGCATTTGCAATACCAAGAAAGAAGTTGAAGACAATATCCACCTAAGAATGGCATTTGATGTAGGTGGTGCAAAATATGTTGATTTGGCTTCGACTTTTGAAGGAGAAGGGTTAGAGAAAATTTAAGATTACGTGCATAATGAGCAAAGCCTAGGTTGCTAACATAGTTAATTTGGTTGTAATTAGATTTTTTGACATTGTGAAAGACATCCTGTGAAGGAGATTTTGGATAGGAATGCAATGATGTAGATTTGATATCGTTTTTAAGGATATTTAATGACAAAATGGCTGATACCAAATGAAACCCTAAAGGCAAGATCTAGAGGTAATACCTGATTCTTTTGTAAATCAATATGTTGTGAACTATTTATTGCCAATATCTTAAGACTTGATTTCTTGTAGAGAAGGAATCGTATGTTCTGTGGTACTTATATATATAACAGAACTTTCTTTTTTGTGGGGAGGGATTGGTATGGGGAAAGAAAGTATAATTGCTATTGACTGCCCACTGAACATTGGATCCATTGCTTGCTAGGTGGCCAGGCTTTTGCTTATGCGAACCTGTCAATTGCTTTGGAGAAACCAACTAATTGCTTTTGAATAACTCCATTTGGGAGATTAAATTTCAACCTATCACATGTGATACAAGTGAATATAAAATTTTGGGTTGTGTTGACTTGTGTTGGGACTAGACGATTGTTTTTTGAGTTCTTGCTTTTGGTTTACTATATTGGCCATTGGCTTCATTAATATGTTTCGTTGACTAAGGTTTTCTGTGCCATATTGCTATTTACAATTCTCTCTACCCTTTCTAAGAATGGTGCTTGATGATGCCTGATCACCTTGAGCTGACGTCTTTGAACGCCAGTGGATGTGCTGTCAGCTTGCTGAAAAAGCTTCATCTTGGTGTTGAGATCTGCAAGAAGCCCCGAAGATCATATATTCCGGCGGGGACCCTCCGACGCTCAAGTTAGTGATCAGAATCATAGCCGTGAGCTTGAAGAAGCTCAAAAAGAGAGAGAACATGATAGGAAGAAGGAGATCCAAAACTCTCTAAGTGCTTGAGTGTTCATACCTTAATCAGGGGTCCCTTTTACCCGTTAATTGATACTAGGGGTCTGTGTAACTTGCTTCAGAAGCTTTGGAATCTCATGATGATCCACGACTTTTTGAATGGAATGTCAGAATTAGTGGGATTCATCCCTTCTTGAACTGGATGATTGGCACTTTTATGGCAGATGATGACTTTTTGGGCTTATCTTGATCAGAGTCATTAATGCTTCATGACGGATTATGACTTCTTAGGCTTATGCCAGAACCGATGAAGTTTGTCTTATTAGACATATATGAATCAAAGGTGATTAGTGGGCCCAGCCTTATCAGGAGTGAAGGCATGCTTGGGAAGCTGAAGTTAATCTTGAAAATAAGATAAAATAAGAGTAGGGGCTGCCTAGGAGCAAGGGTCATCTAGGGCAATCTAGGAGCTGGGGCTGCTTCATGGCCGCTTATGAACTGGGGCCGCCTAGGAGCAGGGGCTGCTTATGAACTAGGGCCACCTAAGAGCAGGGGCCGCCTATGAAATGGGGCCCGCCTAGGAGTAGGGGCCGCTTATAAACTGAGGCCACCTAGTGGCAGGGGCCGCTTATGAACTAGGGCCATCTAGGAGCAGGGGCCGCTTATGAACTAGGGCAGCTTATGAACTGGGGCCGTCTAGGAGCAGGGGCTGCTTATGAACCTGGGCCGCTTATGAACTAGGGCCGCTTCAGGGCCGTTGGTATCCTAACGACTTCTGCCGTTGGATAATTTTGGCCGTTAATCCCCATATGGCTTTTACCAGCCACATCATATGCCCCTTCGCTCCTGAGTCTTGGCGCTCACGCATGCAGCACTTGCCAAGAGAAAGAAGCGCAAACTCTCCTACTTTTGTTGGGCCTTGCGCACCATAAATTAGTAGCGGTGGGCATGCATCCCCAAAGAGGTAAAGTCTCTTCGAAGTCCTTTCATCATTCAAGGAATGGTGCTAGAAGCGATACGGCCCACGGGGGGATTGAGAAAAATATTCTTCGATCAACGAAAAAGATGGAGCGCCATTATCGGATTGTTCTTATCTGTGTCCCATCATTGGGCACGGATCGTGCTACTTATGCATCACTGAGGCATCGTATCTCGAACAGTGAAGGGATTGTGAACAGCTGGATGGTACCTCTATTCATGAATCTTTGCATGGTGCTGTAGCGGGCGGGACATTTAAAAATTATGTATAAAGACTGTCCCGCCCACCCTTTCGAGCCTTTCATGCCTTCATTACTTTTCCTGTGTCTTCTTTGCCTTCTAAGTCTCGAGCTCTTGCCTCTGTCTCTTTGATCTTCATGTCAGTCCCCTTCACTTTCTTTGCTCTTTTCTCCCATAGATTATGTCTTCCGTAGGAAAGGTAAGAGCCCCATGGTTGAACCCTCCAGGGAGGAGATCCTCCAGTCATGGGGCCGAGCTCCTAATGGCATCTCCATCCATGACCGCCCGACGATCGCGGCCCAAACATCACCTAGGGCTTCTCCTCCTCGGCCTCCTAGGGTTTCTCCTCCACCCCCTAGGGTTTCTTCTTGATCATCTAGTCGTCCGGCTTCTCCTCCGGTTACCCTCTCTGAGTCTATAGGTCCGAAAGGGATAGCCTCCACCATGACTGCCCAAGATATAAAGAACCTTAGGGCTCAGTATGAGATTCCTGATAGCATTTGTACCTTTGCCCCTCGTTCTGGGGACAAGATAACCTCCAGCCAGTCTGGTGGGATTGCTTTGTATGAAGAGTTTTTTAGGAGTGGGCTTCATCTTTCTTTCCATCCATTTTTTCTCAACCTCTTAGATAGGTATAACCTTGTTTCGGCGCAGTTAACTCTGAACACCATTCGGATTATTTGCACCTTTCTAGTACTCTGGCATTTTCATGGCCTTTCTGCCCGAATTTCTTTGTTCCGAGCCTTGTACAAACTTTAAAATCCCAACAAAGCCGGATGGTGGAGCTTCACCTCCAGACCTAAAAGAGCCCTTAAGCTTGACTTGCCTTCCAAAATTAAGGGATGAAAATTTTGATTTTTCTATGTTCATTAATTTGGACGGCGTGGGCTGGGGCCTTCCCGACATCAGCCCTAACAAAAACTCGACTGTAAATGAGGAAGACCGAGAAGTGTTCAATTCGCTATTGTCCTCCATCTTTCCTCCCTATTGAGAATTACTATTGAAGGATAACCTCCGTGAAGCCAGCGTAGCGCCAATAGTCGGCGCAGCACCGATGTCACCAACATCGGCGCTCGATGAGCACCTCATCCCT
Source organism: Calamus simplicifolius (assembly GCA_900491605.1). Taxonomy (NCBI): domain Eukaryota; kingdom Viridiplantae; phylum Streptophyta; class Magnoliopsida; order Arecales; family Arecaceae; genus Calamus; species Calamus simplicifolius. The sequence goes on along the minus strand of UESW01003882.1, from coordinate 1,598,031 downwards.
TAGCCATTGTTTTTTTTTTTTTTTTGATATTTGCTTCTTTGTGCAGTAATGAAGTTTTCTCCTGACTTCTTTGTGGTGGGCCTTCAAAAGAGAAAAAAGGCCGCCAGCAATACGGCGAGGGCAACATCTAAGAAGCCTCACCAGGAGGAACAGGATGGGTCATCCCAGCCCCCCATGGCTCCTTCCATGGCTTCCGAGGCCACTCCGATGGAAGAGCCGAGAAGGGAGGATGCCCCTATCGAAACACCAGCAGTAGGGGTTCCTCCTGTTGAATCTAAGACGGGGCCGTCTAAGGAAAAGCCCTCGGCCGCTGCCAAACCCAGAGGTGAGGGTTGGGATGCCTCTGGTGGTGAAAATTGAAGATGATGTCCCATCGGCCACCCAACCAATGTCGAAGGAAGGAGGGACATCCCCTACCAGCAACCCTAGGATTCGGCCATCCTGGGTGATGGTGATGAACCGTGGCCGGCTGGCAGAGCATGTACTGAGGGGGTCCAGCCTCCCAGGTTTCCAAGCTAAGCTCCACCGTCTGCCTATTTCTGATGCTCTGAACACTCTCTTCACCACTGCCCTTCAGGTATATCTGTTGACTTTGCCTCCCTTTTATGTTGGATTTAATCGGAGTTTTTAACCGATTGCTTCACATAGATGTCCAACGGCCTCTTTGTTCTCTGAGACGCCTGTGCCGGGGCCGTCAATACTTGTGAGCATGCCCAGAATGAGTTGGTTGCCACCAAGACCCGGGTTGATAGCTTGGCCAAAGAATTGGTCGAAGTGAGAGCTCGAGAGATGAAGGCGGCCAGCGAGCTCTGAGCCGCTTAGGAGGGGAGCCGCTTTTTAAAAGCCCAGGCAGAGGAAGCCGAGAGCAAGGCCAGAGTCACTGAGGCCAAGATGATAAATGCCATGATGAGGCTTAGACCAATTGAGGAGAGGTTAGAAGATGCTCTCCTCAAGTTGGGGCATGCTGAGGAGAGGGCTGATAAGGCTAAGTCTGAGGCTCGGGCGGCCATGGAGAAGCAGGCCTGTGTGGAGTTAGATGCTCAAACTTTCTAGGAGCAGAAGACCACTGTCGACGCCCAGGTCTGAAAAGCTATGGAGAAGTTGGCCGCCATCGAAGTCCAGGCTAAGGAGAAGGTGGCTGTCGCCGAAGCCCTAGCTGAGGAGGTCGTGACTACTGCCAAGGCCCAAGCTCGAGAGGCCGTGGAGCAATACAAAGGTTCCACCGATTTTTGCGGAAGTGAGTGAAGCAGCCATTGATGCCTTCTCCTATGGCTTCGAGAAGTGCAAAAAGAGGATCTCCCGGATCTTTAAAATAAGTGGCCTTGAACGCATCCAGCCTACGGACGAAGAGGAGGATCCGAAGAGCAATGACGCCGAAGACGAGCCGGGACCCACTAAAGTTTAGAATTTATTTCTTTTTCTTTTTCTTTTTTTTTCAACATTTTGTAATCCAATTAATGTCGGTCTTTTGTTCAGGCATATGACAATGTTATGAAATTAATGAAATAAGTATTTTGTTCAGGCATGATGAACTTATCTTTTTGTAGCGCCTTAGTCTTTTGATGATCATGTCTTGACTTTAGCCTTCAGATTCTACAAAATGCACCTTTAGTTTTTGAGTATATTTGGAGAGTCAGCAATTTGATGTGTAGACTTCATGAGAACACTTATACTTGCCTTCGTCTCTCGGGCTCTTGCTGAAGCGTTCCTTGAATGCTGATGCTGGCCATCGCCCTGGCCATCGAACTACCACGGGGGTTTCTCAGTGCCAGCTTGGGAGTTTGACTCGGAGCCGCCAAGACCATAGGACTTGAATTGCCTTGGGGGTTTCTTGGTGCTAGCCTAGGGGTGTCTTTATGATCATGAGGCCACCAAGATCCTTTTGAAAACTATCACTAGGGTTTTTCGGTGCCGGCCTAAAAGTTTAACTCGGGGCTGCCAAGACTATAGGACTTGAACTGCCTCGGAGGTTTCTCGTGCCAGTCTGGAGGTGTCCTTATGATTACGGGGCTGTCGAGGTCCTTTTGAAAACTACTACAGGGGTTTCTCGGTGCCAGCTCAAAAGTTTGACTCGGGGCTGCCGAGACCATAGGACTTGAACTGCCTTAGGGGTTTCTCAGTACTGGGCTGGGGGTGTCCTTATGATCACGAGGCTGCGAGGTCGTTTTGAAAACTACCACATGGGTTTCTCAGTGTCGGCCCGGGAGTTTAACTCGGGGCCATCGAGACCATAGGACTTGAACCACCTTGAAGGTTTCTCAGTGCCGGCCCAGGGGTATCCTTATGATCATGAGGTCGTCGATGTCCTTTTGAAAACTACCATGGGGATTTCTTGATAATAGCCCGGGAGTTTGACTCGGTGCTACCAAGACCATAGGACTTGAATTGCCTCAGGGGTTTCTCGGTGCCAGCCCATGGGTGTCCTTATGATCATGGGGTTGTCGAGGTCCTTTTAAAAACTACCACAGGGGGTTTCTCGGTACCGGTCCGGGAGTTTGACTTGGGGCCACCAAGACCATATGACTTGAACCATCTCGAGGGTTTCTTACTACTAGCCTGGGGGTGTCTTTATGATCACGGGGCCTCCGAGGTCCTTTTAAAAACTATCAGGGGGGTTTCTCAGTGCCGGTCTGGGAGTTTGACTCGGGGCCACCGTGACCATAGGACTTGAACCGCCTCAGGGGTTTCTCGGTATCGGCTCGGGGGTGTTATGATTACGGGGCCACCGTTGTCCTTTTGAAAACTATCATTGAGGTTTCTCGGTGCCGGCCTGGGAGTTTGACTCAAGGCCACCGAGACCATAGGACTTGAACCGTCTCGGGGGTTTCTCGGTGTCGGCCCGAGGGTATCCTTATGATCATAGGGCCACCGAGGTCCTTTTGAAAACAATAGACTAGTGTAAGCCAAATAGAAAAATTTAAGACTCTTCATACATTCATCGATCGAATACGCTCACTATTGGTAATACCGGCGAAGGTTATCCACATTCCAAGTATGCGGGATTGTCTGCCCGTCGAGCTCCTCGAGTCGGTATGCTCCTTGGCAAAATGCTTCGGTAACTCGATAAAGCCCCTCCTAATTTGGAGATAGTTTACCTCCTTTAGCTGGCTTAGATACCTCAGCCCTTCTGAGGATTAAATCTCCTGGGTGGAATATCTTAAGGCAAACCCGGGATTGTAATATTTTGCTACTCGTTGGCGAAAGATAGCCATCTTGAGTTGTGCCTGGTCTCGAATCTCGTCAATGAAATCGAGGCTGGCCTTTAATTGATCAGGATTGTCTTCTTCATTATATGATTCCACCCAGGAGCTTGGAAGATCGATCTCCACCAGGATGACCGTTTCAGATCCGAAGACGAGACTGAAAGGAGTCTCCTCTATGGGGACCCTTGGAGTCGTATGATATGCCCATAATACACTTGAGAGTTCCTTCACCCGTTTGCCTTTGAGCTAACTTATCTAGTCGGGTTTTGAGTCCCCAAAGAATGGTCTGATTCATGACTTTTGCTTCTCCATTGGTTTATGGATGCTTGACAGAAGTGAACCGATGGCCGATACCCAACTCAGTGCAAAAAGTCTTAAATGCAGCATTATCAAATTGTCGGCCATTATCGGTAATAATAGTATGAGGTAGGCCAAATTGGCAGATAATAGATTTCTAGAAGAATGCTCTCACCTTGCTCTCAATGATTTTGGCTAATGCCTCGACTTCAACCCATTTGGTGAAGTAGTCGATGGTGACAAGTAAGAACCTTCGTTGACCTGAAGCTGGAGGGAATGGTCCAAGGATATCCATCCCCCACTGAGCGAAGGGCCATAGAGTAAAGAGCGGGCTCAGCTGAGAGGTCGGCTATCACTGGACATTAGAATATCATTGGCAGATATCACGTTTTTGGACTAGCTCAACAGCATCCTTTCGCATAGTGAGCCAATAATACCCTTGGCGAAGAGCCTTATGCGCCAGTGATATGCCCCCCAGGTGGTTCCCACATATGCCCTCATGAATCTTCCTGAGAATATAATTAGCATCCGTAGGGCCAATACATTTGAGGAGGGGACAAGAGAAGGATTTCTTGTATAATTGCCCATTTAGCAATATAAACTTGGGGGGTCCTCCACTTGAGTAGCCTGCCTTCTACAGGATCAGTGGGGAGAGTGTTGTCAATAAGATAATGGATGTAAGCATCCATCTATGTTGACTCATGTGCCACTTGTAGAACCTCTTCCACTGTGTCAATACTCGGAAGCTCCAGGTGCTCAACATATGTTCTCCCTAATGTGTTATCCGCTAAAGTAGCTAGCCATGACAAGGTGTCGGCTCTGCATTTTCACCCCGGGAAATATAACTAATAGTGAAATAAGCCATTGAGCAGGTTAGTGACTTGACCTTATTTAGATATTGAGACATAATGGGATCTCGAGCTTCATACTCCCCAGTAATTTGTTCAAAGATGAGCTGAGAGTCGATAAAGGCCCTGAAGTGCTTTACTTCGAACTCTCGTGTGAGCTTAATTCTGGCCAATAAGGCCTTATACTCGGCTTGATTATTTGTAGCTTTAAAGAAAAATTGGAGAGCGTACTCCAACACTACGCCCTCTGAATTTGCAAGGATAAGACTAGCTCCACTTCCTTGAGAGTTGGACGCACCATCAACATGGAGGATCCAGGCCTTCGCTGCATCTTCATCAGCATCTGAACATGTCATTGGGAAGTCCTTAGGGTGCTCTTCCGTCCAGGTGTATTCCACTAGAAAGTCTGCCAGCACCTAGGACTTTAAGGTAGATCGAAATTGAAATGAAAGATCGAACTCTTCCAATTTGATTGCCCATTTAGCTAGCCAACCTGAAGTGTTAGGATGAGCCAAAACAGCTCTAAAAGGCTGGTCCGTGAGTACCACGATCGGATGGGCTTGAAAGTATGGCCTGAGACTGAGCAAAGATGATTAGAGCAAAAATAATTTTTGGTTCTGGAATACCTGATCTCTGCATCATGGAGCACTTTGCTAGTATAATAAATAGGTTTCTATGCTCCGTCAAGGTCGAGGCACACTAGAACAGAGCTGACAGCCTCCAGAGAGGCGGCAAGATAAAGGAAGAGCTTTTCTCCCTCTTTTGGCTTTGATAATAATGGAGGTATGGACAAAAACTCCTTCAACTTTGTTGGAAGATTATAGAAAAATTATATGATCCAATCCTTTTAATTTTGATGATTACTAAAAGCCATTGAGTTCATTAAAAGATGTAATGAGTTTATGTAAATGAGCAACAAATTTATTTTGAACAATCAATGAGAATGTTAAAGTTTGACTCTAATCTATTTTGAAAGAAACTTTAAGCTCAATATTTAAACTTTCGAAAAGAAATGTTATAATTCATGTTTTATTCAATAAGTTTTTGGATTAGTTCTTGAATCAATTCTAAATGTCTATTTTATTGTATTCAAGTCAAAATAATGAATTAAAATGAATCTGGAACGATTTTAATGTCAATCAGAAAAGTTTCTGATTTTTGATACGTTCCGGAGCCGACTCCTGAGTTTCAGAGTCGACTCCACACAGTGTACAGAAATGTGCATCTGTCTCGAGTTGACCCACGAAATTGTCGAGTCGACCCCTGATTCTGTCGAGCCGACTCTCTGACTGTGCGAGTCGACTCTGCTCAGATACCAGAAGAGTGTTTTTCTGAGCACTTCGTGAGTCGACCCCAAGCCTCTCTCGAGTCGACTCCCGACTATCAGGAGTCGACACTTTATTTCTGGCGAGTCGACCCCTAACCTTTATAAACATTTCTGTATTTGGTAAGACGAGCTCGAGCCGACTCGGGAAAAGCATGAGTCGACTCCAGCAAATCTGGACGATATTTTTTTTACGATGACACGTCACTCCAACAGTAAGATTTTTGAATAACGGCTATTTTTTCTTGTCTCTAACGGATATATTTTTGTAGATTCTATAAATAGAGGAGCTCTTTTCATATCACAAAAAAATTTGAATATCAAAAAAAAGAGAGAAAAGAATATCTTTCAAAAAGAGGGAAAAACAGAGCTTATTGAAAAAATCTTCTAGCTCAAAGTAGAGTGATTCAAAAGGAGTGAAATCAAAGAGGAAGTTCCGACTGCTCCAGATCTTCAATCCACAAAAGTCAAAAGAAAATCCAAGAGCTTTTCAAAGATCAAATCGAAGGATTTTCTACATTCAACAAAAGGAGAAAAAGCTTCATCTCAACTCCAAAGTTTTCAAACGGTCAAGAATCTTGCTGAGGCCTATTTCAATACTTCAAGAGGAGTTAAAGAGGAGAAGGAAGAAAGCCAAAGCCACATCCATCTGCAATTTTATCAGGCTTTTCTAACCCTTTTATACTTAATTTGTATATTTGCTAAAGGGGAGCTGTTCAATACTTAAACTCTGAATATTTTGATTGGTTGCTGATTCAATCAGTGGATTGAATCAGTGGAGGTTATTATTCCTCGTTGCAAGCCGGAGTGCTTGTGTTGGGTTAGTTGTGAGCCCGTGAAAAATAACGTGTAGGGTTTTGTGCTGGTAAGCCCTGTAAAACCAGCTGGGTTCGTTGTGATCCCGGAAAAACAACAAGTTTGAGTTGTGAGCTTGGAAAACAACTCGGCTGTAATCTAGGAAGATTATAGTGTGGACCCAAGTGAATCTTGGGAGTGGACGTAGGTGTTGGTTGCACCGAACCACTATAAAATTATCTTGTGTTTGCCGTGCTATATTTTCTCTCTCTCTATCTCTCTTTATTATTTGCTTGTGCATTGCTTCTTAGTTAATTTCACTCACTTGCACATCTTGAGCAAATCTGTTTAAAACATTTAAAAAGTCTTAAATTTTTAAGAACCCAATTCACCCCCCCCCCTCTTGGGTTGCCATCTGGGCCAACAATTGGTATCAGAGCAAGTGCTCATTTAGATTTGATCTCACGATCAAGAGCTAAAGATCCAATGGCAACACAAAGTTGGTTCATGTTTTGCTGAAGGTCATTCTACGAATAGACCTCCTTTATTTAATGGAACCAACTATTCATATTGGAAAGCTAGAATGAGGATATTCATTCAAGCTTCTGACTATGAATTATGGGGTGTTATAATAAATGGACCTAGTACACCCACACATAGTTGATGGCACTATTGTTCCTAAGCCCGAAAGGGATTGGAATGATAATGATAGGAGAATGGCACAGCTAAATGCTAAGGCCATTAATATTTTATATTGTTCCTTAGATGCAAATGAATTCAACCGAATCTCAACATGTAATTCCGCAAAAGAAATTTGGGATAGGTTGGAGGTTACCCATGAAGGAACAAACCAAGTAAAAGAATCAAAATAAATATTTTGGTTCATAAATATGAATTATTTAGCATGGAACAATCTGAAACCATCACATGCATGTTCACTAGATTTACTGATATGTGAATGGTTTAAAAGTCTTGGTAAAATTTATACTAACTCTGAACTTGTTCGCAAAATTCTTAGGTCACTTCCAAGATCATGGGAAGCAAAAATGACAGCATCCAAGAAGCCAAAGGACCTCAACATCCTACCCTTAGAGGAGCTTCTAGGATCGCTTATGACCCATGAGCTGACAATGAAACAGCATGTTGAGGAGGAGTCAAGAAAGAAGAAGAATTGCCCTCAAAGCTGCAAAAGGAAGAAGCAGCAGCGATGATGAAGATGATGATGATGATGAGACTGCTCTCTTGCAAGGAAATTCAAAAGTTTATGAAAGGAGGCCCTTCCACAAAAAAGAATTTGGAGCAAAAATGGAAGGAGAAAAGGAAAAGATAAGAACAAGGAAAAGGACAAAGAGAAAGACCCTTAGTTTGCTATGAATGTAAAAACCAGGGCACTTTAGATATGACTGTCCTTTACTTAAGAAAGCCTACAAGAAAAAGAAAAAGGCTACATGGCAACTTGGACTGATAGTGAAGAATCTTCTTCCGAAGAAGAAGAACAAAAGAAGTTGCAATATGTTTCATGGCGACGACAACGATGAGGTAAGTTCCGAAACCCTTGATGATGAATTTACATTTGATGAAATGTTTGATGCTTTTAATGAACTTATGATAGATTTCAAATTTGAAAAAGAAATACAAATTTAAAAAAAAAACTTAAAAATTAAAGAAAAAATGAATTAAATCTTAAAGATCTAATGAAAAGAATGAAAGATTGATTTTAAAATCTGAAAATGAAAATCTAATTAAAGAAAAAGAATCAATCTCTAATGAAAATGATTTTCTTAAGAAAGATGTTAAAAATATAAAGACATTGTTGAGAAATTTACTTAAGCTTCAACTAAACTTAACATGATTTTAGATAGTCAAAAAGCTGTTTTTGACAAAGCAGGTTTAGGGTATAACACATTAAGAAAACAAAAATCTTTAAAGAATATTTTTGTAAAAGCCAACCAAAGTAATATAACTTGTTTAAATGTAATGAAAAAGGACATAAATCTTTGAATGCAAAACACTAAATAATAACAACAAGTTAAATGTTAAAGCAAAGAAAATATGGGTTCCGAAAGGAACAATTTTTGTTGCTACTAACCATGAAGGACCCAAGAAAGCTTGGGTACCTAAACATAAAGTTTGATTATGTTGCAGGAATGTCTTGTAGCCAAAAGATCAAAGAAAAAGTGGTACCTTGATAGTGGCTGCTCAAGACATATGACGGGTGACAAAGATGAATTCATCACCCTAGAAGAAAAGAAAGGTGGAGTTGTTACGTTTGGCGATAATGGTAAAGGTCAAATTATGGGCCTTGGTAAAGTTCGTATAACTCCATCTACATTTATTGATAATGTACTTTATGTTGATGGTTTGAAGCATAATCTAATTAGTATAAGTCAATTATGTGATAAAAACTTTTAATGTTTCATTTAAATCTTCTTATGCACTGTAACTAATTCTATTGATGATAGCATTGTATTTATTGGTTATAGACATGGCAATGTTTACTTGGTTGATTAGAAAAATTATCTTTGAGTGATCATTGCTTAATTGCTGACAATGCTAATATGAAATTAGTTGGTTGTGGCATCGTAGATTAGGTCATGCAAGCACACACCTTATTTCAAAACTAATTAAAATGGATTTAGTTAAAGGATTACCTAAATAGATTTTGAAAATAACAAAATATGTGATGCATGTCAATTTGGAAAACAAACTAGAAGTTCTTTCAAATCTAAAAATATTGTTTCAACTTCTAGGCACTAGAGCTACTTCACATGGACCTTTTTGGACCAACTAGAACCACAAGTCTAGGAGGAAAGAAATATGGTCTAGTGATTGTAGATGATTATTCTAGATATACTTGGGTAATGTTTTTAGCTCACAAAGATGAGACTTTCTCGATATTCCTGAAATTCTTCAAGAAAGTCACAAATGAGAAAAACACTACTATAGTATCTCTAAGAAGTGATCATGGAACAGAATTTGAAAATCACTTATTTGAAAGTTTTTGCACTGAAAATGGAATTAATCATAATTTTTCAGCCCCTAGGACTCCACAACAAAATGGTGTAGTTGAAAGGAAAAATAGGACTCTAGAAGACATGGCCCGTACCATGCTATGTGAAAGTAACCTACCAAAGTACTTTTGGGCGGAAGCTATTAACACAGCATGTTACATCTTAAATAGAGCCTTAATAAGACCAATTTAAAGAAAACACCTTATGAATTATGGAATGAAAGAAAACCAAATATAAAATACTTTCATGCATTTGGATGTAAATGTTTTATTCATAATAATGGTAAAAACAATTTAGGAAAATTTGATGCTAAATCTGATGAAGGAATATTTTTAGGATATTCAAACTAGTAAAGCATATAGAGTATTTAACAAGAAAACCTTAGTAGTTGAAGAATCCATTCATGTAGTTTTTGATGAATCTTTAGCAACTAGTTCTGAAAAGCTTGATGATGAGGAAGATACAAACATAATTGAAAAAGATCTTGAAAAACTTAATATTGAAGTATCTTCTGATCATGAGCAAGAAGCTAAAGATATGATTCACATAAGGACGATGATGTAATATTGATCATAATGATACAGATCTTCCAAGAGACTGGAGATATGCTCATAGTCATCCCTAAGGAATTGATTATAGGTGATCCATCTCAAGGAATAAGAACTAGATCATATATGAGAAATATTAGTAATCATCTTGCATTTGTATCACAAATTGAACCTAAAACTATTGAAGAAGCTGAAAAAGATAATAATTGGATGTTAGCAATGCAAGAAGAATTAAATCAATTTACAAGAAATAATGTATGGACTTTAGTTGAAAGACCTAAAAATCATTCAGTAATAGGATCAAAATGGATTTTTAGAAATAAACTAGATGAAAATGGCATAGTAATTAGAAACAAAGCTAGATTGGTTGCTAAAGGATATAATCAAGAAGAAGGTATTGATTTTGATGAAACCTTTGCACCTGTAGCTAGATTAGAAGCCATTAGGCTATTACTTGCATTTGCATGTCATATGAATTTTAACTTATTTCAAATGGATGTAAAAAGTGCATTTTTAAATGGATTTATAAATGAAGAAGTTTATGTAGAACAACCACCAGGTTTTGAAGATCACGAATTTTCAAATCACGTTTTTAAATTGCACAAAGCTTTATATGGTTTGAAACAAGCACCTAGAGCTTGGTATGATAGGTTAAGTAAATTCTTAATAGAAAATGATTTTACAAGAGGAAATGTTGATAAAACTTTTTTTGAAAAGAAAAATAAAGATTTACTTGTAGTACAAATATACGTAGATGACATTATTTTTGGTGCTACTAACGATTCTCTTTGTCAAGAATTTGCAAAGTTGATGCAGGGAGAATTCGAGATGAGCATGATGGGAGAACTCAACTTCTTCCTTGGACTCCAGATCAAACAAAGCAAAGAGGGAATCTTTATCAACCAAACAAAATACACAAGAGAAATCTAAAGAAGTTTGGTATGGAATCAATGAAACCCCTCGGAACTCCAATGAGTCCTTCATGCAAGCTGGACAAAGATGAAGAAGGTAAAAAGGTTGATCAAAAGTATTATCGAGGTATAATCGGATCCCTTCTTTATTTAACTGCAAGTAGACCAGATATAATTTTCTGTATGTTTATGTGCTAGATTTCAATCTGAACCTAAAGAATCACATTTAATTGCTGTTAAAAGAATACTAAGATATGTAAGTGGAACAAAAAATGTAGGTTTATGGTATTCTAGAGACTCCACATTAAATCTAATTGCATATTCTGATTCTGATTATGCTGGATGTAAGTTAGATAGAAAAAGCACAAGTGGTGCATGCCAATTCTTAGGAAGTAACTTAATCACATGGTTTAGCAAAAAGCAAAATTCAGTTGCATTATCAACTACTGAAGCTGAATATGTAGCAGCTGGAAGTTGCTGTGCGCAAATCCTATGGATTAAGCGACAACTTGAAGACTATGGTATCACACTTGATAAAACACCCATAAGATGTGATAACACTAGCGCAATCAATCTAACAAAAATCCAATTCAACATTCAAGAACTAAACACATAGAAATTAGATATCATTTTATAAGAGAACATGTAGCAAATAATGAAATATGTCTTGATTATGTTAACACTGAAGAACAATTAGCTGACATATTTACTAAACCTTTAAGTGAAGAAAGATTCTGTTATCTTAGAGGAGAGTTAGGGATTTGTGATCCTTTAGAATGAATTTGAAACCCCTAAGGAAATTTTATCTAAGATTCTTTCAAATCCTTGATCTTAAGGAAATCTTATCTAGAATTCATATCTAATTGATTCACTCATATCCAATGATTATTTATCAATTTTTATGATCATATTCCGGACACATTTCAGAAATTTCATGTTTTTGCTCTGAAATGGTCTCGGAGCCGACTCGGTGCGTATCGGAGTCGACTCCCGGTTTCGACTGAAACTCTCGGGTCGACCCCTCTTGGCGCGAGTCGACTCCATGTCGGGATGGTTTCTGTGTGTCCGGAGTCGACCCCTGGGTTTGCGCGAGCCGACTCGAAGTGGTCCCAGGTTGATTTATCTAGGGCAGAGTCGACTCGCCGCTCATTTCATTCGACCCAATCCTTCAAAATACTCTCTCCAAAATTTTTCCAAACCTTCCAAACTTCCAAAAATCCCTGATTATCATTCCAATCATCAATGGCACCCAAAACTAGAGGATCTAGTCTTGCGGCGGCCGGCGTCAAGCGGAAGCGGCCGTGAAGAAGAGGGTGAGGCGTCCGTGCGTGAGCCTTCTCAAGCGCGGACTCCACTTCATCTCTTCTACTCCGACTGCTTCTCCTGCTGCTACCTCTCCCAGGTAGATCGTCTAGCGGATAGGATCATTACTACGGGTAGGAAGGTGGATTTCGAATTATTTGAGGCTGAGGGTTTTCTTGTTGGGAGACAGTTGATTGAGATGGGATGGGAGAAAATTTGTTCCTAGATGCCCGACCTATCCCTCCTTGTAAAGGAATTTTACAAGAATCTATCTAGAGGAGATCACGGACTTATAGCAATGTGAGAGGAGTAGGCTATCTGTGACTGTGAGATTCTTCTAGATATTGGAATTACCCTTGTCTGGCACTTCCACCTTTTCTTCTGATGACCGCGCCCAGCTTTATCGAGATTATTAAACCGGATGTGGTTGGATTTGAAGAGGTTTTTGCTAATCAGCTCCTTAGAATTAAGATTATTCACAATATCTGCAGTAGGATACTCTTTCCTAAGACCGGGAGATTTGACTATGTATCGGAAAGAGATATCTTTGTAATGGATGCCATAGTGACAGGCAAGCCTATAAATCTTCCAGTATGATACTATGGTACATAGCAGACTGTGGAGGGAAAAGAAAGTCAAGTCTGCCCTATGGAATGATCCTTACAAAGATTTTTCGGAGCCAAGGGTAGTGATTTCTGATAATGAGCCTATGAAGAATCTGACACACTGATTTTTATAGCCTTGGCCACTATTCATCGGATGGGATTTATCAAAAAGAATGGAAAATGGGAAAGGAAAGGAGTGACAGAAGATAGAGCTACAGATGCTGAGGCTGCAGGACCCTCTGTTAGACATCCTTCACCTGCACCTCCGAGCCTTTGATTTCTGCCTCTGCTCCAGCCCCAGCTCCATCATTTGATCAAGCCTCATCATCTTCTGCCAGTTTCTCAGATCAACAACTTATGCAACTCAAAGCTCTACTTGATGATCAATCTGATAAACTTAAAACTGAATTTGAAAATAAGTTTATGAATTTGAGGGAGACTCTTTATTCATTTGATGATCGTATCTCTAAGATAGAGTCTACTCTCAGCTCTTCTTCGGATCCTTAAGTGGTGATCTCAAAAATATATTTGAAGAACTTAAGGATATATGCGGAGATGGAGAGACATATGCAAGTGCAACGCGGAGCTTCAAGACAAATTCAGACTGCTGCACCTTTGTTGATGAGAGACTCAAGGATATGTGAAAATTCAATCTGATGGAATGAAAAATATAGTAGATCATTTAACTAGGATTGTAAGAACTCATTTTGAGTTATTAGATTTTCAATCCTTGTTATGTACTGAAGTTTTTGTTATGCTTTCATTTTGAAATCAATGTACTGAACATCTTGATGTATTAGACCTTTTAATGAAATGAATTCTCTATTTGATTACTCAATGTATTTCCTTATTTCAATGAATGAATGAAATTGTCAAATCTTATCTTGTTGAATGAATGTTTATGCTTCTCTACCTTTTTGTTGATAACAAAAAAGGGGGAGAATTTTATAGTTTATGATTGATATATTTGAAAGAAATCAAAGTAATCAATGAGATAAACAATGAGATATTTAATTAAGTTTCATAGGGGGAGCTACCTCATTAAGGGGGAGCCTAAGCCTAACTATGAAAACAAAATAAATTCACTAATCAATCATGAACAAACTCAATGTTTTTGTCATCATCAAAAAGGGGGAGATTGTTGGAAGATTATAGAAAAATTATATGCCCCAATCCTTTTGATTTTGATGATTACTAAAAGCCATTGAGTTCATTAAAAGATGTAATGAGTTTATTAAATGAGCAACAAATTTATTTTGAACAATCAATGAGAATGTTAAAGTTTGACTTAATCATTTTGAAAGTAACTTTAAGCTCAATATTCAAACTTTCAAAAGAAATGTTATAATTCATGTTTTATTCAATGAGTTTTTGGATTAGTTCTTGAATCAATTCTAAATGTCAATTTTATTGTATTCAAGTCAAAACAATGAATTAAAATGAATCTGGAACGATTTTAATGTCAATCAGAAAAGTTTCTGATTTTTGATACGTTCCGGAGCCGACTCCTGAGTTTCAGAGTCGACTCCACTCAGTGTACAGAAATGTGCATCTGTCTCGAGTCGACCCACGAAATTGTCGAGTCGACCCCTGATTCTGTCGAGCCGACTCCTGACTGTGCGAGTCGACTCCGCTCAGACACCAGAAGAGTGTTTTTCTGAGCACTTCGCGAGTCGACCCCAAGCCTCTCGAGTCGACTCCCGACTATCAGGAGTCGACACTTTATTTTTGGCGAGTCGACCCCTAACCTTTATAAACATTTCTATTTTGGTAAGACGAGCTCGAGCCGACTCGGGAAAAGCATGAGTCGACTCCAGCAAATCTGGGCGATATTTTTTCACGATGACACTCAGCTCCAACGGTAAGATTTTTGAATAACGGCTATTTTTCTTGTCTCTAACGGATATATTTTTGCAGAATCTATAAATAGAGGAGCTCTTTTCAATCAAAAAAAAGAATATCAAAAAAAAAGAGAAAAGAATATCTTTCAAAAGAGGGAAAAACAGAGCTTATTGGAAAAATCTTCTAGCTCAAAGTAGAGTGATTCAAAAGGAGTGAAATCAAAGAGGAAGTTCGACTGCTCCAGATCTTCAATCCACAAAAGTCAAAGAAAATCCAAGAGCTTTTCAAAGATCAAATCGAAGGATTTTCACATTCAACAAAAGGAGAAAAAGCTTCATCTCAACTCCAAAGTTTTCAAATGGTCAAGAATCTTGCTGAGGCCTGATTCAATACTTCAAGAGGAGTTAAAGAGAAGGAAGAAAGCCAAAGCCACATCCATCTACAATCAGGCTTTTCTAACCCTTTTATACTTAATTTGTATATTTGCTCAAGGGGAGCTGTTCAATACTTAAACTCTGAATATTTTGATTGGTTGCTGATTCAATCAGTGGATTGAATAGTGGAGGTTATTACCTCGTTGCAAGCCGGAGTGCTTGTGTTGGGTTAGTTGTGAGCCCGTGAAAAACAACGTGTAGGGTTTTGTGCTGGTAAGCCCGTATAAAACCAGCTGGGTTCGTTGTGATCCCGGAAAAAACAAGTTTGAGTTGTGAGCTTGGAAAACAACTCGGCTGTAATCTAGGAAGATTATAGTGTGGACCCAAGTGAATCTTGGGAGTGGACGTAGGTGTTGGTTGCACCGAACCACTATAAAATTATCTTGTGTTTGCCGTGCTATATTTTCTCTCTCTATCTCTCTTTATTATTTGCTTGTGCATTGCTTCTTAGTTAATTTCACTCACTTGCACATCTTGAGCGAATCTGTTTAAAACATCTCAAAAAGTCTTAAATTTTTAAGAACCCAATTCACCCCCCCCCCCTCTTGGGTTGCCATCTGGGCCAACAAACTTCTCAAAGGCTTTCTGGCATTTCTCTATCTACTCAAAGTTGTTTGCCTTACGTAGAGCTTTGAAGAAGGGCATGCATCTTTTTGTTGATCTTGACAAGAACCAGCTTAGAGTGGCCACTCTTCCAGTGAGTCGCTGTACCTCCTTTTTATTAGTTGGTTGCCTCATGTCAACAATGGATTGTATCTTCTTTGGGTTTGCTTCAATTCCTCGCTGGGTCATCGGAAAGCCTAGGAATTTCCCGGCAGTGACCTCGAATGCATACTTGCGATGGTTGAGCTTCATTTGGTGGCACCAAAGGTTACTAAATGTTTCTTCTAAATCAGCAACATGGTTAGTGATGCAGAAGCTCTTGGTTAGCGTATCATCCACATATACCTCCATGTTGCACCCGATTTGATCTTTGAAGACCTTATTCATCAACATCTGGTAAGTGGCCCCTGCATTTTTTAACCCAAAGGGCATCACTTTGTAGCAGTAGATGCCCTTCTCGGTGATGAAAGAAGTATTTTTTTCATCCATCGGGTCCATCCTTATTTGGTTGTATCCAAAGAAGGCATTCATAAAGCTGAGGAGCTCATGGTCAGATATAGAGTCCACCAATTGGTCAATCCGCGGTAGTGGAAAGCTATCTTTAAGACATGCTTTATTGAGATCAGTAAAGTCGATGCAGACTTACTAGCTTTCGCTCACCTTTCGGACTATCACCACATTGGCTAGCCAATCTGGGTATTGTGCTTTCCGGATATGGCTGGTAGTAAGCAGCTTGTTGACCTCCTCGTCGATGGTCCTTTACCGTTTGGTGGTGAAACTTCTCTTCTTTTGTTGGACAGGCCGATACTTCGGATCAATATTAAGCTTATGAGTAATTACCTCTGAAGGGATGTCGGTCATGTCCAAAGCTGACCAGGCAAAGACATCTGAGTTCGCCTGCAAGAAAGTAAGGAGTTGATTCTTCATCTTCAGGGAAAGAAGCTCGCCGATTTGTACAATCTTCACAGGGTTATCCCCCAGCAGGTAGGATAGCAAGTGCTCGGTTGGCTCTCCCTTTCTTTCATATTCTCTAGGATCGAGTAGCACTAAGGCCGATTGGATCACCGCCTCCTAAGGGCTGGGGGTCATATGATAGCATAATTGCACTGGATTTTGCTTCCCACGCATCTCACTGATTCCCTCACTGGTAGGGAATCTCACGAGCAAGCATTTAGTAGATATCACCATGTCCAAGAGGTTTAAGTCTAGTCGATCGAGTATGGCATTGTAGGCCAAAGGCACTCGGGCCACTAAAATCTCATCACAATAGTGCTCTGACATGGCGGTGATCCTGTCGTGGCCGACGGGGTAATTTCACCCTCAACTTTCACTGAATCTCCTATGAAAATAACAAGGGATATTGTCATTGGTTGGAGAGAGCTGGGAGATAAATTCATCCGAATAAAGACATCATAACTAAGAATGTCTATGGAGCTTCCACTATTTACTAAAATTCTTTTTATAGGATGTTTAGCGATTGTCATAGAGACGACAATGCTATCATCATTTAGATTGTCCCCCGCTGCTAACTCTCCTTCAGAAAGAGGGATTACATTTTATATTCCCTCCTCACCCCTCAATCTTTTAGAAGGCATAGCTACCCCTTAGGAAAGCATTCCTATCGTTCACTCTGTCGGAACATTATCGACGTTGGCCTGAGCGGGCGGAAGCCCCATTAGAGCTGAGACGGTCGAAGGCCCTCTCTTCTAAATAAACTTCTTGAGGTAGCCCTGCTGGATGAGCTCCTCAATGGCACGCTTTAGATTACAATAGTCTTCAGTATCATGGCCATAGTCTCTATGAAAGCGCAATAACGACTACGATCGCGAGCGATGTCCGTCCTCAATGGGAGAGGGTGCCAGAGATAAAGCTTGCTTTCAATCTCCATAAGGATATGAGATCTGGGGTGAGGAGAGATGTGAAGTTCTCTTCTCTAGGGGTGAAGTTTCAGCACCGATTATCTGGCCGGCATGGAGGCTCAGGCTTCTTGGTGGTAGGTTTGCTTGGCTCTGTACGGACCGGTCTCTTGTTAGACCCTCTTTTAGTGTTCCTCCGAGTGAAATCAGCTTCACCAGCATGAATATATTTCTGCGTACGACTCAAAAGCTCAACATAGGAACTGGAAGGTCTTTTGTCCAATGAATAGGTGAATGAGAGGGATGGAGCCCTCGCTTCAGGACCAGAGTGGCTACAGCATCATCGAGACGATATACCTCAAGGGCTGACATCTTGAATGGGCTACAAAATCCTTCAAAACTTCTCCTTCTTTTTGTTGAACGGAGAACAAACTATTCGCCATTCGAGGAATCTTTTAACAGGCATCAAAATGCGCTAAGAAGGTTTTTTCAATTGTTGAAAGGAGTCAATGCTGCATGAGAGTAGATGAGAATACCAAACATGCGCAGCCTTCCAGAGGGTAGCAGGGAAAGCAATACATAGGAGGGCATCAGTTGCCCCCTGAACTTGCATGAGGGCTTTATAACTCTCCAGATAATCAAGTGGATTCATGGTGCCATCATAAGGATCCAACTGGGGAAGATGGAACCTGTGAGGAACAAGCTCTTCCATAATTTGGTGGGTAAGGGGTGGACGAGTGTCATAATCCATCCCTGGTTGGTTATTGAGCTTCTGACTGGGCTCTTCCAACTGTCGATCTTACTCCTCTAAGCACCTCTCCATCTAGCAATTAAGGTCTTCGCTTGTTGATTCAGAAGATGAATGAGGAGAGCGATGGTGCTGATGATGGTGTATCCGTCTGGACTCCTTCCCCTGTCTGTGTTTGGAGGAGAGATTACTCAAGCGGCGGATAGGAGACCGCGACCTAGGTTTCCTAGTGGTGGTGCCTGGACGGAGCATGACGGTGGCGATGCTCCTCCAAAGAGGATCTTCTATAGGTAGATTGTTGACTAGCTGGGCGGCTGTTACAAGCGATATGGGATGCTCGAGTAGCTATCAAATAGCCACCGGCTATTGCCCTTGCAACTCACGGATTGCCCCAACAAGAGCTTGGACTTGCTAGGTAAGAGTGACCAGTTGTTCATGTAGAGTAGACAAAACTGGTAGCGAGAAAAGAGCAAGCAGACTATCCTTTGGTTGCTCAACATAATAGGCATGCCCTCCAGTATAACTGGCAAAAGCCTCCTAAATATGTGTCACCATCATTGTTGTTCAAGAAAGGGTGAGCTTGTTAGCTCAGAGTTATAGAGCTATCCTTCTACGCCTCCCCCTAATTGGCGTGCCAATCTGATGATGCCTGCTCACCTTGAGTTGATGTCCTTGAGCACCAGTGGATGTGTCGTCAGCTTGCTGAAAAAGCTTCACCTCGGTGCCGAGATCTGCAAGAAGCCCTGAGGATCGAATGTTCCGACGGGGACCCTCCAACGCTCAAGTTAGTGATCAGAATCATAGCCATGAGCTTGAAGAAGCTCAAAGAGAAAAAGAGAGAGAGCTAGGAAGAAGGAGATCTAAAAACTCTCTAAGTGCTTGAGTGCTCATACCTTGATCAGGGGTCCCTCTTACCCGTTTTATTGATATTTGGGGTCTATATAACTTGCTTCGGAAGCTTTGGAATCTCATGATAATCCATGACTTTGTAAATGGAATGTCAGAATTAGTGGGATTTATCCCCTCTTAAACTTGGTGATTGGTGCTTTTGTGGTAGATGATGACTTTTTGGGCTTATCTTGATCAGAGTCATTAACGCTTCATGATGGATTATGACTTCTTATGCTTGTGCCAGAACCGATGGAGTTTGTCTTATTAGACATATATAAATCAAAGGTGATTAGTGGGCTCGGCCTTGTTAGGAGTGAAGGCATGCTTGAGAAGCTGAAGTTAATCTTGAAAATAAGATAAAATAAGAACAGGGGCTGCCTAGGAGCCGGGGCCGCTTTAGGGCCGCTTATGAACTGGGGCCGCCTAGGAGTAGGGGCTGCTTATGAACTGGGGCCGCCTAGGAGCAGGGGCCGCTTATTAATTGGGGCCCGCCTAGGAGCAGAGCCCACTTATGAATTGGGACCGCTTCAGGGCCGCTTATGAACTGGGGCTATTTAGGAGCAGGGGTCGCTTATGAACTGGAGCTGCTTAGGAGCAGAAGCCGCTTATGAACTGGGGTCGCTTCAGGGCTGCTTATGAAATGGGGCCGCTTTAGGGCCACTGGCATCCTAACGACTCCCGCCGTTGGGTAATTTTAGCTGTTAATCCCCATGTGGCTTTTACCGCCACATCAGTGTCCTTTTTAACTTCTTGTGATCAGTCTGCTTTTTTAAAGCCAGTTAGCTATATCATATGGTTTGGTTATTTCTATTATCCATTATCTCTGGCCTTAAGCATTTCCTAATTTATTAGTTTCCTAATATTTTCATCACTTTAATACTTTACCTTTATATTATGTTGATTTATATTTTTGAAAAAAAACTTTCTGTGATGCTCTAGAGCAAAGGCAAGTTCTTTTAATGAAAATTGCATCTGTGAGAGTAGTGTTAGGTGCTCCATTGCAGGTAGTCTTGAAGCATCTTGCATCAATGACGGTTGCTCCTAATGTTGATCAACTTGTTGCTCTTGTGCACCGGCCAAAGGAATCTTTTTTCCTTGTTCCCCAGGTATAGATATTCTTATATGTATGTTTCTTACTCTGCTTATTTTGGCATCCGTTGTACAGATGTTTCACCAAACAAGACAAAAGAAAAAAAAATAAAAATAAAAGAAAAAGGAGTCTTAGATGACCTTGCTTTCAACTATTCTAGAGCTCTTTGAAATATTTATAGGTGCACAACTCCATGTCTATCTTTTGTCTGACGGGATAGTTGACTTATCGAGTACTTGGTCTTTGCAGGAAAGATGCAGTTGGTTTCTGATTTCTAAAATTCATGTTGATAGTGTTAAAGAAAATTTTCATAGATTAAGAATTCCAGATGTTTTTGTTACTTATTTTTAACCTGGATTACACCCTAGCCAAGAGATATTTTTGTGATCTGGTCTTTGACAGGCAGAAAAAGTAACAGTGGTGTATCCTATGACGTTCCAGGATTCAATTGATATTGTTTTGGCAACATCCTTCTTGTAGGTAAATGGATTTTTGTAACCTTCTAAAACTGCATGCAGCATTTTTCTGATTATGTATTTGTCACGCCCCAGACCCTATATTAGATCTAGGGGTGGCAACCCGCCGCATGCCTGACATGCAAGGCGTCCCAAAATATAACATTTAATACAATGAGGGGTAATAACTATAAATCATCCAATTTAAATGGTTCTTAATACAAACCATAATCATATGTTTTAGGCTACATGCCCAAATACATAATTCAATGGGGTTACAACAAAATATTGGATCTAAGTCACTCTGATAGCTGCTCCAACTACCTCATATCCCCATCTTCAGTTCTGAGGCTCTGAAAAATATTATGAGATTTAAATGAGCTCACACTCAATAAGTAAGCCAACTATAATATAATGTAATTACTCATATTTTTCATAATAAATAACTGCCAAGCTTTCATGTTTCAAATACATTTTACTATGTTATCAAAACATACATCATATGCTCAAAATAATTTGAAAGCAATTGCTATATATAGCATTTCAAGAATATACAATTTCTGAATAAAACCACTGTACCACTATAAATAGCATGTAAAAATGTATTTTTATACTAATGTCCCATGGCCACACACTATGTACATAGAACATCCCCCTCGGGTGTAACACCCCCCCTCGGGTGTATCCTCCATAAATATCCCCTATGAGTCAGGGTCCTGGAACCAGTGTTATGAACTCACATCCTGCCATATTCGGCTACAACACACCCCAAAAGTATGTTCTCCATATACCCCCCTATAGAGATGGGTCCCGGTGCCATGTGGCATAATATTGTCATATCCTATCACAGCACACCTAGGTGTGTGTTCTCCATATACCCCCCTATAGAGTTGGGTCCCGATGCCAAGTGAGTCATGCAACATATCACATCATATCATATCATAGCGGACTATGATGGGACATATTATCATATACATAAAGTATCATTTTCATGTCATATTTGCCAAATAGCATGTATCATTGCAAAAATGCAATCCATATACTTTTCATAATTACAATGAATTAAACATGTCAAATACACATGTATATTTATAAAACCTTTAACAATTTCAAAGTCATGCCAATTGATCAGTTGTCCACATAGATACCCAATTATTTGCAAAATATAATAAATAATAAACTAATCATAGTAAATGCTCATTTGCAAATAATAATACCAATCCATTTTCTCATTTTTCAAATAATGCAATATATAACAATATAGCATTTAAATACATAATTTTTATATTTTAATAATTTATAAAAATTATGATAAATGAATTACCTCCTAGCGCCAATCCAAAAATGTAATTCGGCTATTTAAGCACCTGGGTACCTACCGCATCAATTTCTCAATTTTTAGTCCCCAAAAATAGCATATCAAAATAGCCTTTTAACTCTACCCAGTTTAATCCCAGGGTCAACTTGGGGCTTGAATATCTCCCAATATATAATCCCGAATGGAAAATAAAAATACCCCCAGAAACTAGAATCAACACAGATCCGGTGCATATTTTTATTTTTTCATTTTCGGCCCAATACGGGATCCAAATCGTGGCCCAAAAATTGCTCGTGAACTGGCCCAGCATGGCCCAAAAGGAGGACGGCCTAACAGGGCCCGCTCCCCCTTCTCCCCCGCCTCCCTTGTTTCGTCCGAAATAGGGGAAGCGTGTGCCGGCGGCCAGGGCCACCGCCGGCCACTTCCCGGAGGGGCCCGGTCACCGTCGATCAGCCCGGAGCCGGCCGCCGCCGCGGTCGAGCTCCTCCCCCTCTCTCCCTCTCTCAATCTCTCTTTTTCTCCCGTCACTCACGCGGCTATCACCCGAGCCGGTGGCTCGACCGGCCACCATGGCCGGCCGGACCTCCACCGGATGCTGCCCCGGCACCGGTGGAGGCCGCCGGTCGCAGCCGGGCCCGATGAGCCGGCAGGCACTCCGCCGGGCCCGAACCAAGCCGTGAACCGGCTTGGTTCCGTGAAAAGGGAGGTCGTCTCCCTCCCTCATTCTCTCTGTCTCTCTCTCTCAATCTCTCTGTGAAACCTATGGAAGAAGGGGGGGGAGAGAGTACCTGGGTGGTTGATGGAGATAGGTGGAGGGAGGAGACTCCCCTCTCCCTCCCCATTTATAACGGCACGGGGAGGACCTCCCCTGCACTCGTGAGAAGAGAGGCGCTGCCCTCTTTGACTGGTGGAGCTGGGGAACTGCCCGCATGCAGGTACGGCTGTGGCACCTCCCCCTCCTCCGGTCCAAGAAGACGGATCCTCACATGGTAGGATCCATGGGAGAACGGGGCTCACATTCTCCCCTCCTTATAAAAATTTTGGCCTCGAAATTGGTGTAGTTCATATAACATTTAGAATCCAAAGCTTTGATCATAAGAATAATTATCTTCTCATTTACATATACTAAGATACAAACAGATATGGATATTTCTTTTTCACTTCCTCCTCCAGCTCCCAAGTAGCTTCCCTCTCAGAATGGTTACTCCACTGAACCTTAACATAGGGAATGCTACGCCGTCTTAAGACTTGGTCCTTGCGGTCCACAATACGTACGAGATGCTCTTCATACGTCAGATCATTCCTTAACTGCATGGGCTCAAATTCTATCACATGGCTAGGGTCAGAAATGTACTTTCTCAACATAGATACATGAAATACATTGTGTACCCCAGAGAGTGCCGGAGGTAATGCCAGGCTATAAGCCACCTCCCCTACTTTGCTCAGAATCTCAAATGGACCAATGTATCGTGGACTCAGTTTACCTTTAATCCCAAATCTCATCACATTTTTGGTTGGTGATATATTCAGAAAGACATGGTCTCCAACATGAAATTCTAGCTCCCTTCTTCTCACATCAGCATAGCTCTTCTGTCGGCTTTGAGCTATGCGGAGTCGTTCCTTGATCAACTGCACCTTCTCTACTGTTTGCCGAATCAGTTCGGGGCCCAATAATCTTCTCTCCCCCACATCATCCCAACAAAAGGAAGATTTGTATTTTCTACCATACAAGGCCTCAAATGGAGCCATCTGTATACTGGCATGGTAACTATTATTATAAGCAAATTTCACTAAAGATAAGTGGTTGTCCCAAGTACCACCCAAGTCCATCACACAGGCTCGCAACATGTCCTCCAGAATGTGTATGGTCCTCTCAGACTGCCCATCTGTCTGAGGATGAAAGGTTGTACTGAAGTTCAATTTGGTCCCCAGAGCCCTATGAAGACTCTTCCAGAATTGGGACACAAACCTAGTATCCCGATCTGATACAATAAATACGGGAATACCATGAAGCTTCACAATTTGCTCAATATACATGTTGGCCAATCTCTCACTGGAGATCCCAACCTTAAATGGCAGGAAATGGGCTGACTTTGTCAATCTATCCATAATGACCCATACCGCATCATTGCTCATAGGGGTCTTAGGCAGACCAGTCATGAAGTCCATAGTGATCTTCTCCCATTTCCATTATGGATCATCAAGGACTGAAGGGGTCCCGCAGGCCTTTGATGCTCAGCCTTCATTTGCTGACATACTAAACATTTGGCCACATACTGAGCAATCTCTTTTTTCATTTCCTTCCACCAGATGTTTTCTTTTAGGTCTCTGTACATCTTGGTGCCTCCTGGGTGCACTGTATAGGGAGAGTAGTGAGCTCCTTTAGAATTTCTGTTCTTAGTTCCACCACATTTGGCACACAGAGCCTGCCATCAAATATTAGGGATCCATCCTCCATTATAGCAAATTCATTTTGAACCCCTGACTTCACATCTTCTTTAATCTTTTGCAGGTCCAAGTCTTCTTTCTGGGAAGACTTGATCCAATCAATCAGGGTGGGTTGGAGTACAAGTGCTGCTACCTGCCTATCGGACCGCTATACTCGCAATCCAACCTCTAACTTCTCAAGGTCCCTCTGGATGTAAGGCTGAGAAGTGATCATAAAAGCTAACTCCAAGGAGGACTTCCTGCTCAAGGCATCAGCTACCACATTGGCCTTCCCTGGGTGATAGTGCAGGTTCAGGTCATAATCTTTTAGTAGCTCCATCCACCTCCTCTGCCTCAAGTTTAGCTCCTTCTGAGTGAAGATGTACTTCAGACTTTTGTGGTCTATATACACATCACATGCCTCTCCATACAGATAATGCTGCCAAATCTTCAAGGCAAAAATCACTGCGGCCAACTCCAGGTCATGGGTAGGATAGTTTTGCTCGTATGGCTTTAACTACCTGGAGGCATAAGCTATCACCTTCTCATTTTGCATCAGAACACATCCCAATCCCTTCCGAGAAGCATCTGTGAATAGGGTGAATCCTCCAGATCCTGACGGAAGGGTAAGGACGGGGGCTAATACTAGGCGTTACTTCAGCTCCTAAAAATTTCTCTCACACTCCTCAGTCCAGTCAAACTTCGCTTGCTTTTGGGTCAAGCGAGTCAGGGGTAGAGCAATGCGAGAGAAGCCTTCCACAAATTTGCGATAATATCCAGCCAGCCCCATGAAACTTCTTACTTCAAATACATTGGAAGGCCTACACCAGTTAACAACTGCCTCGATCTTCTTCGGGTCCATAGATATGCCATATTTAGATATTATATGACCCAAGAATGATACTTTGCTCAACTAGAAGTCATACTTCTGCAACTTGGCATAAAGCTTTTTCTCCCGAAGAGTTTGCAGAACAATCTTCAGGTGGTCCACATGCTCCTTCTTTCTTTTAGAATACACCAGGATGTCATCAATGAACACCACCACAAACTGGTCCAAGTATGGCTTAAAGATTATGTTCATCAAGTCCATGAATGCTGTCGGAGCATTAGTTAACCCAAATGGCATCACCAAGAACTCGTAGTGGCCATACCTAGTCTTGAATGTTGTCATAGGCACATCTCCATGGTATCCTGACCAAAGATCAATCTTCGAGAATACCCAAGCTCCTTAGAGTTGATCGAATAGATCATCAATCCTCGGCAAGGGATACTTGTTCTGCACTGTTACCTTATTGATTTCTCGGTAATCAATGCAGAGCCGAAGACTTCCATCTTTCTTTTTGACAAATAATACTGGAGCACCCCAAGGAGAGACACTCGGTCTGATAAATCTCGGTCCAGAAGTTTCTGCAATTGGCTCTTCAACTCCTTTTGCTCAGTTGGGCCATATGGTACGGGGCCTTGGATATAGGTCCAGTGCCAGGGACCAAATCAATGGTGAACTCAACTTCCCGGTCTGGAGGCAATTCGGTCAAATCGTTTGGGAATACATCAGGAAATTCCCGAGCCACTGGAATATCTTCCAACTTGACCTCATCTTGCTGAAGGTCTTTGACCACAGCAAGAAATCCTTGGCCACCCTTCTTCAAATACTTTGCGGCCTATAGTACTGACACGAACACCAAGGCTAGATGCTCCTGACTTCCAGTAAAACTAAATTCAGGTTGATTAGGGATTTTGAAGATCACCATCTTCCTAAAATAGTCTATTGTAGCATGATAGGAGGCCAACCAGTCCATCCCAAGGATAACATCAAAGGATTTTAGCGGGAGGATGATTAGATCGGCCTTCAATCTCCTATCCCCTATGTTAATCAGGCAAGATCTGCATACTGAGTCTACCCTCATAACATCACCATTTGTGAGAACAATGTGCAACTCCTGCTCAATAGGAACGGGTGTCAAAGATTCATCCTTGGCGAGATATGTGCTAGATACAAATGAATGCGTGGCACCCGGATCTACTAAGAATTGACCATAAGTGTTGCCTACTTTAATTATACTTGGTCACAAAGTTAAATTTGTCTTAGATGTCATGAGGTTTAACAATACTTTTATCATTCATGATCAATGCATCACATCGCATATGAATGAAACAATCTTAAGCGAGTATTTAAGTAACAGGCGTACCTATCACAATGGAGTTAGAAGCGGCAGCTCCTGCTGTGTGAGAATAAAGACCCTTCCCTGGGTCCTAGGCTGCTGCTGCTGGCCTCTACCCTGATTCGAAGGAGGCTGTTGATCCCTCCAAAGGGGACAAGTGGCCATCTTGTGACCCACCTGCCCATATATGAAGCAGGCACCAGTCGTCCCGCAGCACCACTTGCCTGGGTGGGAGTTTCTACATTGAGGGCAATGGTTTTCCGTACTCTTCGGTCCTGAGGGGGCCTAATAAGGACCTTTCTTCTTGGCCTGACCTGAAGACTGGCCAGAAGGAGACCCCTTCTTCTTCTTCTGCTACTGCTCCCACTACTTATGGACCACACCCATATCCCTCTCAATCACCAGGGCCTTGTTTACCATGGCACTAAATGTGGAGAGTTTGAAGGCATTGACTGCCTCCATCAGTCTAGGCCTCAGTCCCTCGGTGAACTTAATGATCTTGGCTCTCTCAGTGGCCGCTATGTCTAGAGCAAATCGAGCCAACCGAGTAAACTCGGCTTCATACTGCGCCACAGAGAGATTTTCTTGCTCCAGTTTGATAAACTCCGACTGCATTTGCCTCTGCACACTATTGGGGAAGTATTTGTCATAGAAGACTTTCTTAAACTCTCCTCAGGAAATAGCTCGTCCATCCATTCGCTGCTCCACAAGTAGCCACCAATCATATGCCTCCCCCTGAAGGAGGTAGGTAGCGAATCTGATTCGCTCCTCCTCTTGGCTACCATGAGCTACAAAGGCTTTCTCCATCTCCCTCATCCATTTTTCAGCATCGGCAGGGTTAGTAGATCCACAAAAAGGAGAAGGGGCCAAGCTCTTGAACTCAGCAAAGCTCCGGCCCCCTTCCCGCCAAGGCTGAGATGGAGCCGACTGAGCAAGCTGCGGAGCGGGAGAGGCAGGCCGAGTAGGCTGAATTTGCTGAATCTATTGCTGCAAGGCTTGCATAGCCTGCGACATTCCCGCAAGAGCCTAAAGCAACTGGGCCTGAAATTATGGTTAATCATTGTCAGCTAAATTAACGGAACCAGAGCCTCCAGAAGCTTGATGGCCTCCCTACTGGCCAAAGTCACTAGCCTGGGAGTTTCCATTAGGCCGCAGATTCCTAGTGCGACGTGGCATTCTTAACTCCTACCAGGGTTAGGTTCCAGTCAATATCCTTGTAAACCACTAAAATTCAGGCTTTCAAAATATATTACTTGAAATTTTTAATAAAGTTATCACCATCCCAATGTAATCCTAATGTTCTGCCTGGTGTCATCTTATGTTTGTCCCTAAGGTCAAACTTAGGCTTTGATACCATATAAGCTGTCACGCCCCATACCCTATATTGGATCTAGGGGTGGCAACCCGCCGCATGCCTGGCATGCAAGGCATCCTGAAATATAACATTTAATACAAGGAGGGGTAATAACTATATATCATCCAATTTAAATGGTTATTAATACAAACCATAATCATATGTTTTAGGCTACATGACCAAATACATAATTCAATGGGGTTACAACAAAATATTGGATCTAAGTCACTCTGATAGCTGCTCCAACTACCCCATATCCCCATCTTCAGTTCTGAGGCTCTGAAAAACATTGTGAGATTTAAATGAGCTCACACTCAATAAGTAAGCCAACTATAATATAATGTAATTACTCAAATTTTCCATAATAAATAACTGCCAAGCTTCCATGTTTCAAATACATTTTACCATGTTATCAAAACATGCATCATATGCTCAAAATAACTTTGGAAGCAATTGCTATATATAGCATTTCAAGAATATACAATTTCTGAATAAAACCACTGTACCACTGTAAATAGCATGTAAAAATACATTTTTATACTAATGTCCCATGGCCACACACTACGTACACAGAACACCCCTCTCGGGTGTAACACCCCCCTCGGGTGTATCCTCCATAAATATTCCCTAGGAGTCAGGGTCCTGTACCAGTGTCATGAACTCACATCCTGCCATATCCGGTTACAACACACCCCAAGAGTGTGTTCTCCATATACCCCCCTATGAAGATGGGTCTCTGTGCCATATGGCATAATATTGCCATATCCTGTCACAGCACACCTCCTGGGTGTGTGTTCTCCATATACCCCCCTATGGAGTTGGGTCCGGTGCCAAGTGAGTCATGCAACATATCACATCATATCATATCATAGCGGACCATGGTGGGACATATTATCATATACACAAAGTATCATTTTCATGTCACATTTACCAAATAGCATGTATCATTGCAAAAATGCAATCCATATACTTTTCATAATTACAGTGAATTAAACATGTCAAATACACATGTATATTTATAAAACCTTTAACAATTTCAAAGTCATGCCAATTGATCAATTATCCACATAGATACCCAATTATTGTAAAATATAATAAATAATAAACTAATCATAGTAAATACTCATTTGCAAATAATAATACCAATCTATTTTCTTATTTCTTAAATAATGCAATATATAACAATATAGCATTTAAATACATAATTTTATATTTTAATAATTTATGAAAATTTTGATAAATAACTTACTTACTTCCTTGTGCCAATCCAAAAATGTAATTCAGCTATTTAAGCACCTGGGTACCTACAACATCAATTTTCCAATTTTTAGTCCCCAAAAATAGCATATCAAAATAGCCTTTAACTCTACCCAGTTTAATCCCGGGGCCAACTTGGGGCTTGAATATCTCCCAATATATAAGCCCGAATGGAAAAATAAAAATACCCCCAGAAACTAGAATCAACACTGATCCAAGACATATTTTTATTTTTCCATTTTTGGCCCAATATGGGGTCCAAATCGTGGCCCAAAAATTGCTCGTGACCTGGCCTAGCAGGGCCCAAAAGGAGGACGGCCCAACAGGGCCCGCTCCCCCTTCTCCCCCGCCTCCCTTGTTTCGTCCAAAACAGGGGAAGCATGTGCCGGCGGCCAAGGCCACTACTGGCCACTTCCCGGAGGGGCCCGGCCGCCATCGACCAGCCCGGAGCCGGCCGCCGCCACGGCCGAGCTCCTCCCCTCTCTCTCTCAATCTCTCTTTTTCTCCCGTCACTCGCCGTGGCTGTCACCCGTGCCGGTGGCTCAGCCGGTCGGACCTCCATCGGACGCTGCCCCGGCACTGGTGGAGGCCGCTGGTCGCAGTCCGGGCCCGGTGAGCCGGCGTGCACTCCGCTGGGCCCGAACCAAGCCGTGAACCAGCTTGGTTCCGTGAAGAAGGGAGGTCGTCTCCCTCCCTCATTCTCTCTGTATCTCTCTCTCAATCTCTCTGTGAAACCCATGGAAGAGGGGGGGGGAGAGTACCTGGGTGGTTGATGGAGATGGGTGGAGGGAGGAGACTCCCCTCTCCCTCCCCTTTTATAATGGCACGGGAAGGACCTCCCATGCGCTCGTGAGAAGAGGGGCACCGCCCTCTTTGACTGGCGGAGCTGGGGAGCCGCTCGCATGCAGGTTCGGCTGCGGCGCCTTCCCCTCCTCTGATTCAAGAAGACGGATCCTCACCTGGTGAGGATCCGTGGGAGAACGGGCTCACAGTATTGCAAGAAAGAACTGAATTTCATCTAATTCCAGACAAGTATGCTTGAGTCACAACTTTGATGGAATGATAAATCTCGCAATCTTTACATGTAATTGCCTGCCAGGATTAGTGGATTTGGAATACAATACAGTATATTTGGATTATTTACAATCTATATTTTGGATAATGTTGATCATAATTTATCAAATATTTGTTTGATTATTTGTGCTATGTTTACATTGTGGGTTTGTATTATATTATTGTAAATAATATATATGATCTTAAATTACATCTATGATATTTAATATATGCATCTAACCTTTGTATATCAACAAGGATAATGAAATGTGGTGGAGCATCTAGACTTCGTAAAAGGGGTGGTAGAGGAAGAGATGTATCCCGACAGCAACTTTAAGATGAACATGATGGGGATACTGGAAGATACCCACAACGATCTACCTGTAGGCTATTTAATACACCTCTGCGTGTTGAGCAACAATGATCAGTGCCCATGGAGAAGCCCTTTACCAATCCTCACCTCATGTGCCTGATAGTGTAGGTTTGATTGGCACTACACATACAAGAGACCCAAACCAGCCTACTCTTGAGCCGACAGTTGAAACAGATAAAGTTTCCATCACAATAGAAATGAATAAGTAAGTTTTATAATTATATTTTGTATTTGATATCCATTTTTTATTTCATATGATTAATTTGCTTGATGTTTAATGCATAGATTCGTCGAGCCTATGGTATCACATCAAATGAGTGTTTGGTTGAAGCAATGCTTTAAAGAAGCTTGGCCTTTATAGGGTTCAATGTAGCAAACAACCAAAGATGAGTTGTTATGCAGATTTGAGGTGATGTATTAAATTGTTACTTAGTTCATAACGAAGTTATTATGATAACATAGCATAAGTCTTTGATATGTTTTGCAGGCAAAGTATAGATGGTCTCCGGTAGATGATTATAATATTAGAAAGTGTTGGGTGAGTACTAACATATATCTATATACAGGCATGATGAGTGAGACATGAAAGAAATGTGTTGATGAGTTAAAGTAGAGGAATCCACTAGCTACACTTGCAGACACGATCAGCAAAGTTCATCCAAGTTGGATGAGACAAGAAATATGGGATGAGTTATGTCAGAGGCATTGGCTTAAGGATAAGTGGCACCAAAAGTCTAAAGCTGCTTAGGAAAATCGAATGAAGCAAAAGGAAGGCTCAATCACCAAGCATTTAGAGGATTCCATTCCTTTTGCGATGCATAAAAGGAGAATGATAATTTATTTAGTATTTCTTTATTTCTATTGATGTTTATATTCATAATATATTTATGATATAATAACTTGTTGTAGATGCAAAAGAATGGTGCAGAACCTACTATTGCATCACTTTTTAAGTGCACCCATAAGAAGAAAGGGACTGGAGAGTTTGTGGATGCAAAATTCAAGAAAGTTAGTGTATGTTTTCAATTTTATATCTAAAAATATTTTATGTTAATATATATATTAATAGATTAATTTATTATTCTTTTTTTTGTTTTATTTTTATGCATATCATTCGTGACATAGATATATTTGCTTATTTATAATTCTTATATTTGTTTTATTCTGATATATGGTTGCAGAAAGCATATAAGACTGCTGGTCTTACAGAAAAGTATGGCTCGAAGATTGAATCACAACCTTCATTTGATGCGACTATATGGGTGGAAGCCATCAGAGGTGTTTCTAAAAATAAGGTCTACGGATTTGGGCCATAGATGCATTCATTCAGTGTACTCGCGAGGACTTCTACATCATGCTCTACTTCTGAACTAGGCGATTCTTTAGGAAGTGCACCTACCATCAATTTTATTGTCCAAGAAGCTATGGAGAATATGTAGGAGCATATTATGGTACTTTTGATAAACCCTCAACATAGGAAAATGCTATAATCTCTTATTTCTAGTCTTGGTTTTACATCCTTCGAGCAGTCTTCACCTCCTCCACAAGAAAGAACTGTCTGCTAACCCTTCAACTGGTCCTCCATGTGATTGATATTTGTTATGAACTTATTATGTGTACGTTTGATGTTGGGTACTAAATGGAGTATTTTTGTTTCGTGTTTTGATATGTATTTTTATTTGTTTATAGATTGAAACCTTGATGGATGTTAAACTTATTTAATAGACATGTTAAAATTTGATTAAATATATTATGGTATTGTTTTGTATTATAAAGATTGAGTTATGGTTGATGTGTTGAGAATTATAATGTATATAGAGCTGCTAGGTGAAAGCTTTGCCAAATGATTTATAAGTAAATAGAATGTAAGATAAAAATTTTACCAAGGGATTACCAAGGAATTTTTTAACAAATTTCAAACAATCACCAATGGATCTGCAAGGGATAATTCATTATAAATAATTCAATTAACCAATTTTTAGCAAGAAAAATTTTCTTGATAAATTCCTTGGTAATTACCGAGGTATTTCTAGATCCCTCAGTAATTACCAAGGGATTTCTAAGAGACTTTCACCAACATCTTATATTCCAAGGGATTTCTAGATCCCTCAGTAATTACCAAGGGATTTTTGACTTTCACCAAGGGATTTTGTCCCTCGCTGAAAGGTTAATTTCTAGTAGTTATAGCTCTTATTGAGTTACGATTCTAGATAAGGCCACATCTTGATAGGAATCTTTAATTAATTTTTTCTAAAGACCAAGCCTTATCATATATAGGAAGAGTTTTGATCGTAATCTTTTCCTAATAAATAAGTTGATTCCTTTTAGGATTGTATTTATCCCATATAAGTAAAGTTTTGATTAACTTGAATAGGTTAGCTATCCCAAAGAGGGAATCTTCTTTAATTAGATTTTTTCTTTTTATATGAAATATGATTGTGCCATGTGTCATCACTAGATTAGCTAGCCCAATCAGTTCATATCAAGTATAAGTTAGAAATAAGTTAGTAAGTTAAAGCTTTACTTTCTTTACCTTCAAGAACTTTTACTATTAGATTAATGTCACCAATTAAGAGATAGATGATAAGGGTCAATTTATAGAAGCTAAGTTATATCTATTTTTAAAATAAATTAAATTAGATTAAGATAAAAGATAAAGATAAAAACAAATCAGATTAATTGATTCATCGAAGGTCCTTTCTGCATTATGATTAAAAAGATATATATATATATATATATATATATATATATATATGCATACGTATATATAAAAAAGGAAGTTGACTTTCAATTGCTAGAATAAGTGTCAATCGAAATAGAAATACATGTGTCAATATGAGGGATGACTTAATCTTTTTCAAAGCCATATCCCATATTCCATGATCCGCAATTATCATTAGCATCCTTAGTGATCATAAAACTTCAATAAATCTCAAGCCAATTAACTATATTGATTAGTCCTATCGGCCTTCATGTGGATCATTCAGCTAGTGACTTTGTTTCATATCTCTATCATTTTCTTTTCTAAATTAGAATCAAAATATAGTTTTTGAATCCTGCTAATAATATATTGAAATGTATATGAAGTTATATATGATAACATATATATATTAATATATATTAATACTAACTATATATTACATATATATATATGAATAATAATTACATTATTATTTATTATGATAATATCATATTAATATATATTATAATATTATTATTTTAAATATATAATATTAGATTTTTACATTATTATATTATAATATTTATAATTAATTATTATAATAACATAATATAATAATAATAAATATAATTAATACTAACTTAGTATTTTTATTTATTATATAATATATATTATATATATATTATAGAATGTGTTAGGTCACAGTTGGTTGGAATGGATTTATGATCTTAGGTAAGGGGTTTAGATTCCAAATCTCCCTTAATACAGGAGTTAGATTCTAAGTAAAATTAGAATTAAATACTAATTCTTTTAAAACAGGTGCTTGTCATCAAAATTGGAATCTAGAATCATGATTCCAATTTTAATTCTAAGGGGTGAGCTCTACAAACCAAATAAGCCCTGAGTGTTACATGGCATTTATCTTGAGCATAAACTGAAGCACTTTATACCAATAGGATAGCATGTATAAACAATATGCAATACCAAATATTGTCTACAATATAAACAACAATTGATTGTCAATTTAACAATTACCTAAATCATATGCCATAGATAAATTATTGAAGCATATTGTTATTAGACTTATCATTATTAAAGAGGGGGAAAGAAGATTTGTCATGTCTACTCTTGATATGTCTTAAAAAATAGGAGTCACAAAGCTAAATCGGGCTAGCTTGAATTTGCTTCTACCTCATTGGATTAAGTTTCAACTGCTACTTATTGTACATGCCTAACTAAAATACATAATAAAATTTGGCCTAGATGTTTCAGTTTACATCAAAATTTCTTGTCAATTCTTAGAAAGGCATTATGAATCTAGGGCTAACAATTAAATCGAGGCACTCAAGAATGGTCTGTCTCTATTCAAAATTAGGCTCCAACAAATATGGCCCAAGTGTAAGCAAGTCAATATTGGTAGTAAGTTTTGGGCTTGAAAACATGAACAAGCCGAGTTGGAGCATAGCTTGGCTCAATAAGGATGAAAATAATATTATAGGTATTATATTAAATGTAAATGATCGTTGTTGGATCCAAAGGCTAAGATTTTGGATACCTTAAAGGTGAAGAGATGAAAAAGTTAAATAGGGCAGAAACCCTAGAATGCCTCGCCTCCTTAACCCGCCACTCGCCCCCCTCCCCCCACTGCTCCCCTTCGAGAGAAAAATTCCCCACCCTAGAATGCCTTGCCTCCTCAACCTGCCCCTCGCCCCCCCCCCCCACCCTCCCCTTTGGGGGCAAAATTTCCCTCAACTACTCCACTTATCTTCGTCGATGTAGCAGAGTATCTTTAGTTGGCTCAAACAATTGAGCCTAGGCCTGCCGCCCACAAAATCCTCCTTCACCTATTCCAATCTTCGCCGATGTAGTAGAGTATATGTAGTTAGCTCAAACAGTTGAGCTTGAGGCTTGCCACTCCTTTGATTCTAGTCTCGGACTTTTTGTCTATAGCAAGCAGGCTTCCCATAATGGCCCAATGCTTCAGTTTGTTGTCAAGATTCCTCGATCGAGCTACAATAACCTTCCATTTGCATATAGCAATTGACAACCCTTCTTTCTCCATCTCTTATGTAAGTCTCTTTCTCTGTGATTCACTATTAGATCTCCTTTGTTTTAGTATTTATTATGTTACTTTCAATTCAATTTTTCCTTAATTTTCTTTCCTTTATATTTTTCCCTATTGTCTTCATGATCTTTCTTTTTTTCCTTTTAGTATGTTTAGATTTAAACTTGAATTAAAGTTGAATCATAATGGAATATCTCACTCATTGAAAGGGGGAATCAAGCTATTAAACGTAGGATGTATTAGAGACTAAGTTTGATGAGGCTCAAGCTTAATATCAAGCTCAAAAATAATTTTTTCCAATCTAGATTGTGCTAAGTTCAAGCTAGGGCTTGATTGTCGATGATGTTTTTTAGTATGATCGTCCTCAACTGAAATAATAATTTTATCTATTGAAAATAAACTGATCTTACTCTTTTTGATGGATGTTTTATACTCACTAAAATAAAAACTAATTCATAACCTAGGTAACTCAAAAGTATAAAGTAGCATTGGGAAAACCTTATTAAGCCTTTTAATAGGTCTTATGAAAGAGGACAGAAACTTTCTTTTGATTTCCTATAAAAAATTGTTTGTTCAAGGGCACATTAATTAGATTAAAAAATTGTTCTTTGATGATTGCACTCTCTTTATTCTCTTCTTTACAATGGATTCTTCACTAATGATATCCCTAGGTACTCGGTTCTCACCGTTGTCTCTATTCTTCTATAATATATAATTACCATATTTATATGAAGTCATAGATATATGTGTACACATGCTATTGAAATTAAAGTTATATTGTGAAATAAAATGCACCTTGTTGGCCCAGATGACAACCCAAGAGGGGGGGGGGTGAATTGGGTTCTTTTAAAAAATTAGCCTTCTTAAAATAGTTTGCTTAAGATGAATGAAGGCAATAGCAATGTAAATACAAAGTGCAGAAATAAAACAGTGATAGAGATAGAGTCAATGTAAGCACGGCAAACACAAAGAGTTATAGTGGTTCGGTGTATCCAACACCTACGTCCACTCCCAAGATTCACTTGGGTCCACACTATAATCAACCTGATTACAGCCGAGTTGTTTTACAAGCTCACAACTCAAACTTGTTGTTTTTCAGGCGCACAACGAACCCAGCTGGTTTTCAAGGGCTCACCAGCACAAAAACCCAAACACAAGCTTAACCAAGCTTGAATCGAGATAAGACTACCTCCACTAGTTCAATCTCCCAGATTGAACTAGATACAAACAAATGAAATATGTTTTTCAATTACAAAGCTCCTTAATGAGCAGATTATCAAATAAAATAATAAGTTTAGAAAAGCCTGATTTGTAGATGGTTGGCTTTTGAGCTTTTCTTCTTTTCCTCTTTTCTTCTTCTCCATGCTGGATTGAATCAAGCCTCAGCTCCGATTCTTCACAGTTGAAGCAGTTGAGAAGGGTTGAAAAGCAAGAAGCTGAACTTCTTTCTCCAAGTTGGGAAACCACAAAAACTTGATTTGAATGCCTTGGATTCCTCTTGAGCTTTTTGGAGTGGAGTGGATTTGAGCTAGAAGGTTTTCCTCTTGAGATTCAGGCTCTCTCTTTTTCGGATCTTTGAAATGGGATTTCTTTCCTCTTTGTTTTTTCGATTTTCTTCTTTTTTGTTTTCTTTCTCCGTTCTTCTTTTTGAACAATAGTCTTCCCTTTTTATAGATTTCTTTCAAACCATTTTTGGAAGAAAACTATCCGTTGGAGTGTACCTTGTAGCAAAATATATCCGTTAGAAATAAGGTAAAATAGAAATATTACCGTTAGAGCTGATCTGGCAATTTGATTTTTCATTCCAGGTGGGTTGGAGTCGACTCTAACTTTTCTGAGTCGGCTCTAACTCGAAACATTTTAAAACGTTATTTCCGGAGTCGTCTCTGACTTTTCTGGGGTCGACAAGAAACTTTTCTGGAGTCGACTCTAACTTACCCGGAGTCGACTCTAGGTCGGGGCCAGAAAAATCGACGTTCTGCTTCTTCTATGAGAGTCGACTCTAACAGTCTCGGAGTCGACTCTAAATTCCGTGCCAGATCCGGAGTCGGCTCTGTGATTCTCGGAGTCGACTCTAATGTCTGCAATCTTACCTAGACATTAGATTCGATCCAGAACACGATGTAACTCCTGATTTTGATCATTCAATAGACTTATAATCTGAAACACTTAATCAAAATCATTAGAGCCTCCATTAGTTATACTCAAATAGTTTTGTTAATCATCAAAATCATCAATTGGGTCAACAATCTCCCCCTTTTTGATGATAACAAAAACTTTGAGTATATGCATTCAAAAATTCATTCGAACTAAAGATTATAGTCATTTTGAAATTTAAAACATTTTTAATAAAGGATTTGATGCCAATATTCAAAGTAAACTTTTAAAATTGTGCATGAGTTCAATATAATCCAT
This sequence comes from Calamus simplicifolius, assembly GCA_900491605.1. Classification (NCBI taxonomy): domain Eukaryota; kingdom Viridiplantae; phylum Streptophyta; class Magnoliopsida; order Arecales; family Arecaceae; genus Calamus; species Calamus simplicifolius. Next base: position 1,560,164 of record UESW01003882.1, on the reverse strand, counting down.
CAATTATGAATATTTAATCTAAATGTGCAGAAAATTGCAATTGAGCTTTTTGTTAAGCTCCCCTGCATTGAATAGCTCCCCCTATATTTAAGCATCGAATTTTAACTGAAAGTTCAAGTCATTTTGCATAAACAATTATTTCTCCCCCTTTCTCTATGCATATTCAACCATCTCTCATTAAAATTTTCAAGTCTTTCTTTCTTTACATATTCAACCATCTCTCATTAAAATTTCAAGTCTTTCTTTCTTTGCATATTCAACCATCTCTCCCCCTTTTTTGTTATCAGCAATAAGGAGAGTATTAGATAAAGAAAGTTAATAAGACATAGGGATTCAAGCAGTCAATATTTGAAAATGTGAAATTGCATTTCATAAGTAAGAACATTACATTAGTTGATTCATGTACATTCCAAAATGAAATACATTAGATATTCAAAAATTCCTAAATACAAACTATCAAAATCAAAATCAAGGTCAGATGTGTTTGAATACAATTTTCTTCAAATGACCTATGATTTCCATTACATCATCTTTTTGGGATTTCTTAAAATTTTCAAGGCAAGCTTCAATTTGTGAGACTGCAAGGTCAATGTCCTTCTTCAGTTGACCAGTTGCATGAACATAAGATCCCGACCCATCAGCAATGCCTTCCATCCTTTCAAAGATTTTGTGAAGTTCAGCACCAAAGGATTCAACAGAATTGCTTAAGGTAAAGGAGATCATGTCCAGTCTCGAATTAAGTTCTTCTTTCAACTGATTAAAGTCTTCTTTTAATTGAGTAATTTCATGAGATCTCTGACTATCATACTCAGCAAGCAAGGCTCTCAACTGACCAATCTGTTCATCAGAGAATCTCCCAGAAGCAGCTATAGACTGATGTGGAGGAGAGGGAATGGTACTAGGTCCGGCCTCTGAAGGTCCAGCTGAAGATGGTCCCGCAATAGATGGATCAGGGACTGATGGTCCCGCAGTGGATGGTCCAGGGATATCTTCTACTCTGGTCTCTTCTGCTCTATCTCTTTCTGCTCTTTCCTCTCTTCCTCCTTTCATCCATACACCATTCAACTTCTTGAAGCCCATCGATGAATAGTAAAGATACTATAATAGTCAGTGTGTCTCAATTTTCTTAGGGGTTCATTCTCCATAATAAGCACACCTTGGCTTCTAAAGATTAATGTCAAAATCATACCATATGGCAGTGTAGATCTTTTCTTTGTAGCCGCCTCTGCCATATATCCAATCATCATGCCAGCTAAGTTGACTGGCCTTCCAGTAATTATGCAATCCATCAAAAGAACGTCTCGCTCCGAGACATACTCAAATCTACCAATTTTCGGAAACAAGATTCTTCCACAAATGTTATGTAGTAACCTGAGTTCCAGATTTAATTGATTTGCAAGGATTTCCTCAAACTCGGTTACATCTCTCCCTAACATTCTTGTCAATGCTCCACTTCTATCATCATGTTGATATTCCATTATACCGATTGTGGGCATTTCCAATAAATTTCCAAGTATCTCAGTGGTTATTGTAACTCTTGTTCCTCTTACTATACTGATTAATCCACCTTCTCCTCTACTTAAACCATTGTAAAACTCTCTCACTAAGGCTGGATATGTGGGGATATCTAATGAACAGATCTTTTCCCACCCCATTTCTTTCAAACTTCTTCCTATAGTGAAGCCTTCCGACTCAAAGAAATCAAAATTCACCTTTCTTCCAGTTGTAATGGTCTTACCGGCTAAATGATCAACTTTGGGTGAAGAGGGTGAAGGAGGAGAATCTTCTTGAGTGGCCGAAGAGGAGGATGGCGAGGGTTGCCTCCGAATAGTGCGTCGCCTTGTGGGAACGGACGCTCCACCGACGAAACCGCGCCTCTTAGGTGCCATTGAGAAGATTGGAAAGATTAATCAAAGGCTTTGAGTAGATTGGGGAAGTTGGAAAGGCTTTGGAGCTCTTTGGAGAGGTTTTGGGAGACGGATGGAATGATTTGGGGTCGACTCCGCCTTTTTATTTTTGACCTAGCTCGACTTAGAGTCGACTCCCGAAAACTGGGTGTCGGCTCCGAACCAGAAAATCTGTCAGCGCTCGAATTAGAGTCGGCTCTACAAAAGCCAGAGTCGGCTCTAATTGCTTAGACAGAACATCAAAAACAAGGTGTCGACTCCACAAACTGTCAGAGTCGACTCTAACAGTTTCAGAGATAAAAAATCAAGTTTCAAGGATCTGAAACTATTCAAATTAATCATCAAATTCTAGATAAATGTTCCTTAGCAATTGGGGAAACAATGAATCAATATCTAGATAGATTTCCTTATGAATATCGAGATTTTTCAAGAAATTTATGAAATCTAGATAGATGTCCTTAAGAGTTTCAGAAAACTATTCCAAAGGATCACAAACTCCTAATTCTCCTCTAAGATAACAAAATCTCTCTTCACTTAAGGGTTTTGTTAATATATCTGCCAGTTGTTCTTCAGTATTCACATAATCAAGACAAATTTCATTATTGGCTACATGTTCTCTTATAAAGTGATATCTTATTTCAATATGCTTTGTTCTTGAATGTTGAATTGGATTTTTAGTTAGATTTATTGCACTTGTATTATCACATCTTATAGGTGTCTTATCAAGTGTGATACCATAGTCTTCAAGTTGTCTCTTAATCCATAGGATTTGAGCACAGCAACTTCCAGCTGCAACATATTCTGCTTCAGCAGTAGATAATGCAACCGAATTTTGCTTTTTGCTAAACCATGAGATTAAGTTACTTCCTAAAAATTGGCATGCACCACTTGTGCTTTTTCTATCTAACTTACATCCAGCATAATCAGAATCAGAATAAGCAATCAGATTTAATGTTGAGTCTCTAGAATACCATAAACCTACATTTTTTGTTCCACTTAAGTATCTTAGTATTCTTTTAACAGCAATTAAATGTGATTCTTTAGGTTCAGACTGAAATCTAGCACATAAGCAAACAGCAAACATTATGTCTGGTCTACTTGCAGTTAAGTAAAGTAGGGATCCGATTATACCTCGATAATATTTTTGATCAACTTTCTTACCTTCTTCATCTTTGTCCAGCTTGCATGAAGGACTCATTGGTGTTCCGAGGGGTTTTATTGATTCCATACCAAACTTCTTTAGAATTTCTCTTGTGTACTTTGTTTGGTTGATAAAGATTCCCTCTTTGCTTTGTTTGATTTGGAGTCCAAGGAAGAAATTGAGTTCTCCCATCATGCTCATTTCAAATTCTCCCTGCATTAACTTAGCAAACTCTTGACATAGAAGATTGTTAGTAGCACCAAATACAATGTCATCAACATAAATTTGAACTACAAGTAAATCTTTATCTTTTCTTTTCAAAAACAATGTTTTATCAACATTTCCTCTTGTAAAATCATTTTCAATCAAAAATTTACTTAGTCTATCATACCAAGCTCTAGGTGCTTGTTTCAAACCATATAATGCTTGTGCAATTTAAAAACGTGATTTGAAAATTCATGATCTTCAAAACCTGGTGGTTGTTCTACATATACTTCTTCATTTATTAATCCATTTAAAAATGCACTTTTGACATCCATTTGAAATAAATTAATGTTCATGTGACATGCAAATGCTAGTAATAGCCTAATGGCTTCTAATCTAGCTACAGGTGCAAAGGTTTCATCAAAATCAATACCTTCTTCTTGATTATATCCTTTTGCAACTAATCTAGCTTTGTTTCTAATTACTATGCCATTTTCATCTAGTTTATTTCTAAAAACCCATTTTGATCCTATAACAGAATGATCTTTAGGTCTTTCTACTAATGTCCATACATTATTTCTAGTGAATTGGTTTAATTCTTCTTGCATAGCTAGCATCCAATTATTATCTTTTTCAGCTTCTTCAATGGTTTTAGGTTCAATTTGAGAAACAAATGCAAGGTGATTACTAATATTTCTCATAGATGATCTAGTTCTTATTCCTTGAGATGGATCACCTATAATCAATTCCTTGGGATGACTATAAGCGTATCTCCAATCTCTTGGTAGATCTATATCATTATGATTAGTATTAATATCATCAGCATTAGGCGAATCATTATCTTTAACTTCTTGTTCATGATCTGAAGATACATCAATATTAAGTTTTTCAAGATTGTTTTCGAGAATGTTTGTATCTTCCTCATCATCAATCCTTTTGGAACTTGATGCTAAAGATTCATCAAAAATTACATGAATAGATTCTTCAACAATTAGGCTTCCTTTATTGAACACTCTATATGCTTTACTAGTTGTTGAATAACCTAAGAATATTCCTTCATCAGATTTTGCATCAAATTTACCTAAGTTATTTTTACCATTATTATGAATAAAACATTTACAACCAAATGCATGAAAATATTTAATGTTGGGTTTTCTATCATGCCATAATTCGTAAGGTGTTTTCTTTAAAATAGGTCTTATTAAGGCTCTATTTAGGATGTAACATGCTGTGTTAATAGCTTCCGCCCAAAAGTATTTCGGGAGTTTACTTTCACATAGCATGGTACGGGCCATGTCTTCTAGAGTCCTATTTTTCCTTTCAACTACTCCATTTTGTTGTGGGGTCCTAGGTGCAGAAAAATTATGATTAATACCATTTTCATTGCAAAAACTTTCAAATAAGTGATTTTCAAATTCAGTTCCATGATCACTTCTTAGAGACACTATGGTAGTGTTTTTCTCATTTGTTACTTTCTTGAAGAATTTCATGAATATCGAGAAAGTCTCATCTTTGTGAGCTAAAAACATTACCCAAGTGAATCTAGAGTAATCATCTACTATCACAAGACCATATTTCTTTCCTCCTAGACTTGTGGTTCTAGTTGGTCCAAAAAGGTCCATGTGAAGTAGCTCTAATGGCCTAGAAGTTGAAACAATATTTTTAGATTTAAAAGAACTTCTTGTTTGTTTTCCAAACTGACATGCATCACATATTTTGTTATTTTCAAAATCTAATTTAGGTAGACCTTTTACTAAATCCATTCTAATTAGTTTTGAAATCAGGTGTGTGCTTGCGTGACCTAATCTTCGATGCCACAACCAACCAATCTCATTCATATTAGCATTATTAGCAACTAAGCAATGATTATTAGTAGACAATTTGTCTAAGTCAATCATGTATACATTGCCATTTCTATTTCCAATAAAAACAATGCTATTATCAATGGGATTAGCTACAGTGCATAAAGAAGATTCAAAAGATACTTTAAAACCTTTGTCACATAATTGACTTATACTAATTAAGTTATGCTTTAAACCATCAACATAAAGTACATTTCAATATATGTGGAGGGAGTTATTTGAATGTTACCAAACCCCAAGATTTGGCCTTTGCCATTGTCGCCAAATGTAACAACTCCTCCTCTTTTTCTTCAAGGGTGATGAATTCTTCTTTGTCACCCGTCATATGTCTTGAGCAGCCACTATCAAGATACCACTTTCTCTTTGATCTCTTGGCCACAAGACATTCCTGCAATGAAATCAGACTTTATGTTTAGGTACCCAAGCTTTCTTGGGTCCTTCATGGTTAGTAGCAACAAATATTGTTCCTTTCGGAACCCATATTTTCTTCCCTTTAATATTTAAGTTTTTATTAGGTTTTAGAATTTTACATTCATAAGATTTATGTCCTTTTGATTACATTTAAAGCATGTAAAATTACTTTGGCCAGCACGCACAAAAATATTTTTCAGTGATTTTTGTTTTCTTAAAGTGTTATATCCTAATCCGGCTTTGTCAAAAACTGCTTTTTGACTATTTAATAACATGTCTAATTTAGTTGAGCTTAAGTAAACTTATCAACTATGTTCTTATGTTTTTCAACCTCTTTCCTTAGTTTATCATTTTCATTTGAAATTAATTCTTTTTCTTTTACTAAAATCTCATTTTCAGATTTAAGTTTCTTAACTTCATTATTAAGATTTTCCTTTTCTTTAATGAAAGTTAAATTTTCATTTTTCAAAATCTTGTATTTCTTTTTCAAAACCTTGAAATCGCTAACAAGTTCATTAAAAGCATCAAAAAGTTCATCAAAAGCAAATTCATCGCAAGGGTTATCGGAACTTACCTCATCGTTGTCGTCCGCCATAAAACATACGTTTGCGACTTCCTTTTGTTCTTCTTCTTCGGAAGAAGATTCCTTCGCTATCACTCCAAGTCGCCACATAAGCCTTCTTTTTCTTTTTGTAGGCTTTCTTCAATTTTGGACATTCATTCCTAAAGTGCCCCGGTTTATTACACTCATAGCAAGTCAAGGGGTCTTTCTCTTTTTCTTTGTCCTTGTCCTTATTTTTATCCTTTTCTCCTTCCCACTTTGCTCCAAATTTCTTCTTGTGGAAGGGTTTCTTTCTCCTCATAAATCTTTTAAATTTCTTTGCTAAGAGAGCAGTCTCATCATCATCATCATCATCGCTGCTGCTCTCTTCTTCTTTTGCAGCTTTGAGGGCAATCATTTTCTTCTTCTTTGTGTCCTCCTCTACATGCTGCTTCATAGTCAGCTCATGGGTCATAAGAGATCCTAGAAGCTCCTCTAAGGGTAAAGTGTTGAGGTCCTTAGCTTCTTGGATTGCAGTCATTTTTGCTTCCCATGATCTTGGTAATGACCTAAGAATTTTTCGAACAAGTTCAGAGTTAGTATATGTCTTACCAAGACTTTTCAAACCATTTACATATCTGTAAATCTAGTGTACATGCATGCAATGGTTTCAGATTGTTCCATGCTAAACAATTCATATTTATGAACAAGAATATTAATTTTAGATTCTTTTACTTGGTTGGTACCCTCATGGGTAACCTCTAATCTATCCCAAATCTCCTTTGCGGAATTACAAGTGGAGATTCTATTAAATTCATTAGCGTCTAAGGAGCAATATAATACATTCATGGCTTTAGCGTTAAGCTGTGCCATCTTCCTATCATTATCATTCCAGTCCCTTTCGGGCTTAGGAACAATAGTGCCATCAATAACATGTGTGGGTGTACTAGGTCCATTAATTATAACACCCCATAGCTCATAATCAGAAGCTTGAATGAATATCCTCATTCTAGCTTTCCAATAAGAATAATTTGAGCCATTAAACAGTGGAGGTCTATTCGTAGAATGACCTTCAGCAAATGATCCAACTTGTGTTGCCATTTGGAACTTTAGCTCTTGATCGTGTGATCAAAATCTAATGAGCACTAGCTCTGATACCAATTGTTGGCCCAGATGACAACCCAAGAGGGGGGGTGAATTGGGTTCTTTAAAAAATTAGCCTTTTAAAATAGTTTGCTTAAGATGAATGAAGGCAATAGCAATGTAAATACAAAGTGCAGAAATAAGACAGTGATAGAGATAGAGTCAATGTAAGCACGGCAAACACAAAGATTTATAGTGGTTCGGTGTATCCAACACCTACGTCCACTCCCAAGATTCACTTGGGTCCACACTATAATCAACCTGATTACAGCTGAGTTGTTTTACAAGCTCACAACTCAAACTTGTTGTTTTCCCGGGCGCACAACGAACCCAGCTGGTTTTCAAGGGCTCACCAGCACAAAAACCCTAACACAAGCTTAACCAAGCTTGAACCGAGGTAAGACTACCTCCACTAGTTCAATCCCCCAGATTGAACTAGATACAAACAAATGAAATATGTTTTTCAATTACAAAGCTCCTTAATGAGCAGATAATCAAATAAAATAACAAGTTTAGAAAAGCCTGATTTGTAGATGGTTGGCTTTTGAGCTTTTCTTCTTTTCCTCTTTTCTTCTTCTCCTTGCTGGATTGAATCAAGCCTCAGCTCCGATTCTTCACAGTTGAAGCAGTTGAGAAGGGTTGAAAAGCAAGAAGCTGAACTTCTTTCTCCAAGTTGGGAAATCCACAAAAACTTGATTTGAATGCCTTGGATTCCTCTTGAGCTTTTTGGAGTGGAGTGGATTTGAGCTAGAAGGTTTTCCTCTTGAGATTCAGGCTCTCTCTTTTTCGGATTTTGAAATGGATTTCTTTCCTCTTTGTTTTTCCGATTTTCTTTCTTTTTCATTTTTTCTCCGTTCTTCTTTTTTGAACAATAGTCTTCCCTTTTTATAGATTTCTTTCAAACTATTTTTGGAAGAAAACTATCCGTTGGAGTGTACCTTGTAGCAAAATATATCCGTTAGAAATAAGGTAAAATAGAAATATTACCGTTAGAGCTGATCTGGCAATTTGATTTTTCGTTCCAGGTGGGTTGGAGTCGACTCTAACTTTTCTGGAGTCGGCTCTAACTCGAAACATTTTAAAATGTTATTTTCGGAGTCGTCTCTGACTTTTCTGGGGTCGACAAGAAACTTTTCTGGAGTCGACTCTAACTTATCCGGAGTCGACTCTAGGTCGGGGCCAGAAAAATCGACGTTCTGCTTCTTCTGTGAGAGTCGACTCTAACAGTCTCGGAGTCGACTCTAAATTCCGTGCCAGATCCGGAGTCGGCTCTGTGATTCTCGGAGTCGACTCTAATGTCTGCAATCTTACCTAGACATTAGATTCGATCCAGAACACGATGTAACTCCTGATTTTGATCATTCAATAGACTTATAATCTGAAATACTTAATCAAAATCATTAGAGCCTCCATTAGTTATACTCAAATAGTTTTGTTAATCATCAAAATCATCAATTGGGTCAACACACCTACAAATGCATATAGATGGTGATAGATATCCAGTACACTATAATACACAAAATTTAATTTTACTAACTTTTTTTTTGGATGGTGTTGATGGGGTTCTCCCATCTTCGTCCCCCTAAAAATGATTTCACACCACTTCTATAACTTTTTATAAAGAAAATATAAAAGCTTTTCAGTACAGAAAATTAAAGTATATCCTTGATGTATTTTTTCCCTCTTACAAACAAATCTGGAAATATAATATTTCTTAATACTGCACCATTTTGATGCCCATTTTGCCCTTTCAGAACATTACATTACTAGAATAAGCCTCTTCATGGTTATTATTAATGAACTTGCCCCTTTAATATAGATTTTTATTTCTTTGAATATCGGACTTTTTAAACTTGAAGAGCTGATATCCTTTTCCTTCATAGCCCTCCTAATATTATGTTATGTATTGATTTCCTTTTCATAATTCAGCTATTTTAAGAATATTTAGATAATTGCAAACTTATTATATGTTAAATAGTTTGAGTTATTTGATCCCTTTGCCAATTTCTTTGAATACGAAACATATGCATGTTCTCCATCTCCATTCATTGGGAGAAGAACATGATCATTACATCAAAATTCTTCTTTGAGGTAACGTGATTTTGCCAAGCTTAAGGATATTCTAGCAAGATAAACAAGCACACAAACGATTTCAAGTATCAAAATGGTTCATTGCGTAATATAATTAATGGAGTTGTTTCTATATTTTCTTATTTGACAAATAAATATGAGGTGCATAGCAGTGCGAATCCAGTTAGCACACAAACAATTTCAGGTATCAAAATGGTTCATTGCGTAATATAATTAATGGAGTTGTTTCTATATTTCTTATTTGACAAATAAATATGAGGTACACAGCAATGCGAATTCAGCTGGGTGGAGAGAAATCATGGCAAGCAGCAGCACCGGGGGTGCCATCGGTAAGGTCGACATAAAGGACCAACTGGACGAGTTCCTTATGTATATCAACAAAGTGAAACTTTGCCCCAAGACCAGGAGACACGATTGGACTGAGTGTCCATACGCCCACCGAGGAGTGTCCATACTCAATCCAGTCGTGTCTCCTGGTCTTGGGGCAAAGTTTCACTTTGGGAAAACACTTTGTACACCGGCCCCGGTGCAGCAACGCTGACGTGGACTGCACCGCGTCTTCGATTGGTCCACGTGGATCCGACGTGGATGACCTGACAGGCGGTATGGCTGGGCTTTGACGTAACGTTCTGAACGTGACGGACATTTAATGCTGTTCGCTTTTTTTTAAAATTTTCGTGCGGACGAAAATGCCCTTTCGCTCCTTCATTTTTACGTTTTATGTCATCTGTGCAAGAAGAACTCTGTTTCTTCCCGGTAGAAAGAAAATACTTCAGCTTCGAGGCTGGAAAACCTGGATACTGGAGTCTGTGTAAAAAAACTTCTGGAGGAAATGTCAGCCGCAGCACTGGTCTTCCCACTTCTTTATTACATCAACAGTTTTTTTCTGGTTAGAGTTAGTTAATGCGTTTAATGCGCGGGTAACTACCTTAGAACGAAATAGTTATGACACTCTGAGAGTCATAACTGTTTTGTAAGTAACTCTTTTAATGCGGCCCTTTCGTCCATCCTAGCGCCAATTTATGTTGGATTTCATCTCTGCAAGATGAACTCTTTCTTCCCCTCCCTCGCTCTGAGAGTCCGGATGCTAAGGAATCAGTTGAGCACGAACCTACGCCCTCGCTTTATCCAATGAGATTTTCCTTGCCAAAACCTCACGTAGACGTTCGCTTCTCTCTCTGAATTCGGCCAGGTCTGTAAGCTTCGTTATCTCTTCCAATTGCTTTTAAAAAGCTCCTTTTTCCTCCATCTGCTTGGGAATGCCAGACCTGGCCGAATTCAGAGAGAGAAGCGAACGTCGAGGGCGTATGTTCGTGCTCAACTGAATTTCATCTGTGCTAGAATAACTCTCTTTCTTTCCCCCCCCCTCGCTCTGAGAGTCCGGATGGTAAGGAATCCCCGCGACACCCTAGTTCGAAGTCGGCCGTAAGTCCTTCGCGACACCCCAGACGAAATCCCACGACACCCTAGCTTTAGGGCGACGACACCCGTCTTATAAATGTGCACATAGAGAGAACCCGGCGACACCTAATTGAATTCGGCAGAAAATCAATCGCGACACCCCTGTTGAAATCTCACGACACCCTAGCTCTAACGAGACGACACCCGTGATTGAACAAGAGACCACGGAGATAATCCCCCGACACCCTAGTTCGAATCGGCCGTAAATCCTTCGCGACACCCCAGATGAAATCCCACGACACCCTAGCTTTAGGGCGACGACACCCGTCTCATAAATGTGCACATAGAGAGAACCCGGCGACACCCTAATTGAATTCGGCAGAAAATCAATCGCGACACCCCTGTTGAAATCTCACGACACCCTAGCTCTAACGAGACGACACCCGTGATTGAACAAGAGACCACGGAGATAATCCCCCCGACACCCTAGTTCGAAGTCGGCCGTAAGTCCTTCGCGACACCCCAGACGAAATCCCACGACACCCTAGCTTTAGGGCGACGACACCCGTCTTATAAATGTGCACATAGAGAGAACCCGGCGACACCTAATTGAATTCGGCAGAAAATCAATCGCGACACCCCTGTTGAAATCTCACGACACCCTAGCTCTAACGAGACGACACCCGTGATTGAACAAGAGACCACGGAGATAATCCCCGCGACACCCTAGTTCGAAGTCGGCCATCCTTCACGACACCCCAGAAATCCCACGACACCCTAGCTTTAGGGCGACGACACCCGTCTCATAAATGTGCACATAGAGAGAACCCGGCGACACCCTAATTGAATTCGGCAGAAAATCAATCGCGACACCCCTGTTGAAATCTCACGACACCCTAGCTCTAACGAGACGACACCCGTGATTGAACAAGAGACCACGGAGATAATCCCCCGACACCCTAGTTCGAAGTCGGCCGTAAGTCCTTTGCGACACCCCAGACGAAATCCCACGACACCCTAGCTTTAGGACGACGACACCCGTCTTATAAATGTGCACATAGAGAGAACCCGGCGACACCTAATTGAATTCGGCAGAAAATCAATCGCGACACCCCTGTTGAAATCTCACGACACCCTAGCTCTAACGAGACGACACCCGTGATTGAACAAGAGACCACGGAGATAATCCCCGCGACACCCTAGTTCGAATCGGCCGTAAATCCTTCGCGACACCCCAGACGAAATCCCACGACACCCTAGCTTTAGGGCGACGACACCCGTCTCATAAATGTGCACATAGAGAGAACCCGGCGACACCCTAATTGAATTCGGCAGAAAATCAATCGCGACACCCCTGTTGAAATCTCACGACACCCTAGCTCTAACGAGACGACACCCGTGATTGAACAAGAGACCACGGAGATAATCCCCCCGACACCCTAGTTCGAATCGGCCGTAAGTCCTTCGCGACACCCCAGACGAAATCCCACGACACCCTAGCTTTAGGGCGACGACACCCGTCTTATAAATGTGCACATAGAGAGAACCTGGCGACACCTAATTGAATTCGGCAGAAAATCAATCGCGACACCCCTGTTGAAATCTCGCGACACCTAGCTCTAACGAGACGACACCCGTGATTGAACAAGAGACCACGGAGATAATCCCCCCGACACCCTAGTTCGAAGTCGGCCGTAAGTCCTTCGCGACACCCCAGACGAAATCCCACGACACCCTAGCTTTAGGGCGACGACACCCGTCTTATAAATGTGCACATAGAGAGAACCCGGCGACACCTAATTGAATTCGGCAGAAAATCAATCGCGACACCCCTCTCGCGACACCCTAGCTCTAACGAGACGACACCCGTGATTGAACAAGAGACCACGGAGATAATCCCCGCGACACCCTAGTTCGAATCGGCCGTAAATCCTTCGCGACACCCCAGAAAATCCCACGACACCCTAGCTTTAGGGCGACGACACCCGTCTCATAAATGTGCACATAGAGAGAACCCGGCGACACCCTAATTGAATTCGGCAGAAAATCAATCGCGACACCCCTGTTGAAATCTCACGACACCCTAGCTCTAACGAGACGACACCCGTGATTGAACAAGAGACCACGGAGATAATCCCCCCGACACCCTAGTTCGATTCGGCCGTAAGTCCTTCGCGACACCCCAGACGAAATCCCACGACACCCTAGCTTTAGGGCGACGACACCCGTCTTATAAATGTGCACATAGAGAGAACCCGGCGACACCTAATTGAATTCGCAGAAAATCAATCGCGACACCCCTGTTGAAATCTCGCGACACCCTAGCTCTAACGAGACGACACCCATGATTGAACAAGAGACCACGGAGATAATCCCCCGACACCCTAGTTCGAAGTCGGCCGTAAGTCCTTCGCGACACCCCAGACGAAATCCCACGACACCCTAGCTTTAGGGCGACGACACCCGTCTTATAAATGTGCACATAGAGAGAACCCGACGACACCTAATTGAATTCGGCAGAAAATCAATCGCGACACCCCTGTTGAAATCTCGCGACACCCTAGCTCTAACGAGACGACACCCGTGATTGAAAGAGACCACGGAGATAATCCCCCCGACACCCTAGTTCGAATCGGCCGTAAGTCCTTCGCGACACCCCAGACGAAATCCCACGACACCCTAGCTTTAGGGCGACGACACCCGTCTCATAAATGTGCACATAGAGAGAACCCGGCGACACCCTAATTGAATTCGGCAGAAATTCAATCGCGACACCCCTGTTGAAATCTCACGACACCCTAGCTCTAACGAGACGACACCCGTGATTGAACAAGAGACCACGGAGATAATCCCGCGACACCCTAGTTCGAATTCGGCCGTAAATCCTTCGCGACACCCCAGTTGAAATCCCACGACACCCTAGCTCCGGCGACGACACCCGTCTTATAAATGACCACATAGAGAGAACCCGGCGACACCCTACTTCGAATTCTGCCGTTAATCCTTCGCGACACCCTTGTTGAAATCCCACGACACCCTAGCTCTAACACCCGTTCTTTAACATGACCACATAGAGAGAACCGGCGACACCCTAATTGAATTCGGCAGAAAATCAATCGCGACACCCCAGTTGAAATCCACGACACCCTAGCTCTAACGAGACGACACCCGTCTTATAAATGACCACATAGAGAGAACCCGGCGACACCCTAATTGAATTCGGCAGAAATCAATCGCGACACCCCAGTTGAAATCTCACGACACCCTAGCTCTAACGAGACGACACCCGTGCTTATAAATGACCACATAGAGAGAACCCGGCGACACCCTAATTGAATTCGGCAGAAATTCAATCGCGACACCCCAGTTGAAATCTCACGACACCCTAGCTCTGGGGCGACGACACCCGTCTTATAAATGACCACATAGAGAGAACCCGGCGACACCCTACTTCGAATTCGCCGTTAATCCTTCGCGACACCCTAGTTGAAATCCCACGACACCCTAGCTCTAGGGAGACGACACCCGTTCTTTAAACAGACCACGGAGATAATCCCAGCGACACCCTAGTTCGAATTCGGCCGTAAATCCTTCGCGACACCCCAGTTGAAATCCCACGACACCCTAGCTTAGGGCGACGACACCCGTCTTATAAATGTGCACATAGAGAGAACCGGCGACACCCTAATTGAATTCGGCAGAAAATCAAACGCGACACCCCAGTTGAAATCTCACGACACCCTAGCTCTAACGAGACGACACCCGTGCTTTAACAAGGCGGGAATTTGACGTCACCGTAGTACTAATTCGACGACACCCTAGTACTGAGCCATGAGCCATGCCATATTTCCGAGAAAAGTTTGTAAACGTGGGCAGTTCCTATGGGTTCGCGGGTCTCATTGATGTGATCGTGGCGATCCGGGTGTCCTTTCGTATTTCTCTTAGGTCGGCATAAACCCTAGAATCAATCGTCTGTTGCTCGAGAAGCCATCCTTTTGCTCAAGAAGCCATCCTTCGTCTCTTGCTCGAGAAGCCACTGGTCTCTTTTCCCTCCTAAACTTGTTCCATAGTTCATTCTTCCGAATTCTCATTCATGGAGATGAGTGCTTTCGTTTGTGCACGAAGACCGCGAACAAAGAAGAAGCAGACAGAGAAAATGGCGGAACAATGCAAGGACCTGGTTCTTCGTTCGACTGAGGATGCGGCTCCTTCAGGTATGTTTATCACTATATTAAATATTACGACATTCTATCTTAAAATTTCATGACATGTATGTCTTCTGTCTTACCCCCTGTTTCCGTTGACAATAAAATTGTTCCAGTCCCCCCAGTGAAGGCTTCCCAGCTGTTTAAGAATAGCTGCAGGCCGGCAGTATACGTTCAGAAGGTTTGGAGGATGGGGTTCTCTAGACGCATACAAAACTGATTCGAAGGACCCCATTTGGTGCCTTCGTCGACATGCAGACGTTCACAGTCGACGGGCGACTGCTAGCAGACATCATAAGATGTCACAATGGAGGCGACGAGTTCATGTTTTGCGGAAAACCAGTTATATTCAGTGCCGACGAAGTCGCACTCATTCTTGGGTCTTCCAGCTCATGGGAAGAAGATCGACACGTCCAGCCAAATGTTCAACGGAAGGTTGTTCAGACGGTTTGGCCAGGGTTTAGATCTTCGCCAAGAAGGTTTGGAGAAGTTGATATTTCAACTCCGACCATCTAAAGTACAGGAGGATGTCGAGGACACCGTCCGACTTTGGATCGCATACATGTTGGCCATGTTTTTGGCTCCAAAGTCTAATCAGAGATGTCCACGGTATCTCATCCAGCACTTGGATGACTTAAGTCAACTGGGTAGCATCGACTGGGCTTCGGCACTGAAGGAATTGATTGTTCTGGCTCTCCCAGAAATAGCTGCTTGCTTGCGTTCCGAGGAGCCGGTGCACTCAAAGAATGCAAAAAAAGTTAGGAGGCAGCCTACCTTGTTCGGATGCTCGGCAGCACTGGTGGTAAGGATTATTGAGACAATTATTAGTGTTGAGACAAAATTTTTTGTAATATTACTTTATTTAATATCCAAAAAAAAATTTTGTTCAGGCGTGGTTCCTCGAGCATACATCAATGCGAGAGCCAGCATACCCTGATAAACGGCCCCGGCTGTTGAAGTGGTATGACCACCAAATTAAGAACCAATCGGTTCGGGTTGCCGACTTGCAGCCTCAGGACTTGGTAATCTATTCATTGCTCCATTGCTCTGACCATTTTATCAACTTAATGCGTCAATATGTTCAGTTAATATTAATTTGTTATCATCTTGTGTTGCAGATGGAGGGAGCTACTGAACCATTGCCAGAAGAGCGATGGCTTCTCCCTCAGCAGATAAAACCGTCCCCCCCTCAACAAACAGATACCTGCGCCCCTCAACCAATGGATAGCTGCGCAGGATGCGCCGAGTTGAGGAATGAATTGGAGTGTGTTAAGGATCAACTCGAAGATGTCAGGCACAGGCTGTCCATTGCTGAGAGCCTCCTCAATTCACTGGTCAGAAAGGAAAGTTATGCAATAAAGGAGGAGGACAAGGGGGACGAGAAAACAGAGAAGGTGCATTCCTTGGAGTTGGTCCTCCGCGAGCCTGGTAACGTAAATAGTGAGGAGAAGAAGATGGAGGAGGACCATTCATCCGAGTTTCCAATTGAGACAGGGAATGCAAAATCAGAGGAGAACATATTGGAGGGGGATTCATTGGCTGATAAAACAGAGCAGGGGAATGAAAATAAAGAAGAGTCCATATCCGATAATAAACTTGGCACCCCTGCGCCAAAGGATGACAAATGGACTTAGAAATAATTGGAGTGCCGTCGCTTGTTAGGAGGATTAAAAAGAGCCGAGGAAGCGTAAGGCATCCACGGTCGTCGGCAAAAGTTATGAGACAACCCGACCTAAAAAGTCGGCGAAGACAGTGGGCATTTCAAAGCCCAACACAACGGTCGAAGATGACCAAATAATTATTCAAAATTTTTTGAGCGAGCGACAACAAACCGACGAGATCGTCTACACAAATATGTTTAATGGCGTTGCAACAAGAAAAAATCTTCAAGATCTCATTAACAATGAGATGATAATAGATGATGTAAGTATATCAAGAAACATGTTATAGTTGTTGATTTTAGAATTATATTAATCGTTTTACATTCCATTGGCAGATAATTGATTGCGGCCAGGAGTTTCTGATGCGAAACTGGGCAGAGCATCCTGACCGATATCATAAGTGCATAATTGCATCAGTTTTCGTATCTGCTCTATGTCTGACTTCCTCATCACCTGCGCATGAACTTGCTGGATCATCTGGGGCTGCGATATTTGACAATGTATCGGATGAAGATAAGTCCCAATTCCGGTTTCTTTTCACCATTGTAAACTCTGATAACTCGCACTGGCATTTGGTTGCTGTCGACATGGAAAGGAAGGTGTTCATGCACTTGAATTCAATGAAACGCAACCCGAAGTACAAGGCCAATGCAAGGAAATGGCATACAATTCTAGGCCACATATTCCATATCTACTGCGATAAGAAGGAAGCAATGGAGTGGCCGATAGAAGATATTTCGGATTGCCCAAGCCAACCGAGCGGATCGCTGGATTGCGGCCTGTACTGTCTGAGATACATGGAATGTCTTGCTCGACGGGACAATCCTGATATGAAGCTGGATTTCAGTGATGAGGAAGTCAGAGATTATCGGCGACACTTAGCTGCGACGATATTGAGAGAGGGCCTGAACAAAAAGATTAGCGACATTGTCGAAAAATGTTCTTAATTTTTGTATTCGTCTTTGAATGAACATTGAATGTAATTTATTCATATTAACACTGATTAATATTTAATGCAAATATTAAAAATTTTATCACTGCGAGCAGGAGTGTCCTCGATGTCTACGAGACATGAGCTTGCGAAACGACTCCGAAGATTTTAGGACGACACCCTAGCTCATGGAAAACGACACCATTGTCTTGACAAAAAGGCGGAATCGAGACATCCCAGAGCTTGCGAAACGACTCCGTTAGCTCGACACCCTAGCTCATGGAAAACGACACCCTAGTTTTGCCGGCGACACCCGAAAGGCGGAAACATACGTAGGTTTCCGTCTTTCGGGTGTCGCCGCGCAAGACTAGGGTGTCGTTTGCCTTGAGCTAGGGTGTCGTCGAGCTAAAATCTTCGGAGTCGTTTCGCAAGCTCTATCTCGTTTCCGCCTTTCGGGTGTCGCGCAAGGCTTGGGTGTCGTTTGCAGAACTAGGATGTCTCGTATGTTTCCGTCCTTCGGGTGTCGCCGCAAGGCTTGGGTGTCGTTTGCCAGAACTAGGATGTCTCGTATGTTTCCGTCCTTCGGGTGTCGCCGCGCAAGGCTTGGGTGTCGTTTGCCAGAACTAGGATGTCTCGTATGTTTCCGTCCTTCGGGTGTCGCCGCGCAAGGCTTGGGTGTCGTTTGCCAGAACTAGGATGTCTCGTATGTTTCCGTCCTTCGGGTGTCGCCGCGCAAGGCTTGGGTGTCGTTTGCCAGAACTAGGATGTCTCGTATGTTTCCGTCCTTCGGGTGTCGCCGCGCAAGGCTTGGGTGTCGTTTGCCAGAACTAGGATGTCTCGTATGTTTCCGTCCTTCGGGTGTCGCCGCGCAAGGCTTGGGTGTCGTTTGCCAGAACTAGGATGTCTCGTATGTTTCCGTCCTTCGGGTGTCGCCGCGCAAGGCTTGGGTGTCGTTTGCCAGAACTAGGATGTCTCGTATGTTTCCGTCCTTCGGGTGTCGCCGCGCAAGGCTTGGGTGTCGTTTGCCAGAACTAGGATGTCTCGTATGTTTCCGTCCTTCGGGTGTCGCCGCGCAAGGCTTGGGTGTCGTTTGCCAGAACTAGGATGTCTCGTATGTTTCCGTCCTTCGGGTGTCGCCGCGCAAGGCTTGGGTGTCGTTTGCCAGAACTAGGATGTCTCGTATGTTTCCGTCCTTCGGGTGTCGCCGCGCAAGGCTTGGGTGTCGTTTGCCAGAACTAGGATGTCTCGTATGTTTCCGTCCTTCGGGTGTCGCCGCGCAAGGCTTGGGTGTCGTTTGCCAGAACTAGGAAGAGAACTAGGATGTCTCGTATGTTTCCGTCCTTCGGGTGTCGCCGCGCAAGGCTTGGGTGTCGTTTGCCAGAACTAGGATGTCTCGTATGTTTCCGTCTTCGGGTGTCGCCGCGCAAGGCTTGGGTGTCGTTTGCCAGAACTAGGATGTCTCGTATGTTTCCGTCCTTCGGGTGTCGCCGCGCAAGGCTTGGGTGTCGTTTGCCAGAACTAGGATGTCTCGTATGTTTCCGTCCTTCGGGTGTCGCCGCGCAAGGCTTGGGTGTCGTTTGCCAGAACTAGGATGTCTCGTATGTTTCCGTCCTTCGGGTGTCGCCGCGCAAGGCTTGGGTGTCGTTTGCCAGAACTAGGATGTCTCGTATGTTTCCGTCCTTCGGGTGTCGCCGCGCAAGGCTTGGGTGTCGTTTGCCAGAACTAGGATGTCTCGTATGTTTCCGTCCTTCGGGTGTCGCCGCGCAAGGCTTGGGTGTCGTTTGCCAGAACTAGGATGTCTCGTATGTTTCCGTCATTCGGGTGTCGCCGCGCAAGGCTTGGGTGTCGTTTGCCAGAACTAGGATGTCTCGTATGTTTCCGTCCTTCGGGTGTCGCCGCGCAAGGCTTGGGTGTCGTTTGCCAGAACTAGGATGTCTCGTATGTTTCCGTCCTTCGGGTGTCGCCGCGCAAGGCTTGGGTGTCGTTTGCCAGAACTAGGATGTCTCGTTCGCGAGCATTTCATTTACGACCAAGCAACCATAATTCAAAAGTTACGACACTCGTGTTTTATATATGATCTTGTGTAAGTTGACTCAATACATAAGCATCAAATTCATCCATTAAAGTTTCTGACGGCGGAACAATTATCTCCAGGTCCTCTTCAGTATTAATAGACTGCAAACAAGTCTGCCTGCTACTTGAAGCAGCTCTTTCCTTGGCCTGATTTTTCCTTGATCTTTTTGCCTTCTTCTCGACTGCACTCTTTAATCTGTTCTCTCTCGGGCGACCTTTCGTCCTAATTTGTTCAGGATCTTGAATTACCAGCTCTGAACGTGGTTTAGCTGCGCAGTTGGCATCCACGGCAGTTTTGAATAGAGGCGGTAGACCATCCATCACTACATTAAATGCATCTTCAGACATGGAGGCTATCTCTGCGAGCTTCGTCATCCGATGAGACAGCAAACTATATCTACAATCATAAACAGAATATTAACGATAACAAATATTAAGACATTTCAATTAAAAAATTGTCACTGCGTACCGTGAGTTTCGTGTGCTTTTATCATAACCCTCAGTATTGCAGTCGAATTCGTCGAATTGGTATTTCATGTCCTTGCACCATCTCTTCAAGAAGTATTTATCTGGTAAACGAAATACGTCATTTTGATGAAGAACCAACAGGGCATGCCTACACTGGTACCCCTTGAACTGAAAGGATCGGCACTGGCATTGGACATCCTCAATATTTCTATCGTATGACACGATATAATCTTTGATCATCTCCTTGCCAATTCCATCGACTTCAATCCTTTCATACGACTTGACGGAATATATACACGTGTTGCCAGCTTCGTTGATCAATTTTGTATTTGATGCAGCCATTTCAAGGATCTCATTCTGGAATTTTTTGAAAATGCTCCGTGTATACCTTCCTGCAGCTTGTCTCTCAAAAGGTGATGATGTCTTTAGGAAAGCTATCGTTTGCAAAGTCCTATTATCTTCCTCATTTTCGGCCTCGTATCGTTTTTCCAAGGCATCTTCGTACTTACTTATAAACTCCGTTAATGTTGTCTTCGAATTTATAAACCCATCGAAGAAGTGATTAATGCCCTCGCTCCTTTGTGAAGATGACATCCCTGTTAAACATTTTGTCAACCAAAAATTAAAAAAAAAAAGCGTTTAAATGAATCATGAACCAAAGCCACCATTGACATACAAACCTGCGAAGAATGTATCCTTGAGGTAAACTGGGACCCATTTTTCCCGACATTCGTATAGGACATTGAACCAATCTATAGACTTGCATTCTTTATATTTCTCCATAACATGTGCCCACCTTTCCTCGAATGAATTTATGGTCAATGAATCATATATTGCCTCATCGAAATCAACCATAAACTTGGGATTTGCCGTGCAAATGTGGCCAATCTTTTCCGGTATCTTCTTCAATATATGCCAAAGACAAAATCGATGTCGGGTATTAGGAAAAACTTCTTTGACAGCAGCCTCGATTGCCTTATCTTGATCAGTAATCATGGCAATAGGTGCTTGACCACCATTTGCATCCAGCCAAGTCTTAAAAACCCATTTATATGTCTCAGTACTCTCATCAGACAACAATGCGCATCCAAGCAAGGTTGACTGTCCATGATGGTTCACCCCAACAAATGGACAAAAAGGCATTTGATATCTGTTTGTCAAGTAAGTTGAGTCAAAGCTTAGAACATCACCGAAGTATGTGCATGCCAATCTTGACCTTGGATGAATCCAGAAGACAGACCTCAGATGACCATTATCATTGAGGTCTAAGGAGTAGAAGAAATTGGGATTTTTGAGTTGCATTTCGGCAAAATGAATTACCATCGACTGAGCATCTCCTTCTTTCAGCTTAGACTGACGTTCGCGACTAATGAAGTTACGAGCATCCTTCTCGGTGAAATCCAATTGTCCTCTGCCCCCTTTTCTCCTTGCTATGGCAGAGTATATCTGAGTCGTCGGAACATTCACGGCATGTAAATTGCTGATCTCTGCCTTCTCTGGTGTGCTGATCCTCCTATGCGACCGTAGATAACCAGCTGATGTTATGGAGAGCCCATGGTTATGTTCTAGAGAAACCTCATCCAAAATCCACTTACCACTTGTAGCATTCAGTCTTGCTTTTATGGATGCCATACAACCAACTTTCCCAGTATCCCTATGATTCATACTCTTCTCTGATTTTCTGGATTTTCCTTGCCTCCAACACGCCAGGTGCTTGAAGCAAAGTTGTTTTTTGTTGTTGGCCCTGCTACACACTGTTGTGATTCCAAAGCCAACTCGTTTCGCGTATCCATTGTAGAACGTATATACATCATCGGCTGAATTGAATTCCATCCCAGTTTGAGGAACTACAATATCATCCACTGCATTTGGAACGACGGGTGAAGCTGCACGGCCGGGAGTGTTATCTTCTTCTTTCCGATCTACATTTTCAGCATCAACTGTGAAAATATAGGCACGCATTCATGAACAGCTACTCCTACGCGACACCCCAGTTGAAATCTACTGACACCCTAGCTCCAATGCTACGACACCCGTGGCTTAGAACTGACCGCGCGGAGAATCCCTCCGACAGCACAGTAGAAATGGATTTCGGCCGAAACTCCTTCGAGACACCCACGTTGAAAGCTCACGACACCCTAGCTTTAAGGCGACGACACCCGTGCTTAGAACTGACCGCACGGACAATCCCCATGACACCCTAGGAGAATTGGTTTTCGGCCGAAAGTCATTAGAGACACCACTGTTGAAAGCTCCGCGACAACCAAGTTACTAAAATTTAATTTTATTTATAAAAAAAAAATTACATTAGCCCTCACTGGGGCTTGTCTCCTTCGGTCGCTGCGTCGTCGATCTGGCGATGGAGGGACGCTACTTTCCCCTCCAGGTGGCTATTGGCCCGACGCAGGACCTCTATCTCTTTTGTTGAAACATCCTGGTATTCCTCGAGCGCCAGCCTGAGTCGCTCGATGATTGCGTGCGACTCAGCATAAACCACCGCGTCGATGGTGACGGTTGGCGTCGGCTGCCATGGCTGCCAGTAGATCTCACCTCGCCTCTGGAAGCCATCTTGTGGTCAGTTCAAGCTGGAAAGGTGAGTAACGATGGCATTCCCCCATCCTTATTTAAGGTTCCCCTGGCGGGTGTTTCGATTGCCATGCGCCACCATCTCAGTGGTTGTTCACAGGAATCGAATCGGTGCGCCACCACGCCCCGCCCTCCACGTTGAGTTTCGAGGGATGGGGAACAGAACAGTTTCGGGAAGCAAACAGTCGTAAGTTTAACGTCGTCCCAAGAGAAAATTCACGACACCCAAGGATGATTTGGATTTCGGCCGAAACTCCTTCGCGACACCCCACTTGAAAGCTCACGACACCCTCGGATCAATGCTTCGACACCCGTGCTGAGAACTGAACACGGAGAGAATCCCCGAGACATCCCAGGGATGAGTTGGATTTCGGCCGAAACTCCTTCGCGACACCCATGTTGAAAGCTCACGACACCCTAGCTTTAAGGCGACGACACCCGTGCGTCGAACTGATCACAGAGAGAACCCCCGCGACACCCCTTCTCGAATTCGGCCGAAACTCCCTCGTGACACCACAGTTGTAAACTCACGACACCCTAGCTTTATGGCGACGACACCCGTGGGTTCACTGTTAATGCATGGGTGTCGTCCCCTTAAAGCTAGGGTGTCGTGAGTTTACAACTGGGGTGTCACGAGGGAGTTTCGGCCGAATTCGAGAAGGGGTGTCGCGGGGGTTCTCCCTGTGATCAGTTCGACGCACGGGTGTCGTCGCCTTAAAGCGAGGGTGTCGTGAGCTTTCAAGTGGGTGTCGCGAAGGAGTTTTGGCCGAAATCCAAATCATCCTTGGGTGTCGTGAATTTTCTCTTGGGACGACGTTAAACTTCCGACGGTTTGCTTCCCGAACCTCTGTTCTGTTCCCCATCCCTCGAAACTCAACGTGGAGGGTGGTGGCGCACCGATTCGATTCCTGTGAACAACCACTGAGATGGTGGCGCATGGCAATCGAAACACCCGCCAGGGGAACCTTAAATAAGGATGGGGGAATGCCATCGTTACTCACCTTTCCAGCTTGAACTGACCACAAGATGGCTTCCAGAGGCGAGGTGAGATCTACTGGCAGCCATGGCAGGCGACCCCCAACCGTCACCATCGACGCGGTGGTTTATGCTGAGTCGCTCGCAAGCAGCGAGCGACTCATCAAGGCGGCCGAGAAATACCTGGCCGTTACAACAAAAGAGATAGAGGTCCTGCGTCGGGCCAATAGCCACCTGGAGGGAAAGTAGCGTCCCTCCAGCATCACATCGCCGACGCAGCGACTGAAGGAGATAAGCCCCAGTAAGGGCTAATGTATTTTTTTTTTTGATAAATAAAATTAAATTTTAGTAACTTGGTTGTCGCGGGCCTTCTCGCCGCCGTGATCAGTTGGGTGTCGTCAATTTTCAACTGGGGTGTCGTCGCCCTAAAGCTAGGGTGTCGTGGGATTTCGTCTGGGGTGTCGCGAAGGACTTACGGCCGACTTCGAACTAGGGTGTCGCGGGGATTCGGGTTATTCTAGCACAGATGAAATTCAGTTGTAGCTTTAGGTAGCTTCGAGATTTCGTTAGTTCGAAAGTCTTTTAGTTCGAAAACTTTTATATTTGAAGCCTCCAGTAGACTCCAGTAGCCAGTTTTTCAACCTCTAAGCTGAAATATTTCCTGTCGACCAGACTTTCAAAGCTGAAATATTTACAAAACAGTTATGACTCTCAGAGTGTCATAACTATTTCGTTCTAAGGTAGTTACCCGCGCATTAAACGCATTAACTAACTCTAACCAGAAAAAAACTGTTGATATAATAAAGAAGTGGGAAGAAAGAGTTTTACTTTGTGCTGCGGCTGACATTTCCTCCAGAAGTTTTTTTACACAGACTCCTGACTCCAGTATCAAGGTTTTCCAGTCCAGTAGCTGAAGTATTTTCAGCCTCTAAGCTGGAAGAAACAGAGTTCTTCTTGCACAGATGACATAAAACGTAAAATGGAGCGAAAGGGCATTTTCGTCCGCACAAAAATTTTAAAAAAAAGCGAACAGCATTAAATGTCCGTCACGTTCAGAACGTTACGTCAAAGCCCAGCCATACCGCCTGTCAGGTCATCCACGTCGGATCCACGTGGACCAATCGGAAGACGCGGTGCAGCCCACGTCAGCGTTGCTGCACTGGGGCCGGTGTACAAAGTGTTTTCCTTCACTTTGTAGATGTACATGAGGAACTCGTCTAGCTGGTCCTTTAGGTCAACCCTACCGACGGCACCCCTGGTGCTGCTGCTTGCCATGATTTCTCTCCATCCAACTGGATTCGCACTGCTACGTACCTCATATTTATTTGTCAAATAAGAAAATATAGAAACAACTCCATTAATTATATTACGCAATGAACCATTTTGATACCTGAAATCGTTTGTATGCCAACTGGATTCGCACTGCTGTGCACCTCATATTTATTTGTCAAATAAGAAAATATAGAAACAACTCCATTAATTATATTACGCAATGAACCATTTTGATACTTGAAATCGTTTGTGTGTTTGTTTATCTTGCTAGAATATTCTTAAGCTTGGCAAAATCACGTTACCTCAAAGAGGAATTTTGATGTAATGATCATGTTCTCCCAATGAATGGAGATGGAGAACATGCATATGTTTCGTATTCAAAAAGGGATCAAATAACTCAAACTATTTAACATATAATAAGTTTGCAATTATCTAAATATTCTTAAAATAGCTGAATTATGAAAAAGGAAATCAATAAATAGCATAATATTAGGAGGGCTATGAAGGAAAAAGGATAACAGCTCTTCAAGTTTAAAAAGTCCGATATTCAAAGAAATAAAAATCTATATTAAAGGGGCAAGTTCATTAATAATAACCATGAAGAGGCTTATTCTAGTAATGTAATGTTCTGAAAGGGTAAAATGGGCATCAAAATGGTGCAGTATTAAGAAATGTTATATTTCCAGATTTGTTTGTAAGAGGGAAAAAATACATCCAGGATATACTTTAATTTTATGTACTGTACTGAAAAGCTTTTATGTTTTCTTTATAAAAAGTTATAGAAGTGGTGAGAAATCATTTTTAGGGGGACGAAGATGGAAGAACCCCATCAACACCATCCAAAAAAAAGTTAGTAAAATTAATTTTGTGTATTATAGCGTACTTGATATCTATCACCATCTATATGCATTTGTAGGTGCATTTTATTTCACAACATAAATTTAATTTCAATAGCAAGTGACAGATATATCTATGACTTCATATAAATATGGCAATTATATATTATAGAAGAATAAAGGCAACAATGAGAACAGAGTACCTTGGGATATCATTAGTGAAGAATCCATTGTAGAGAAAGAGAATAAAGAGGGTGAAGTCATCAAAGAACAATTTTTTAATCTAATTAATGTGCCCTTGAACAAACAATTTTTTATAGGAAATCAAAAGAAAGTTTCTGTCCTCCCTCATAAGACCTATTAAAAGGCTTAATAAGGTTTTCCCAATGCTACTTTTATACTTTTGAGTTACCTAGGTTATGAATTAGTTTTTTATTTTAGTGAGTATAAAACATCCATCAAAAAGAGTAAGATCCGTTTATTTTCAATAGATAAAATTATTATTTCAGTTGAGGTTGATCATACTAAAAAACATCATCGGCAATCAAGCCCTAGCTTGTACTTAGCACAATCTAGATTGGAAAAAATTATTTTTGAGCTTGATATTAAGCTTGAGCCTCATCAAACTTAGTCTCTAATGGATCCTACTTTTAATAGCTTGATTCCCCCCTTCAATGAGTGAGATTATTCCATTATGATTCAACTTTAATTCAAGTTTAAATCTAAACATACTAAAAGGAAAAAAAGAAAGATCATGAAGACAATAGGGAAAAATATAAAAGGAAAAGAAAATTAAGAAAAATATTGAATTGAAAGTAACATAATAAATACTAAAACAAAGGAGATCTAATAGTGAATCATAGAGAAAGAGACTTACATAAGAGATGGAGAAGAAGGGTTGTCAATTGCTATTATGCAAATGGAAGGTTATTATAGCTCGATCGAGGAATATTGACAACAAACTGAAGCATTAGGTGATTCTGGGAAGCATGCTTGCTATCGACAGAAAGTCCGAGACTAGAATCAAAGGAGTGGCAAGCTTCAAGCTCAGCTGTTTGAGCTGACTATAGATACTCTACTACATCGGCGAAGATTGGAGTAGGTGAAGGAGGATTTTGTGGGCGGTTGGCCCAGGCTCAATTGTTTGAGCCAACTAAAGATACTCTACTCATCGACGAAGATCAGTGGAATAGGTTCAATTTTTTCTTTCTATAACCCCATTTTGTTGAGGTATCCTAGGTACAGAAAAATTATGACTAATGCCATGTTCATTGCAAAAACTTTCAAAGAAATGATTTTTAAATTCTTTTCCGTGATTACTCCGAATCGATACAACCGAAACTTCCTTTTTATTTGTAATATTTTTAAATAAGTTTTGAAATGCAGAAAATGCTTCATCTTTTCTAGCTAAAAATAAAGCCCAAGTAAATCGAGAGAAATCATCGATAATTACAAAACCGTAATGCTTACCTCCTAGACTTGTAATTCTAGTTGGTCCAAATAAATCCATATGCAATAATTTCAATGGTCTATTAGTTAAAATCATATTTTTAGATATAATAAAACTCTAGTTTGTTTTTTTAGTTGGCATGAATCACAAATCTTATATTTTTTAAAATTTAATTTTGATAAACCTTTGACTAAATCCTTTTTAAATAGTTTTGAGAGAAGATTCTTGCTAACATGTGCAAGTCTACGATGCCATAACCAACTCGATTCAGCAATTTTAGTATTCATAGCAACAAAACAATCAAAGACATGGTCATTTAAATCATTCAAATCAATAATAGAAACATTTCCATGCCTAAGACCAATAAGTTTCATTCTGTAACATCCTGAAAACCTTGTAATTTATTAAAAATATTAATAATATTTTTTATTTGAAATGAAAGTCAGAGAGTTTCAGTGAAGTGCGGGCGTATTGGCCTTTTGATAAATGTAAAGAGAAGAAATTTTGGAGTAAATGAGTATATTTTTGAGTGCTAATGAGTTTGATTTAAGAAATTGAGAGATTTAAGTTTTAATAGGCTTAAATCACAAGAAGAATCAAGTTTAATTTGAGTTTTATCCTTAAATGATGTTTTTAGTAATTAGAGTCGACTCTAATTAGAGTGGAGTCGACTCTGGCACGGTTTTAAACTTTCGGCATGCTTTAGAGTCAACACCTGCAGAAGGGGGTCCGACACCTGCAGAGAAAATAGAAGGTTAGCATTTCTGCACCATATTAGAGCCGACTCTAATTTTCTGGAGCCGACTCTAATTTTTACGGGTGTTGACTCTAATTTTGTTGGAGCCGACTCTAAGATGGTAGATTTTCTAGATTAAATCTTGAAAATTTTATATTTATTCCATTTTAAGTTCGATTTGAGTGTCATGTGAACCGTTGGATTTTTAAAATTGAGCTCTTCAAGTTGGTGAAGTCTTTTCTTAGAAATGTTACATAAAAGTATCGATTTAAATAAAAAATGATAATTTGGGCTATAAATCGATTAAAAAAATGTTATATCGGGGTCAAATTTGGAAAAGGCTCCAATGTCAATTGCTAATTGTGCTAAGGGCAATTAGGAAAATAAAATCTAAGGGCAAAATATCATGGTTATAAGTGAGCCATGTATTTTTTAAAAAGTGTGCATTAAGAATATTTGAGGGCAAAATAGGAAATTGGCATGCCTTAGCCCCTAAGTTACCCATAACTTGGTCCCCAAGTTATTAGAGAAAAAGGGAAACGTGGGTTAAGCCAGAGAAAAGAAAGAAAGAGAGAAAGAAGAGAAGAAAAGAGAGGAAGAAGAAGAAGAAGAAAAGGAGAAAGAAAGAGGAAGGGAAAGGGAAGCTTGGGGTTTGTGTTTGACTCCAGGTAAGCTATAGCTTCCCTAGATCTTGCATGACTTTATATTTTCTTATGATTCTTATATTTTAAGGTAATAGTGGAAGAAATCTTGCATAGAGAAAGGATGAAAGAAAATAACGAGATATTAGAAGATAGATCATGTATGCATGCATGGTTTCATGGGAAAACCTCGTGTGGAGGTAATCCTAATAGCTATTGTATTTGTATGATGACGTAGGTCAAGAGCGTTATTCCAGGGAGCCAGAATACCAAAGTTGAGTACCAGTTGAGGAGTAACCTGCTAGGGTGAGTGGGTTTCTTATCTAGCAATGAAAAGTTAATTTGAGCTACTATAATAAGATTAATACCTAGTTGTAGTATGTTATGTTTAGTAGAGTATTATGTATGTTTTAAATCTGAGAAATGAGAACCTAGTATATGATATTCTGATACATGAGTTTTGAGCATGAGTTTTAAGCATAAAGAAATAAGCATGAGTTTTAAGCATAAAGAAATAAGCATGAGTTTTGAGCATGAGTTTCAAGCATAAAGACATAAGCATGAGTTTTGATGAGGGAATGGTTGATGTATACATGGCATATTTGCATGATAAAGCTTTACAAATGATATTTTGATGTATGTATCATACTGAGCATCAGACAACTATGGGGCTGATCACCCTTTAAACTATACTGTAGCATGAGCATTACACACTACTATTGAGCCGGTACCTCCTTGCGAATCGATCGTATGATGAACCCTGGAATCAGGGGTGAGTGCACGCTTGACCAGGCCAGTGGGGCAGATTGTAAGCAGCCCGTGGGGGCATGAATCATAGCTAAGTGGAGTTGGTTACTATATAGCCCATGAGGACAGAGAGAAAACCCGAGGTTCCAGGGTTAAGAAACAAAGCACTTTGCCGGGTGAACCGCATGGGTAAGGGGTGCTATTTGTGCGGGGATCCTGTTGCTAGTCACGCACCCGATCAGAGTACACCTACAGGAGGGCGACTGTAGGGTGGTACCTCAGAGGCTGTTCACACACAGCCTAGTAGCATGAGATTTGAAAGCATATACTATGATTTAAAAAGGGCCTGTGGGCCAAGTAATTATCCCAAGAGGGAGAGTTTACATGAGATGCCAGTGGTCAAGCAGATCCCAATGGGAATCTGGGAATTTATAAAGAAAGACTAGGCTGTAGATAAAGAATGTATATTTTCATATTGTAATACATAGGTTTTTATTCTTGATGAGTTTTCTTTCAGTGAAAAGTTATTATTGAGTATTTCAGTACTGGTATATTATTTGAAGAATAAGCTACATTTTACTTTATTTGATATCATGTTAAAAATACACTTTGAGTTATACAAGCTATATAGTATCAACATATGGTTGAAAATGTGAGGTATGGTTCTCTATTTCTCCATAGTTAGATGGTTATCCAGTCACTGGGACCTAGGTCTCACCCCTCTAAGATTGATATTTACTTTCAGATCAGTGAGTATTTCTGCCAGGATCACAGAATAAGCAGGACCGGACCCTTAGCTGGTGAAGCTTGCTTGGATGCAAGGGTGTATAGATGATAGCCATGTATATTGAGTTAGTGTGGGGTGATATTTGTATATTTGCACATGTGTATGTGTACAGTGAGATATGGTGATGTATCAGACTTATTTAGATATGAATACAAGTCTTATGTTTTGGAGAAAATTTTGAGTATGGTGTATGTACTTATAATTTTGATGTCGATTATGAATGTGATCTTGTAAACTGCCTGAGGAATGTCATGAAAAATATTATCTGAGCAGGTTGATGCTTAGTGTTGATTTGAGTGATGTGCATATATATTTGAGATGATAATAAAAAGTTTTTAATAGGATATGTTTTTGAGTGTCTGCCACTTATGATAATTTGTTGGGGTTCTCTAGTTCTTTATGGAGTGCTACATAAAGACTAGTAAAACTCTATTCGATTACCATAGGTATGCAGTGTACTGTCGGTGGCCCCAGAAAGAAGGGGGAGCTGACAAGTTTTGATATCAAAGCCCTAGGTTATTAGGTCCTAGGAGAATAAGTATGAGTATGAGTCTAAGATTATTGAATAATTATGATTGTAGCTATTGAATGATGAAACTAATGTAATGAATAATGCCATGTAGGACGATTACTACAAAGGCATCTAGAAAAATAGAGCAATCCTCATGCAGGGATAGAAGCAGAGGTCAAGTAAACCCAGAAGGTCAGTTATAAGAAGTCAAAGTGGTAGAATGGCTTCTAATGATTCCACCGAACCAGTATCTAATGAGGCTAGAGTGAGGGCATCTTCAGAGCTGATGCCAGAGTCTTCTTTACAGTCTGTTACCCCTATGCCAGTGGACCCATCTCGGGCACAGACTCAGGCGCCTAGTATGCCAGAGCTGGTAGGCATGATTACTCAGGCTGTGGTAGCAGCTGTGGGTGCTAGTTCCAGCCTTCCATCTAAAAATTTGGAGGTTGTGAGGAATGTGGAAAGAGCCAGGAAGTTAGGGGCTCTGGAGTTCCAAGGAACTACTGATCCTATTCAGGCCGAGGCATGGCTGCAGAGGATCGAGAGAATATTTAATGTGATGGGATGCTCTGAGGAGCATAGGCTGGGTATTGCCACCTTTTTATTGGAGGGTAGAGCCCAGAGTTGGTGGAGATCTATTTATAGCAGGCAGCCCTAGGGAGTGGAGTTATCATGGGAAGATTTTAGAAGAGAATTTCATCAGCAATATTATTCTGAGATTTATAGAGATCAGAAGAGAGGGATTTCTTTAGTCTGACACAGGGGAGGATGTCTGTGGAAGATTATGAAGCCACTTTTGTTGAGTTATCTCAGTTTGCTAGGGCCTTGATGGCTGATGAGAGGGAGAGGTGTCGACTATTTCAGGATGGATTGAATCTCCCTATAAAGCCAAGATCCGTATGCAGACCTATAATAGTTATTCTGAGTTGGTGCAGGGAGCACTCAAAGCTAAGGAGATTGAAAAAGAATATATGAGTAGGAGGCAGGATAGAATGAAAAGAAGTGCTCCTAGTTATCCTTCTGCTCCGGGAGGGACTCAGCCATTTAAGAAACCCCAGAGGACTGGACAGTTTTATTCTGGTTTTAGAGCCCCTGATGATGTGGGCAGGAGATCAGTATCTGTGTCAGCATCTAGCCCAGCCCAAAGAAAGCCTTATGGGGGTGCCTCAGGTTGCCACCAGCAGGGTGTCTGGTGATGTAGGGGAGCAGGGTCATCCTTCTGGTGGAGGGAGAAATATACCTCCATGTAATGTATGTGGGAGACTTCATTTGGGAGAGTGTAAGAGGGGCAATAAGGGATGTTATATTTGTGGTGATCTAGGTCACCTGAAGAGAGATTGCCCTAGGAGAGGGCAGCAGGCTGGTGGGCTTCCTCAGGGGCCAGTAGTGCCAAGAGGACAGCCTGGTAGAAGGGGTGACAGTGGTGTTATGGCTTCAGCCAGTCAGGTGGGGCCTAATGTTAATCAGCCAGAGGGTCATCCAGTGTCTCAAGGACCAAGGCTAGAGTATTTGCCATGACCAGGCAGGAGGCTCAGATTGATCCTGATGTGGTGACAGGTATGCTACCCATCGATAATCATGATGCTTATATTTTAATTGATTCTGGATCTACGCATTCATTTATCTCATGTGAGTTTGCTAAGCATCTAGTTAGAGATGTGGGCCAGTTGGGTAGCTAGTTGGTAGTATCTATGCCGTAGGGAGGCCTTTTATAGCAGACCAAGTGTATAGAGGCTGTGATATTTCTGTGGAGGGTCAGAAATTAGCAGCAGATTTGATTCCTTTGAGATTGAAAGAGTTTGATGCCATTTTGGGGATGGATTGGCTATCTGTGCATAGAGCCAGAGTAGATTGCTTGAGGAAGGAGGTGATGTTACAAACTTCTAATGATAGAGAGTCTATTTTGTTGGTGATAGGAGGGGGTTGCCCTCAGGAGTGATTTCAGCTTTGTCATCCAATAGAATGCTAGCAAAAGATGTGAAGCCTATTTAGCTTGTGCAGTGAACCTAGAGGGCAATGGTTTAGAGCTGGCGGATATCATGTGGTAGGGATTTTTCAGATATATTTTCTTAGGAGCTGCCAGGGTTACCTCCTGACAGAGGATTCGATTTCAGTATAGATCTAGCTCCAGATACCAGACCAATAGCCAGGGCACCTTATAGAATGGCTCTAGTTGAATTGAAAGAATTGAAAAGTCAGATACATGAATTATTGGATAAAGGGTTTATTAGACCTAGTATATCGCCATGGGGTGCACCAGTGTTGTTTGTAAAGAAAAAGGATGGTACCTTGAGGTTATGTATAGACTATAGACAGTTGAACAAGGTGACCATTAGAAATAATTATCCATTGCCAAGGATCGGTGATTTGTTTGATCAGCTGCAGGGGGCAGCAGTGTTTTCAAAGATTGATCTGAGATCTGGTATCATCAATTGAGAATAAAGAATGAGGATATATCTAAAACTGCTTTTAGGACCAGATATGGTCATTATGAGTTCTTGATGATGCCATTTGGTTTGACAAATGCTCCAGCTGCTTTATGGGTCTGATGAATCAAGTATTTCAAGAGTATCTAGATAAATTTGTGATAGTATTCATTGATGACATCTTGATTTATTCTAGAAGTAGTGAAGAGCATGAACAGCATCTGAGGACAGTTTTGCAGATATTAGAGAAAAGCAATTATATGCAAAGTTTAGTAAAAGTGAATTTTGGCTGGATGAGGTAAAGTTTTTGGGACATATAGTTTCAGCCAAAGGTATTATGGTAGATCCTCAAAAGATTAAAGCTATAGTGAATTGGGTATCACCTACCAATCAGACTGAGGTGAGGAGTTTCTTGGGGCTAGAAAGATATTATAGAAGATTTATAGAAAATTTCTCAATTTTGGCTTCTCCTATGACTAAGCTGCTTAGAAAGAATATCAAGTTTGATTGATCTAATGAATGCCAGAAGAGTATGGATAAATTGAAAAAGAGATTAACCTCAGCCCAATTCTAATACTCCCTGATAGTGCCAGTGATTATGTGATCTATAGTGATGCCTCATTAAAGGGTTTGGGGTGTGTTTTAATGCATAATGGGAAAGTGATGGCTTATATATCTGGATAGTTGAGATCCCATGAAAAGAATTACCCCACCCATGATTTGGAGTTAGCTGCTGTTATATTTGCATTGAAGGTTTGGAGGCACTACTTGTATGGAAGAAGGTGCCAGATATTTACTGATCATAAGAGCTTGAAATATATTCTGACCCAAAAGGAATTGAATTTAAGGTAGAGAAGATGGATTGAATTGATTAAAGACTATGATTGCACTATTGAGTATCACCCAGGGAAAGTTAATGTTGTGGCTGATGCCTTGAGTCGGAAGTCTATGGCCACATTAGCTTTTATTAGAACAGTACAGGTACCCTTGATGATTGAGTTAAGGAGGTTAGATGCAGAGCTAGCTGTAGGAGAATCAGGAGCCTTGCTAGCTACTTTCAGAGTGAGACCCCAGATGCTAGAGGAAATAAGAGAAGCTCAGCTGCTAGATCTATAGTTGCTTAAAGCTAGAGATTTAATTCAGAGTGGGTCTCAGTCAGAGTTTTCTGTTAGAGGTGATGGGGTGTTATTATTCAAGGGCAGAGTTTGTGTACCAGCTATGGAATCAGTGAAAGATCAGATTTTAAAGGGAAGCGCATAGCTCAGCTTATTCAATGCATCCAGATAGTACTAAGATGTATAGAACTATCAAACAAAATTACCGGTGGAATGGCATGAAAAAGGAGATAGCTGAGTATGTATCTAAGTATTTGGTGTGTCAGTAGATTAAGGCTGAACACCAGTGTCCGGCTGGCAAGCTTCAGCCTCTGTTTGTGCCAGAGTGGAAATGGGAGCATATAACTATGGATTTTGTTGTAGGACTCCCAAAGACAAGAAGGGGCAATGATGCTATATGGGTGATAGTTGATAGATTGACTAAGTCTACTTATTTTCTGCCTATTAAGATTATCTTTACCTTGGATAGATTAGCAGAATAATATGTGCATGAAATTGTGAGTAGGCATGGTGTGCCAGTATCTATAGTATCAAACAAAGATCCAAGGTTTACATCTCAATTTTGGGCAGAATTACAGAAAGCTTCGGGGACTAAATTGAGGTTCAGTACAACATTTGATCCCCAAACTGATGGTCAGTCGGGGAGAACCATCCATACACTGGAGGATATGCTGAGAGGTTATGTCATGGGATTTTCTGGTAGCTGGGATGATCATCTGCCTTTAGTAGAGTTTGCTTACAATAACAGCTACCATTCTAGCATTGATATGGCACCATATGAGGCCTTGTATGGGAGAAAATGTAGAACTCCAGTGTGTTGGGATGAGGAGGGAGAGAGGATGCTGTTAGGCCCCGAGTTAGTGCAGCTTACAACAGATCAAGTTAAAATCATAAAAGCTAAATTAAAGGCAGCCCAGGATAGACAGAAAAGCTATGCAGATAAAAAACATAGAGAGATAAAGTTTGAGGTTGGAGATAAAGTCTTTCTGAAGGTATCTCCTTGGCGAGGTATTATGATATTTGGAAAGAAAGTCAAGTTGAGTCCCAGGTATAGTGGACCCTATGAAATTCTGTAAAGAGTTGGGACACTAGCTTATAGATTGGCTTTACCTCCAGAGTTATCTTAGATTCACAATGTATTTCATGTATCAATTCTTAGGAGGTATGTGCCGGATTCTTCTCATGTGATTCAGTCTGAGACTATAGAGTTATAGGAAGATTTATCATTTGCAACAGAACTAGTGAAGATCTTGAGAAGGGAGATTAAGCAGCTCCGTAGTAAAAGAATTCCATTAGTTAAGGTGCAATAGTTAAATCATCAAAAAGAGGAGGCTACATGGGAGCGAGAGGATGAGATGAGATTGAAGTACCCCCATCTATTTGAAAATATATCTAGCTAAATTTCGGGGATGAAATTTCTTAAGAGGGGGAGAATTGTAACATCCTGAAAACCTTGTAATTTATTGAAAATATTAATGGCATTTTTATTTCAAATGAAAGTCAGAGAGTTTCAGTAAAGTGTGGGCGTATTGGCCTTTTGATAAATGTAAAGAGAAGAAATTTTGGAGTAAATGAGTATATTTTTAAGTGCTAATGAGTTTGATTTAAGAAATTGAGAGATTTAAGTTTTAATAGGCTTAAATCACAAGAAGAATCAAGTTTAGTTTGAGTTTTATCCTTAAATGATGTTTTTAGTAATTAGAGTCGACTCTAATTGAAGTTGAGTCGACTATGGCATGGTTTTAAACTTCCGGTACGCTTTAGAGTCGACACCTGCAGAAAGGGATATCGACACCTGCAGAGAAAATAGAAGGTTAGCATTTCTGCACCATATTAGAGCCGACTCTAATTTTCTAGAGCCGACTCTAATTTTTGCGGGTGTCGACTCTAATTATGTTGGAGCCGACTCTAAGACGGCAGATTTTATGGGTTAAATCTTGAAAATTTTATATTTATTTCATTTTAAGTCCGATTTGAGTGCCGTTTGAACCGTTGGATTTCTAAAATCGAGTTCTTTAAGTTGGTAAAGTATTTTCTTAGAAATATTATAAAAGTATTAATTTAAATAAAAATCATAATATGGGCTATAAATCGATTAAAAAATGTTATAAAGGGGGCAAATTTGGAAAAGGCTCCAATATCAATTACTAATTGTGCTAAGGACAATTTGGAAAAGAAAATCTAAGGGCAAAATATCATGGCTATAAGTGAGACACATTTTTTTAGAAAGAGTGCGTTAAGAATATTTGAGGGCAAAATAGGAAATTGGCATGCTTTAGCCCCTAAGTTACCTATGACTTGGTCCCCAAGTTATTAGAGAAAAAGGAAAACGTGGGTTCAGCCAGACAAAAGAAAGAAAGAAAGAAAGAAAGAAAGAGAGGAAGAAGAGAAGAAAAGAGAGGAAGAGGAAAAAAAAGAAAAGGAGAAAGAAAGAGGAAGGGAAAGGGAAGCTTGGGGTTTGTGTTTAACTCCAGGTAAGCTATAGCTTCCCTAGATTTTGCATGACTTTATATTTTCTTATGATTCTTATATTTTGAGGTAATAGTGGAAGAAATCTTGAGTAGAGAAAGGATGGAAGAAAATAATGAGATATCAGAGGATAGATCATGTATGCATGCATGGTTTCATGGAAAAACCTCGTGTTGATGTCATTCTAATAGCTATCGTATCTGTATTATGACATAAGTCAAGAGGGTTATTTCATGGAGCCAGAATACCGGAGTTGAGTACCAATTGAGGAGTAACCTGCTAAGGTGAGTGGGTTTCTTATCTAGCAATGAAAAGTTAATTTAAGATACTATAATGAGATTAATACCTAGTTGTGGTATGTTATGTTTAGGAGAGTATTATGTATGTTTTAAATCTGAGAAATGAGAACCTAGTATATGATATTCTGATACATGAGTTTTGAGCATGAGTTTTAAGCATAAAGAAATAAGCATGAGTTTTAAGCATAAAGAAATAAGCATGAGTTTTGGGCATGAGTTTCAAGCATAAAGACATAAGCATGAGTTTCTATGAGGGAATGGTTGATGTATACATGGCATATTTGCATGATAAAGCTGTAGAAATGATATATTTTGATGTATGTATCATACTGAGCATCAGGCAACTATGGGGCTGATCACCCTTTAGACTGTACTGTAGCATGAGCATTGCACACTACTATTGAGCCGGCACCTCCTTGCGAATCGATCGTATGATGAACCCTGGAATCAGGGGTGAGTGCACACTTGACCAGGCCAGTGGGGCAGGTTGTAAGCAGCCTGTGGGGGCATGAATCATAGCTCAGTGAGGCTTGTTACTATATATAGCCCGTGGGGGCAGAGAGAAAACCCGAGGTTCCAGGGTTAAGGAACAAATCACTTTGCCGAGTGAACCGCACGGTAAGGGGTGCTATTTATGCGGGGATCCTGTTGCTAGTCATGCACCCGATTAGAGTACACATACAGGAGGGCGACTGTAGGGTGGTACCTCAGAGGCAGTTCACATATAGCCCAGTAGCATAAGATTTGAAAGCATATATTATGATTTAAAAAGGGCCAGTGGGCCAAGTAATTATTCCAAGAGGGAGAGTTTACATGAGATGCTAGTGGGCAAGCAGATACCAGTGAAAATCTAAAAATTTATAACGAAAGTCTGTGATGTAGATAAAGAATGTATATTTTCATATTGTAATACATGGGTTTTTATTCTTGATGAGTTTTCTTTCAATGGAAAGTTATTGTAGAGTATTTCAGTACTGATATATTATTTGAAGAATAAGCTACATTTTACTTTATTTGATATCATGTTAAAAATACACTTTGAGTTATACAAGCTATATAGTATCAACATATGGTTGAAAATGTGAGGTATGGTTCT
Source organism: Calamus simplicifolius (assembly GCA_900491605.1). Lineage (NCBI taxonomy): Eukaryota > Viridiplantae > Streptophyta > Magnoliopsida > Arecales > Arecaceae > Calamus > Calamus simplicifolius. The sequence continues at coordinate 1,522,179 of UESW01003882.1, read as the reverse complement.
CTATTTCTCCATAGTTAGATGGTTATCCAGTCACTGGGACCTAGGACTCACCCCTCTAAGATTGATATTTACTTTCAAATCAGTGAGTATTTCTACCAGGATCACAGAATAAGCAGGACCGGACCCTTAGCTGGTGAAGCTTGCTTGGATGCAAGGGTGTATAGATGATAGCCATGTATATTGAATTAGTATGAGGTGATATTTGTATATTTGCACATGTGTATGTGTACAGTGAGATATGGTGATGTATCAGACTTATTTAGATATGAATACAAGTCTTATGTTTTGGAGAAAATTTTGAGTTGGTGTATGTACTTATGATTTTGATGTCGATTGTGAATGTGATCTTGTAAACTGCCTAAGGAATGTCATGAAAAATATTATTTAAGCAGGTTGATGCTTAGTGTTGATTTGAGTGATGTGCATATATATTAAGATGATAATAAAAGTTTTTAACATGATATGTTTTTGAGTATTTGCCACTTATGATAATTTGTTGGGGTTCTCTAACTCTTTATGGAGTGCTACATAAAGACTAGTAAAACTCTATCCGATTACCATAGGTGTGCAGGTGTACTGTCGGTGGCCCCAGAGAGAAGGGGGAGCTGACACATGCAATTATCAACAGGATTTGAAATAATGCAAATAGACGATTCAAAAGTCACTTTAAAACCTTTGTCACATAATTGACTAATACTTAACAAGTTATGCTTTAAACCACTAACTAACAAGACATTATCAATATATGTATGAGGTGTGACACCAATTTTACTAATGCCAATAATTTTACCTTGGCCATTATCTTCAAAGGTGACTATACCTCCATCTTTAGCTTCTAAAGTAATGAATTATGATTCATCACCAGTCATGTGCCTTGAACACCCGCTATTAAGATATCATTTTCGTTTAGATCTATGGGTTGTAAGATACACCTGCAAACATAATGTCATGTTTTGCTCTTAGGTACCCAAGCTTTCTTGGATACTTTGGGGTTAGATAAAATGGTTCCTTTTAAAACCCAAACCTTTCTAATACTATCACATGCATAGGACTTATGTCCCCTTAAATCATATTTAAAGCAAGTAATATTAGAAGATTGACCAGCATGTATGAAAATATTTTTCAAAGACTTTTGTTTTCTAAGAGGATTATATCCTAATCCTGCTCTGTCAAAAACAGCTTTTTGGCTATCTAAAATCATATTTAATTTTAAAGAACTTAAAGTAAATTTATCTACTATAGGTTTAAGTTTGTCAACTTTATTTTTCAAATCCTTATTTTCTTTCTTCAAAGATTTATTTTCTTCAATATATTTATTATTTTCTAAAACTAGGTTTTGCATTTGATTTTTTAAATCTTTATTTTTGGAACTAAGGTTAGCAAAATCATCAACTAACTCATAGAATGCACCATGCAGTTCTTCAAATGAAAAAACATCAAGGAAACTTAGACTTACCTTCTCGTTGTCCGCCATGAAGCAAAGATTAGCCACTTCACTCTTTTCTCCCTTGAAGCTTGAATTTTCAGAATCACTCCATGTAGCTATCATTGCCTTTTTCTTAAATTTCTTGGGACCTTTCTTTAGTTATGAACATTCTGATTTAAAGTGCCTCGGCTTCTTGCATTCATAACAAATAACTTCTTTTTCTTTTTCTTTGTTTCCATCTCCTCTTACAAATGGTTTCCTTTTTTCTCCAAACTTTTTTCTTTTCATGAATCTCTTAAACTTTCTAGTAATGAGGGCCATATCCTCATCATCACTGTCATCCTCAGATTCATCTGACTCTTCCTTTTGTTCAAAAATTTTAAGAGCCATAGTCCTTCTTCTCTTTGACTCATACTCATCAGTGTGTTGTTTAATTTGAAGCTCATGAATCATTAAGGATCCCAACAATTCTTTCAAGGGTAAAACATTAAGATCCTTTGCCTCTTGAATAGCAGTGACTTTGGCCTTTCAAGACCTAGGCAAAGATCACAATACCTTCCTCACAAGATCAGCATTAGTATATGATTTACCAAGGCTTTTAAGCTCATTTATAATGTCAGTAAATCTAGTAAACATTTCAAAAATTGATTCACTAGCATCCATCTTAAATAATTCATATTTATGGACAAGCATATTTATCTTAGATTCTTTTACTTGATTAGTACCCTCATGGGTAACCTCTAATCTATCCCAAATCTCTTTAGTAGATAAACGAGTAGATATGCGATTAAATTCATAGCATCCAATGAGCTTATCTAGTCTAGTTGTGGGTGTGTGAGGACCATTTACTATGATACTCCATAGGTCATAGTCAAGTGCTTGAATGAAAATTTTTATTCTAGCTTTCCAATATCCATAATTTTGCCATTAAATATTGGTGGCCTATTAGTGGATTGTCCCTCCCTTGATAAGGTTGCCATAATCTTTAGCTCTAAACTTTTTAGGGCTTAACAATAAGAGCACCTGCTCTGATACTACTTGCTGCCCAGATCTAGCAACCCAAGAGGGGAGGTGAATTGGGTTTCTTAAAAAATTTAATCGGCTATCAAGTATGTACACTTATATTCTTTTACAAATGAGTATCGTATAGTGAAGTGAAACTAATACACAATCAATCATAGAAAATATATCATAATCAAACACACATATTTATAGTAATTCGGTGCCAACCCTATACCTACATCCACTCCCTAAGAACACCTTGGGTATTTTCATTAATCACCACTAGCCAACCTAGCTAGCAACTCTTATTTCTAGGCATAAGCAAGCCTTATAAATATAAATCCGGATAGACCTCTACCCAATCACGTTTCAAAATTGTGAAACAAATCAAAGCACAAGTAATAGAATGTTTAATACAATAAGCTCCTAGATATGAGCAGATTTTAAATAATAAGAATACTTCTCAACTTGAAGAGCTAATCTCGAAGTTGCTTCTTTTGACCCTACATTGATTTTGATGTTTACAAAACAATTAATAATGGTTAATTCTATTTATCAAGCTGTTGCAGGAAAGTTTAGATGCTCTACAAGTAAGTATCATGCACAATTTTATGTAAGTATATATTCATTTTATCTTGCCACTTGTTTGTTATCAAATTCTTTGCTATCAAATTCACTATGGCCATTCTATTTTATCTTGGGAGTTAGCTATTTAGCTAGCTTGCTCTTCCTGTTAGCTAGCTGGCACGTCAAATAGCTAACTACCATTGATTCTTAGTGCTTGGCCGAGCCTTGTCTTTTTTAAGCTAGCTGGCTAGCTAGCTTGCTCCTTCATTAGCTAGCTAGAATTCCTTGTTAGCTAGCTTGACCTCTTTGTGAGTTAGCTGGATTTCATTTTAGTTAACTATGGCTTGAATGCTTCTGTGCTGGCTGATTGCTTTGAGTATCAATTAGCTAATTAGCTAACTTGACTTCCCTGTTAACTAGCTGGCTTGCCTTTTAGTTAACTATCAATCCATGTTACCATGTCTTGGCCGAACGCCCCTCCTTTTTAGCTGACTGGTGAGCTAGCTGATGCTTCTCTTAGCTAGCTAGCATCCCCTGTTAGTTGACTGCTTTGTTTTGGAGCTAACTGTTTCTTTCTTAGCTAATTATTATTTTCACAGGGAATCCAAGCCGAGCGGATATGTCTTTCAGTTAGCTGGAGAGCTAACTTTCACTCCTCCAAGCCATTTGAATTCATTTCTTAGTTAGCTGGAAAGTTAGCTAACTTTTGGTTTAGTTAACTGGAAAGCTAGCTCCTCACTGGGCGTATGGCTGCCTTTTTCATTAGTTAGCTGATGAGCTAACTCTCCTGGACGGATGCTTTATTGCTTTTTGAGTTTAGTTAGCTGGGAAGCTAACTACCAGTTGCTTAGTTAGCTGAATAGCTAACTCATCATTCTCTGATGGTATTGTTTCTCCTGCAGACCGAGCGTCATTCAATTTTAGTTAGCTAGGGAGCTAACTATCGTTTCAAAGGATCTTTCCCTGAGCCGTGTGATTGCTTGTCAGTTAGCTGGAGAGCTAACTATCTGTTGGCTTAGTTAGCTAAGTAGCTAACTGATGGGATTTGACTTTTTCTCCTGAGCCACATGGATTGCTTGTTAGTTAGTTGGGAAGCTAACTAATCGTTGCTTTAGCAAGCCAAGGAGCTAGCTCCTCCTCTCATGGCCGATTGTCTTCAACACTCTCAGCTGCTGGAATTAATTCCAGTTAGCTGTCTTTCTGGCCATTTTGGGCGTGCTCCTCTCTCTCTCTACTTTATTTTAATTGCTATTTTCAGCTATACTAACTTTTGATTTTTGAATTATGACAGAGTTCTTCCTACTTCAAATGGATTCATGCATTCAATGCTTAAGGAAAATAATCTCAATGGTTATCTTTTCTTTCCATTTTTATTTTCATTTGTTTCAATTGTATATAACGGATCTTTTGTTGTTGGATTGTTATATATAGCTGAGATTAGAAGCAAAACATGACAAATTTTGAAAAAGAGAAATACAAGAGAGATATCCAAGAAAGAAAGCTTTTATTGCATATTTTCGGAGTAGTTGAAAGCTAGTTGATGTACATTAAAGATCATTCATTGCTGAAAAGTCATCCAGATCCTTTAAAGCCTTCAAGCAAATCAAGAGTCCAGCCACCTTGAATATTTGCTCATTATAAGAGCTACTGTTATCATTTACTTTGAATCTTTTGTAAAAGGGTTAATGTTAACCCTTTGGTTCTTGTTGGCCTCCTTGTGCCGTTAAACAAGAGGACTAGCCAGAGAAGGCTAGGGGTTTTGGCTGCCTTGTGCCTTGTAAAACAAAAGGGCTAGTCGGGATAGGCTAGAGACTGTAATCATTGTGATACGATTAGTAAAATTCTCAAAGGTTTTGAGGAGTGGACGTAGGTGCTAGTTTGGCACCGAACCACTATAAAATCTCTTGTGTTTGTGGTTGTTTGATTCTTTGTTACTATCTTGTGCACTACACTACATCGCTGCAAATCAAATTTAAATTAGGGTTAAAGCACATACTTGCATAGTAATAAATTTTTAATACCCAATTCATCCCCCTTTTGGGTTGCTACATCTGGGTAATAAGTGGTATCAGAGCTGTGTGCTCTTGATTTCTAGCTTGGATTAGCTTGAGCCAAAGATCAGTAGTAATCCAAATGGGATCTATGTTGATTGAAGGACAATCAACTAATAGACCACCTTTGTTCAGTGGAACAAATTACACATATTGGAAAGCACGAATGAAAATCTTCATTCAAGCACTAGATTATGATTTATGGGGAATCATAATTAATGGACCACACACACCCACTGTTAAGATTAGTAATATTGATATTGCAAAACCTAAATCTGAATGGGATAAGCAAGATAAGAAACTAGCTCAATTAAATGCAAAAGCTATGAATATTCTTTATTGTTCTCTTGATGCAAATGAGTTTAATCGTATATCTGCTAAAGAAATCTGGGATAGACTTGAAGTCACCCATGAGGGTACAAATCAAGTCAAAGAATCCAAAATAAATATGCTTGTTCATAAGTATGAATTGTTTAAAATGGATTCTGCTGAGAATATCATTGATAGTTTACAAGATTTACTGATATTATTAATGGACTAAAAGTCTTGAAAATCTTATGCTAACAGTGATCTTGTTAGAAAAATATTAAGATCTTTATCTAGGTCATGGGAAGCCAAAGTCACTGCAATACAAGCAAAGGATCTCAACACTTTATCTTGAAGAGTTAGTCAGTTCTTTGATGACTCATGAGCTTCAGCAACGATAACATATTGATGAAGATGAATCAAAGAAGAAAAGAACTATGATATTAAAAAGTGCAACTCAAGATGATGAAAGTGAGGAAACCATAAGTGACAGTGAGAAAGATGATGAAATGACACTTATCTTAAGGAAATTCAAAAAGTTTATGAAAAGAAAGAAGTTTGGAAAAAGAAAATATTTTGTCAAAGGAGACCATAGCAAAGATAAGGAAAAGAGTGAACCTCCAACATGCTATGAGTGCAAAAAACCTGAACATATCAGACCAGAATGTCCACTATTAAAGAAAGGATCTAAAAGAGTAAAGAAGAAAGCAATGATGGCTACATGGAGCAACAGCAAAGCTACAAGTTCAGAAGATGAAGAGAAAACTAAAATTGCAAATTTTTATTTCATGGCTGATAATGATGAGGTAAGTCCTAGCTTTCTAGATGACTTTACTTTTGATGAATTACATGGTGCATTTTATGAACTTATTGATGATTTTGCAAACTTAAGTTCAAAGAATAAAGATTTGAAAAATGAAATCAAAAATCTTAATCTTGAAAAGGAAAGAAATTCAAAAGATAATGAATCATTGTTAAAGGAAAACCAAGATTTGAAAAATAAAGTAAATAAATTAAAACCAATTATTGATAGATTTACTTTAAGCTCAGAAAAATTAGAAATAATCTTGAATAGTCAAAGAGCTATTTACAATAGAGCTGGTCTTGGATATAATTCTTTTGAAAGACAAAAATTTTTGAAAAATATTTATGTGCATGCTGATGATTCTAGCAAAATTATATGTTTTAAATGTGAAAAATTAGGATATAAAGCTTATACTTGTCACACATATAAGGTGAGAAAAATATGGGTTCTAAAAGGAACTATCTTGACTAACCCCAAAGGATTCAAGAAAGCTTGGGTACCTAAGAACAAAATTTGAAATTGTGTATGCAGCTGTGTCTTGCAACCCGAGCAATTAAAAGACAATGGTACTTGGATAGCGAGTGCTCAAAACACATGACCGGTGATGAATCACAATTCATCACTTTGAAGGCAAAAGATGGAGTGTTGTTACTTTCGGTGATAATGGCCAAGGAAAAATTGGTATTATAATTGGTATTGGAAAAATAGGTATCACACCTCATGCTTATATTGATAATGTCTTACTTGTGAAAGGATTGAAACACAATTTACTTAGTATTAGTCAATTGTGTGACAAAGGATTTAATGTTACATTTGAATCATCCTTATGCATTGTTAAAAATCTTGCAAATGAAAATATGAAATTTATTGGTCAAAGGCATGGTAATGTATACATTGTTAATTTAAATGATTTGCATGATAAAAATATTGATTGTCCTAGTTGCTACAAACAATAAAACTGATAATAGTTGGTTATGGCATCGTAGGCTAGCTCATGCAAGCATGGATTTATTATCTAAATTAATTAAGAAGGATTTAGTACATGGTTTGCCAAAACTTATTTTTGAAAAAGATAAGATTTGTAATGCTTGTCAATTGGAAAACAAACCGAGTATCTTTTAAATCAAAGAATTTAGTTTCAACCACTAAACTTTTAGAACTCTTGCATATGGATTTATTCGGTCCTATAAGAATAACTAGTCTAGGAGGAAAAAGATATGGTTTTGTTGTTATTGATGATTTTTTCATTTTACATGGGTTTTATTTTTAACTAGTAAAGATGAAGCATTTTTAGAATTTCAAAAATTATTTAAAAGAATTACAAATGAAAAGAATTCTTCTGTTTTATTAATTCGAAGTGATCATGGAAAAGAATTTGAAAATAAATCTTTTAAAGATTTTTGTAATGAAAATGGAATTGAACATAATTTTTCTGCACCAAGAACACCACAACAAAATGGAGTAGTAGAAAGAAAGAATAGAACTTTAGAAGAAATGGCCCGTACCATGTTATGTGAGAGCAATCTTCCAAAATATTTTTGGGCAGAAGCTATCAACACTGCATGCTATGTTTTAAATCGTGCATTGATTAGACCTGTTTTGAAAAAGACTCCATATGAGCTTTGGAAAGGAAGAAAACCTAATATAAGTTACTTTCATGTTTTTGATGCCGATGTTTTGTTTTAAATAATGAAAAATCAAACCTTGATAAATTTGATGCTAAATCTGATGAAGGAATTTTTCTCGGTTATTCTTTGCATAGTAGAGCTTTTAGAGTATTTAACAAAAAGACTCTAGTAGTTGAAGAATCAATTCATGTTATCTTTGATGAATCTAATGATCTTCCATTAAGGAAGAGAAAAGGTATGAATGATGCAGATGACATTGAAGATCAACTCAAGGACATCACATTGAAGGACAAAAATGACTCAGATACACAAGAGGTAAATGAATAAGGGAACGCTAACCTACCTGAAGCCTCACAAGGTAATGATGAATTAGAAAGAGAATGGAGGTACGTTCTCAGTCACCCTAAAGATCAAATTATAGGTGATCCAACTCAAGGAGTTAAAACTAGATCATCATTTAGAGATGCTTATAATAACCTAGCATTTGTATCTAAAATTGAACCTAAATGTTATGATGATGCTAAAAATGATGTTGATTGGATTAATGCCATGCATGAGGAACTTCACCAGTTTGAAAGAAATAATGTATGGACTCTTACTGAAAGACCTCATGATCCTCAAATTATTGGAACTAAATGGTTTTTAGAAACAAATTGAATGAACATGACAATATAATTAGAAATAAAGCAAGATTAGTAGCTAAGGGTTATAATCAAGAAGAGAAAATTGATTTTGATGAGACTTATGCCCCTGTTGCTAGATTAGAAGCTATTAGATTACTTCTTTCTTATGCTTATTTTATGAATTTTAAACTATATCAAATGGATGTTAAAAGCGCTTTCTTGAATGGATACATTGCTGAACAAGTTTTTGTGGAACAGCCACCCGGATTTGAAAATCACTTGTTTCCAAACCATATTTTAAATTGAACAAAGCTTTATATGGTTTAAAACAAGCACCCCGGGCTTGGTATGAAAGATTAAGCAAATTCTTGATCAGTAATGACTTTATTCGAGGAAATATGGATACAACTTTATTTATTAAAAGACAAGATAAAGATATATTAATTATTCAAATCTATGTTGATGATATCATATTTGGTGCCACTAATGATTCTTTGTGCAAGGACTTTGCTAAGCTTATGTAGGGAGAGTTCGAGATGAGTATGATGGGAGAGTTGAACTACTTTCTCGGACTACAAATCAAACAAAGCAAAGACGGGATCTTCATAAGCCAATCTAAATATATCAAAGAAATGATCAAGAAGTTTGGCATGGAGACATCCAAAACGATCGGTACCCCTATGAGCTCATCGTATAGACTTGAATCTTATAATACTGAAAAGAATGTTGATTTGAAATTATATAGAGGCATGATAGGATCATTGTTATATTTAACTGCTAGTAGACCAGATATTTTATTCAATGTTTGCATGTGTGCTAGATATCAAGCCAATCCTAAAGAATCACACTTGCTTGCTATTAAAAGAATATTTAAATATTTAAATGGAACAGTAAATTTAGGTTTATGGTATGACAAACAATCTAGCATTGACTTAATAGGATACACTGATTCAGATTTTGCTGGATGTAAACTAGATAGGAAATCAACCAGTGGAACTTGCCAGTTTCTAGGTGTTAACTTAATTTCATGGTTTAGCAAAAAGCAAACTTTAGTAGCACTATCTACGGCTGAAGCCAAATATCTTGCAGCTGAAAGTTGCTATGCTCAAATCTTATGATTAAGCAACAGCTAGAAGATTATGGTATTAAACAAAAAGCCATACCTATAAAATGTGATAATACAAGTGCAATCAGCTTAACTAAAAATCCTATTCAACATTCCAAAACTTAACAAATTTAAATTAGACATCATTTCATTAGAGATCACGTAAATAATAGAAATATTGTTATTAAATTTTTAAATACTGAAAATCAAATTGCTGATATTTTTACCAAGCCTTTTGATGAAACAAAATTTTATGAAATTAGAAGAGAACTAGGAATTTTTGGTCCTACTGCTTAATGAATCAATTGATAAAATACTTTCATGCTTTTTGATATCTGAAAACTAAAGTTGCATGACATCTTTCAATCAAATCTCTTTATGGAATTGAATGCATTAAGTGTGCTAGAAGTTAACTAGACTTTAAAGTTGAATTAATGGAAAATCTTACCAACCGGCCAAATCCTCTTTTGAGATATAAAATGCTTTACATTGAATCCCTGCCAACCGACTAATTCATTCCTATTTTACTCCATTCATGGTAGTTAACCAACCAGACAACCAAACATTCACCTGGCCAGTTAACCGCCTAGAGTTTTTCTCTATATAGCTTTTTCATTCAAGAAATCATCCATCTCCAAGCACTTCTTCATTCAATACCATCTCCTCATTCATCCGGTTCTTCATCATCCGTCTTCTCCTCTTCCAATCGATCCTTCTCCAAATCGTCCTCTATCTTTTTCCATCTAACTTCATTCCATCATACTTCCTAGCTCTTTTCTTTATTTATATTTCAAGAAGATCGTTGATGGCTCCTAAGAAGAAAGCAATCTCGAGGGATGATGATTCTGATCTTCAAAGGAAGTCTTCCTCATCTTCTTCTCATATCAACACTCTGATAGCTGCCAAATCATTTGCTCATGGCAGGTTAGCTGATTTTAACTTCCTAGATCAAGAAGGTTTTAAATAGGAAAACTTTTTACAAATCAAGGTTGGGCAAAACTGTTATCTATAAAAAGACCTATATATCCTGAACTAATTAGAGAATTTTACGAAAATATAACCTTTGGTAGTGGAACTATTTCATCCTGTGTCAAAAAGACTAGGATTGACCTTGACTGTAAAACATTAGGTTCCGCCTTAAACATTCCTTCTGATGGTATCTTAGAAATCCTTCCTAGTGAACGAGGTTACAAACTTGGCTTAATCCTTAATATTGATGATAATGAAGCTAGCAATATATATACTCTTAATGCGAACATGTTGTCAGTTGAAAATAGATTATTTCATAGTATCATTGCCAAGATTCTTATCCCTCGTACTGGTTCCTTTAATGTAGTAATAGATAGAGATATATGTTTGATGTACGACATTCTAATAGAAGACCCAGTAGATCTACCCTATCTTATAATGACTATAATGAAAGAATTCCTGAGTAGGTCGAAGGCTGCATTGCCTTACGGTATGTTTCTCATATATATATTTGAGTTTTTCAATATAAAGCTTAAAGGAGAAACTACGGTAGCATTACATCATACTGACGTGTTTAATGCTCACTCGCTGCACCGTATGGACTATGCCAAAAGAGATGGTTTTGGATTAAGGTTAGATCCAGAACTAAACAATCTAGTAATATGTCGCCACCTAATATGACTCATTCTACTTGTTCTCCTCAAAACTTCTTTAACTTTGATTTCCATCAACCAAATCCGTACATTGCTGCTATGATAGCTGATCAAAATCATTTTTATCTGAACCTCCTAATGTCACTGCTGCTAGACCCTCTTATCGAAATGACAACCCTGCTCCTGCTCCTCCTACCATCCGTATCTGTGAAGAACAACTCCAACAAATTATCCATGAATTGTCCCTTGCAAATTCCAGTCAAAGCTCTGGAGATATTGCTTCTTCAGTTAATGATCAAACCCTTGTACCTCATATTTCATCAGTTTTTGAGACTCTTTCTTAGTTCAAGATTATTCTAAGCCAACTTATCCACGATGTTAACATTCTTAATGGTCGAGTTTTCTATCGTAATGAGTATGTCTTGGACCAGATCTTGAAGGAGATTAATTTCTTAAAAACTAAAAATAAAAACTTTGAGACCAAGGCTGAATGGGTAGAATATCAGATGAGAGCCAATGCAAGCCTAACTAGGGATGCCACAAATGCAGTTGATCACTGGACCGCATCTCTCTCTAGGCTGAGCTGGCTTATGGAAACCTACATTACTCTTTCAGCCACTTCAGCTCCTGATGCTTCATTTTCACATCCACACCTCTGGTCTCCTCCAACTCAACCTTTTGAAGACAAGCCAGGACCTCTAGAAAGCAAGATGAATCCTCAGTACAAATTTCTTCTGATGATGATGAGAAGTGAATGTATTTCTTTTAGTGATGAATGTTTATGACTCTACTTTTTGTGTTGTATGACTTCAAACTATGACATGTAATATCGGTATTGACTTTACTTGATTTTGTAATGCTCTGTATGACTGTTATAAATATGTATGAATGATCCAATTATCTTGATGTTTTATGCTTAAATTTATTGCAAGACTCTTCAATCTTCTTTTTGATCAATGACAAAAAGGGGGAGAAGAATGTTGCATGCATTAAGGGAATGAAGAAAGTAATAACTCCATATATTCAGGGAGAGTTTACTTATTCAAATTGACAGGGGGAGAAAGTAATGTTTTTTTGTTTTTACTCCTGTTTATTCATAATACTTCATATATTTTCTCTTTGCATGCTTAAGGGTTTTGTCATCATCAAAAAGGGAGATTGTTGACCCTACATTGATTTTGATGTTTACAAAACAATTAAGCAAAAGTTAATTCTATTTATCAAGCTTGTTGCAGGGAAGTTCAGATGCTCTACAAGTAAGTATCTTCATGCAAAATTTTATGTAAGTATATATTCATTTTATCTTGCCACTTGTTTGCTATTAAATTCTTTGCTATCAAATTCACTATGGCCGTTCTATTTTATCTTGGGAGTTAGCTATTTAACTAGCTTGCTCTTCCTGTTAGCTAGCTGGCACATCAAATAGCTAACTACCATTGATTCTCAGTGTCTGGCCGAGCCTTGTCTTTTTTAAGTTAGCTGGCTAGCTAGCTTGCTCCTTCATTAGCTAGCTAGAATTCCTTGTTAGCTAGCTTGGCCTCTTTGTGATTTAGCTGGATTTCATTTTAGTTAACTATGGTTTGAATGCTTCTGTGCTGGCCGATTGCTTTGGGTATCAGTTAGCTAATTAGCTAACTTGACTTCCATGTTAGCTAGCTGGCTTGCCTTTTAGTTAACTATCAATCCCTGTTACCATGTCTTGGCCGAACGCCCCTCTTTTTAGCTGACTGGTGAGCTAGCTGATGCTTCTCTTAGCTAGCTAGCATCCCTTGTTAGTTGACTGCTTTGTTTTGAAGCTAACTATTTCTTTCTTAGCTAACTATTATTTTTCACAGGGAATCCAAGCCGAGCGGATATGTTTTTCAGTTAGCTAGAGAGCTAACTTCCACTCCTCCAAGCCGTTTGAATTTATTTCTTAGTTAGCTGGAAAGTTAGCTAACTTTTGGTTTAGTTAACTAGAAAGCTAGCTTCTCACTGGGCGTATGGCTGCCTTTTTCATTAGTTAGCTGATGAGCTAACTCTCCTAGATGGATGCTTTATTGCTTTTTGAGTTTAGTTAGCTGGGAAGCTAACTACCAGTTGCTTAGTTAGCTGAATAGCTAACTCATCATTCTCTGATGGTATTGTTTCTCCTGCAGACCGAGCGCCATTCAATTTTAGTTAGCTGGGGAGGTAACTATCGTTTCAAAGGATCTTTCCCTAAACCGTGTGATTGCTTGTCAGTTAGCTAGAGAGCTAACTATCTATTGGCTTAGTTAGCTAAGTAGCTAACTGATGGGACTTGACTTTTTCTCCTAAGCCGCATGGATTGCTTGTTAATTAGCTGGGAAGCTAACTAATCGTTACTTTAGCTAGTCAAGGAGCTAGCTCCTCCTCTCATGGCCGATTGTCTTCAACACTCTCAGCTACCTGGAATTAATTCCAGTTAGCTACCTTTCTGGCCATTTTGGGTGTGCTCCTCTCTCTCTCTACTTTATTTTAATTGCTATTTTCAGCTATATTAACTTTTTATTTTTGAATTATGACTGAGTTCTTCCTACCTCAAATGGTTTCATGCATTCAATGCTTAAGGAAAATAATCTCAACGGTTATCTTTTCTTTCCGTTTTTATTTCCATTTGTTTCAATTGTATTAACGGATCTTTTTGTTGTTGGATTGTTATATATAGCTGAGATGAGAAGCAAAACATAACAAATTTTGAAAAAGAGAAATACAAGAGAGATATCCAAGAAAGAAAGCTTTTATTGCATATTTTCAGAGTGGTTGAAAGCTAGTTGTTGTGCATTGAATATCATTCATTGCTGAAAAGTCATCCAGATCCTTTAAAGCCTTCAAGCAAATCAAGAGTCTAGCCACCTCGACATTGTTCATTTATTGCTGAGGATTTGCTACAAATTTGTAAAGTATTCTCTGAATATTTGCTCTTTATAGGAGCTACTTGTTATCATTTACTTTGAATCTTTTGTAAAAGGGTTAGTGTTAATCCTTTGGTTCTTGTTGGCCTCCTTGTGCCGTTAAACAAGAGGACTAGCCTGGTAAGGCTAGGGGTTGGCTTCTTTGTGCCGTTAAATAAGAGGACTAGCCAGGAAAGGCTAGGGGTTTTGGCTGCTTTGTGCCTTGTAAAACAAGAGGGCTAGCCGGGGAAGGCTAGAGGCTGTAATCGTTGTGATACGATTAGTGGAATTCCCAAAGGTTTTGGGGAGTGGACGTAGGTGCTGAGTTTGGCACCGAACCACTATAAAATCTCTTGTGTTTGTGGTTGTTTGATTCTCTGTTACTATCTTGTGCACTACACTACACCACTGCAAATCAAATTTAAATTAGGGTTAAAGCATATACTTGCATAATAATAAATTTTTAATACCCAATTCACCCTCCTCTTGGGTTGCTACATCTGGGCAACAGCTTCTTTCTTTAATAAACGCAATAGCACAATAGAAGCCTTTGAATGCTCTTCAATGAGGGTAGATGGAGCTTTAAGACCACTTATAGAATCAGTAATAAATGAACTCCGATGGCTTAAAATAATCAAAACAATACTCCAACAATCCTCTAACAAATCTCTTTCAAATGATTTTTTGTCTCAATATTTTTACTGATATTTTTTTTGATTTTTCTTTTTCAAAATCACTATCACTTTCACACTGAAACACAATTTTTTCTTTCTTTTTCTTCTATTTTTCTTTTCTATTTTTTTAAAAAATACTATTCATCTCCACTATTTATAACAAGAATATCAAGATATAGCCGTTGTGAAATAGATGAGGGAGTGAGAGAGAGAGAGAGCAAGCTAGAACAAACCAGCCAAGAAAAAGCCACAAGTGAAAATGAATTTGAAATCCCAAAATAGTGGCAAGAAGAAAAGTAGCATTCCAAAAGATAAAAATTGGCAGCCTAATATTTGAAAACTGAAAGCAGCTAGCCGTTAGGCAAGGAATTGGCATGCCAAAAAGCAAAACGACATCCCAAAATCCAAAAATTAGTATGCCAACATGAGTATTAGCATGCCAATGCCATCAACCGGTAGAAGATAGTATAAAATTAGAATGCCGATTCCAACCGTTGGTATGCCAACATTTGTAACCAGGAAGACAACCGAACCATGTAGAAAATTAGAATGCCAAAAGCATAAAATCGATATGCCAACATTTGTAACTAGGAAGACAACCGAACCATGTAGAAAATTAGAATGCCAAAAGCACAAAATCAGTATGCCAACATTTGTAACCAGGAAGACAACAGAGAGCTCCGAAGAATTAGCATGTCAAAAATTCCAACTAGCATGCCAAAATGAAAAGGCTAGGAAACTAGCCGTGAGCTCCAAAAGAAGGAACATGCCAACATAATAAGTACCAACAAGCTAGCCGTATCATGATAAAATATAGGCAAGCTAAGCAAGCCAGCAGGCATCCGACCAAAAGCAAATCGAAGGCAACCCAAATATAAACCAAAGGCAACAGAATCTGGTTTTTCAAATCAAAGATTGGTAACTCAAGATTCAAGCATTAAGCATCCAATCCGAAGGCAATAGAATCTGGTATTTCAAATCAAAGATTGATAATCCAAGATTCAAGCATTAAGCATCCAATCTGAAGGCAATATAATCTAGTATTCCAAATCAAAGATTGGTAACCCAAGATTCAAGCATTAAGCATTCAATCCGAAGGCAATCCAAATTGTTGCTGCTGAAATCCGTCCTCTAAATCGGGTACGAAGGGGCTTTGAGATGGGCTTCCTCCTGGCCGGACCTGCAAGACAGTCCTCACGCGAGAAGGCACTGGGGGTGGCCCTCTGCGGAAGACCCTCTGATGCTTAAGTCAGTGGAGATCAACAGTCGACGGAAATGAGGAGAAGGCTCTCGTCGGAGAGTTTCCTCCAAGGGCTCCGAGCGGAGCGGCAATGGTGGAAGCAAAGGAAGAGAGAGGGAGAGAGAGAGAGAGAGTGAGTGAGCCAGTGGAGACCGCCTACCTCATGGGGTCTAAAGCTGTGGTATTTATAAAGGATCACCTGGTTGTTAGGGGGCATCGTGGGTCCGAAGGTGTTGAGATTTAAATCCAGTCTGTTATAAGACCAGTAGGATTTATATCCGGTTAGTTAAAGGATCGACGGTTGAGAGAGCTTGTTAATGTCTCGGGATTTGGTGGGAGTATAGGCCCCAGGGCCCTAGTCCATTTTCAGATATGATTCCTGTTTTGAATCTTAAGGATTTAAGCTTTTCCATGCCGAATTCCGCAGAGGGGGTTGATATCGCTCGGACTGGGCCGAGCTATAGGGACAGCTTGGCAGGCGAAGCCAAAAAGCGAGATAGCTCGGCTAGGGCCGAGAAACAAGATAGGCCGGCTGGAGGAGCCGGAAGGCGATAGACGATAGCTCGGCTGGGGCCGAGAAACAAGATAGGTCGGCTGGAGGAGCCGAAGGGCGATAGTCGATACCTTGGCTGGGGCCAGAAATAAGATAGGTCGGCTGGGGGAGCTGGAAGGCGATAGACATAGCTCGGCTGGGGTCGAGAAACAAGATAGGTCGGCTGGAGGAGCTGGAAGGCGATAGACGATAGCTCGGTTGGGGCCGAGAAACAAGATAGGTTGGTTGGAGGAGCCGGAAGGCGATAGACGATAGCTCGGCTGGGGCCGAGAAACAAGATAGGTCGGCTGGAGGAGTGGAAGGCGATAGACGATAGCTCGACTGGGGCCAAAAAACAAGATAGGTCGGCTGGAGGAGCCGGAAGGCAATAGACGATAGCTCGGCTGGGGCTGAAAAACAAGATAGGTTGGCTGGAGGAGCTAGAGGGCGATAGTCGATAGCTCGGCTGGGGCCGAGAAATAAGATAGGTCGGCTAGAGGAGCTGAAAGGCGATAGACGATAGCTCGGCTGGGGCCAAAAATGGGATCCGCACCTCAAGAATCCCTGGCTCAGTGAGGGGCTAGGGCATTCCGATCTACCGAGGCTGACTTGTTCCTGGCGAATGTTGCACAGCGAGCAGAAATCGGGGCTAACCTTAGCCACATACACGATTATTGACGCGTAACGATTTTACCCCTCAACACATGCCCCCCCTCCCTAGTTTGAAGCGTAGGTTCGAGAATAGGGAGTATAAGTCCAGGTGGCATGATTTGAACGGGGGGATCCGGATTGGACAGTCCACGCAATGATGCCCTATTTAATGCCACATGGCCGCCGTGCCTTCGTGGGTAAGGCTCCTTTGAAGCGATGGTTGGGGGACTGCCACGCAGCAGATCCCGGTTTGTACGAAGTTTATCAAGGCAGTTCCGGATGCCTCGGGCGAGACGCCTTATCCTCCCTTGAGGCAGTTTCCTTTGAGGGGAAGCAAAGCTGAAATAGCACCGTTTCTATTTGCAGCGCTCCTTCATTCCCCTTTTGAAGAATTTCGTTCTCTGTTTCCTCTATAGTTTCATTTGGTGTCTCTCTCGGCCAGCAGAATGATGAGCCCCGACAACATAGTTTTGAAGATTGCTGCTGAGGATTTGGGGAAAATTTGCCAGAAGTATGGCATTCCCCCGGATGTTGTTCTGCGATTGTCAGAACCCGAGCACAGGGTTTCGTAAGATTTGGAGCACGGAGCCTTTCTTTACGAAGATAGTTTAAAGGCGGGCCTCCGGTTTCCTCTCCATCCCCTGGTAAAGGAGATCATGATGTTTTACAACATCTGCCCGACGATGGTGGCTCCCAATAGCTGGCGAAGCATCATCAAATTTATTTCGATGTGCAACCAGATCCAGGTTACAGCTACTCTTCCCCTTTTTTGTGCCTGTTACCACCTGATACTCGAGAGGAAATCGGAGTGGCCTTATATCGGACCTCGGAGGTCCTTCAAGATGATTGTGGATAAATAGTCCTCCATAAAGGGATGGAAGAACCGATTCATCATTGCTGAAGGGAACATTGGTTCCGACTTTCCCCGGGGATGGGGAAACTTTGTTCGGGATGTGGAAACACATCCGATTCTATCTGAGTAGGAGGAAAAGGATTTGGAAGTCCTCCGCAATGGCAAGGCGTTCTTGGCCAACAACTTACTGTCGGAGGAGGCTCTTTTCGCCGCCGGGCTTAGCCCTCTCAATCCGCATGGTAGGCCCTCCTTTTCTTTTCTACTGGTTTTATTTGAGCGAACGTATCTCGGTCTCATTGTTTGCTCCTCGCTTCTGCAGCCAAGAGGTCTGAATTATCAGGCTGCATAAAGAAAAAGATGGGCAAGCGCCCAGGGGAGAGTAGTGGCGGGGAGAAAAGTAAACTCGAGAAGAAGGTTCGTCTTTCCGAAAGGTACTCGCCGGATGTTGGAGCAGTCCCGGCGGAAGCGTCGAAAGCAAGGGAGGATTTAGAGAGGACTGCTGAGATCCCCTATCCCCCAGTGGTGGAGATATCAGACAGTTCGGACGAGACTCCATTGGCTTGCCAGGATGCCCCTCTTTTAAAGGACGAGCCAATGGCTATTCGGCGGAGGTCGTCATTTCTGAGGGCCCTTCCCCGAGTGAGGAGATATCTCTGGCCTTGGCAGAAGGACAGGAGAGAACAGCTGCAATCGGCGAGGCTCAAGGTGAGCTTCCTATTGGAGGGCCCCCCGCGGAAGACTCTAGGGGTGGTGACGTTAGGTCGACTGTAGCAGAGGCTCAAGAAGGGGGGCAGATGGAGGTTTCGATGAAGCCTGCGGAGGAGACGCAGGTGTCTGTGACCGAGGGAGGAAAACCGGAGGAGGGGGTAGGGCAAGGCAAGAACCTTGCAGTCGGAACTTCTCCCGCCAAAGTTTTGGGAAGACTAGCACTTGGGCTAGCCAAGTTATCCGAGGAAAGCTAGGCCAAAATGCTGTCGGAGGAGGCCGGGAAGTTGAAGGCTCCTCAGTCGGAGATTGCCCAGATCGGCCCTTCGGGCGGGGATGGTCAACCCAGCAGCTCAGACACGGCCATTGAGGAGGCATTTTCTGCTTTGATGAGGTCGGCATTGTATCCGGGCGTGGATCCTTCGGCGGATAAATTCATAGATCTGGAATTGGTTGATGCCGCATTTGGCCAGCGAAATGTGGTGGAGGACATCCACCTTCTCCTCGATATTGATAATCCCACTCTCATGAAGTTGGCTAGGGCCTACGCCTCCCGGGTGAGTTGTCATTTTAGAGCAGTGGGTGCTTTCCAGCTAACTTGACCACATTTTCTCACTTGTTTTTGTTCTGTAGAATGCTTTGATCTCCCGGGCACTATGCTGGCACCTAAGCTTGGCGACGGGAGCCGGTGTCCAGGCCAGGAGAGTCAGTGCCAAGTTTCGATCGCGAGCGGAGGCGTCTGACACATTTGAACAACTTCTAGTCGCCAACAATGAGAGTTTGGAGAGAATAAGGGTATTGTATCAGGCCACCCTAAATGATGCATCCAAGCATAAGCTTAAAGTAGAGGAGTTACAGGGGCTCCTAGCGAGGTGCGACGATGCATGCTTGGAGCTATCACGGGTTAAATCCAAGCATTCCGAAGAAATGGAAGCTACTAAGAAACAATTCAGCGAAAATCTAGGCATGCAGAGGAGAGAGGCCGCCGAAGAAAGAAATCGCCTGAGCGGAATGCTTGGCGAAGTGGAGGAGAAGTTACGGCAGTGTGATCGTGATATTGCCGATAGGGATGACAATATCAAGTGGCATCAGGGGAAGATAATCCAGCTCAGCAGCGAGCTCTCCAAAGCCCGGGGAGAAGTTGATGATAGGCAATCAAGGATTAATGATCTCAAGAGCAAGATCGAGCGGGTTAGAACTGATAAATTGAGGGCCATTGACGAGGCCAAGGAGCTGACCAAGAAGCTGGCTCGGCAAGAGGAGGAGGTACGGTAGCGCCCCCCTTTTTTAACTTCCTTTATTGGCTCATCGTGTCATCGGCTGACTCTGTTTTTACAGATGAAAAAGGCGGGGCTGGAGAATCAAGATCAGATGCGAGCCTTGCAAGGGGAACTGGAATCCAGCCGATGGAGGAGCTCAGAGCTCGAGAGGTGGGTCAGTGAGACCGAGGAACAGATCGCCCTACTGCAGAGTCAAGTTGCTGGAGCTGAGGGGCAGGTCGCCTCATTACGGGGCCAAGTGGCTGAAACCAAAATGCGGCTCGCTATGCTCAAGGGAACAAGATGCAACTTGCGCTGATGCTTTCCAGCTCAGAGTGAAGGACATTCGAAGTAAGATATCTAAAGAGCATTCGGAATGGGACCTCTCTTTCTTGGATGTCGAGACTCCTGACGCCAGCGCCTCCGGGGATGAAGAAGAAGACGAGTACATTGATGTTTCGGACGCCGACCTTGATACTACCCCGAGTCCCAGTGAGGCTGCAGCTCTTGGGTGACACTTGCATCCTGTTGCCAAGGAGGCAAAGACATTCGAGATGGGGGAGTCAAGCCATGCTTCTACGAGCGTAGTTGAGGGTTCTATTGGGACTGATCCAGCTCCTGACCCTTGAGAGCTATTTTCGTGCTTTTGTTTTTCTGACGTGTAACTCAGTTTGAAGTTTTCAACGAATGAGCCTTCCATCTCTATTTGATTGCCTTTCTCGGATGATCCCCTGTCTCAAGTTTTATCCCGATCGCGAGCAACTTGTGGCTTATTCGCGCCGCTTGATTGGCTTTAGCTCAGATTTGAGGGAATATCTTGGTCGAGGCCAAGGCATAGGGATAGCCCCGACGAAGGGGCTGAGATATAACACAGCTCGAAAAAAAGGGGCTGAGAGACGATCTAGCTCGGCTTAGGATGAGTGGCGCAATGGCTCGGCCGGGGGCGAGAGATGAAATAGCTCGGCTAGGGCCGAGGAACGAAATAGCTCGGCTAGGGCCGAGGGACGAAATAGCTCGGCTAGGACCGAGGGATGAAATAGCTCGGCTAGGGCCGAGAAATACGGTAGGTCGACTGGATAGGACCAGGAATCACAGAAGCATCCTGGCCAGGACCGAGGTAGTCCATCCTAATAAGGGCGAAATCGTGGATGCGCCTTTGACGAAAAAAGGGAAGTTTGGTTCCGAGAGAGGGGGGTTTGCTGAATTCCCCGCTTCCTGTGAGCGGCCACTGAAGCTACAATGCGTGGCAGGGCTTTATGTGAGTGGCATTGGAGCCGGTGGTTTGGGCGACGCGCTTGGTGCGCAACGAGGGGCATTGTTTTCATCCTGGGAGGCCACATGGTGGCGTGGGTTAGGCATTTTGAATCTCGGGGCTTTCTGCTCTGATAGCCACTCCCGGTTCACCTTCGCCTATAAAAAGGGGAAAGAGGGGCCGTTTTGGGCCATCCCCGAGTTTTCTTCCCTGTGAATTGTGAAGGTTTTCATGATGCCTGTCTCTCTGGGGCTTAGAGTGGAAGGACCAAGCTTACCTTTTGCAAGTCATCATCCTTTGGACAGTTAGGGTGATGAAGGAGCTGTGGAGAGTGGCTCATCCTCAGGGGATGAGTTTCGAAGATCATATGGAGCGCACAGGAGGGCCGCAGAGATCATACGGAGAGCACACATATGCGCTTCCTGTGTGTCCTTTGTGGCTCGCTACGGGGGGTGCGGGGTAGAAAGTGCATTGACACCCCCGTAGCACGCACGGAGCCTTCCTTCTCCATCGGTTGGATTCTCATCCCTTCTCTGAGGGAATCCTTGCCATGGGAAGGAGAAGCTGGGAGCAACGCGGGGCTGATGGTCCCCTAGCTCTCCCAATCGGGCAGTGGCCTGCAGCCCAGCATCCCACCTGAGGGGAGCTGGTTAGTTTGCCCGGTTCCTCATAATCAGCATCCACGGGTCATGCCTCCTTTTAGATCTCTTAGTTCATCCGGAGGGACTATGGAAGGTCGGCCTTGCCACTTATCAGGGCGAGCTGGCTGGTTCGTGGTTTGTCTAATTTCTTGGGCCAGACGCCGAAATGTCATTATTAACCGAAGCTGGCTTGGAGCAGTTCGGCTGAACTATGCACTCGTTTTTATTTCCTGTGCTTTGGTGCACTTGTAACTCCTCTCAAGAGGTTGTAATCTTTATTGATGAGGAAATAAAGAAAATTTTCATTCCCTCTTCCTTTTGCATCTGCTTCTTTTTTCGCGTTGTTAATCTCATGTCTTGCCATAGCACGTTTTGGCAGTGCTCTTGCCGCTTTGCTTTTGCTAAGGCTAATATTCGGTCCTTAGCAGAGGAAAAATATGTCCATGATTGAGTCATAGAGTGGACCTAGTCGGTCCAACGGGCTCACGATGTAAGCATGATCTTATCCGTAGAACGAAGCAGGTATGCAGACATCGCTCGGTCCCGCTGGGGCTTGTAAGCTGCCCGAATCTGGAGGGGCGTTTCGAAGGCCACTTGATTCAGCTGGGGCTTGTGAGCTGCCCAAATCCGAACTATGTCTTGGAGACCATTTGGACCGGCTGCAACATGCTATTTCGACTCATAGCTCGGCCTAGCCGAGGCACAGAGATTCGATGCAGATAGCTCGGTTGTTGCCGAGAATGATGACATTATGTTTGGTTCTTGTGGTGAATATAGATTCTGATGTAAACGAGCGACGCATGGGGGCGTTCGGAGTTATGACTCGGTCACCCTCGGGCGAGGCGAGTTAATGTTGATTGCTGGCGCGCTTTATTTCTTTGCACCTTTCCGAGGATGCCCAATTCGAGGGAGTCTGGTGGATTTTCAAGAACATTTATTTTACGAGGGTTAGCAAACTGGGGGGGAGCCTGGTCCCTAGAGAAGGAGGGGAATTTCCGGGCGTGCCACCATGCTTATCGATCCTCCTCGGGAGGGGGTGCGACTCTTCGCTTCCCGCAGGCGCCAGCCGAAGCGATGACGCATGGCAAATTCCCTGGGTCAGGATTAATGACTTGACTAATCGAAATACTCGCCAAGACGATATAAATATGGATGAGATGGATGCCAGTGTTCTCATCCTCTCAGTTAGTCTTTTGATAGCTCCTGAGAGCAGGTATGGCCTCCCACGGTGAAGGGCAATCGACTGAAGAGCCGAGCGGCGGCAGCAACGGCCGCAGGGACTCCCGGGGGCGTCGCTTTTTTGACCATCGATGGGATGGCCTTAGCGTCAGCTTTAGTGGGCCATGAGCAGTTCCAAAAGACGGTTGAGGAATTTCTTGCCATCTTGACAAGGGAGGCCGAGGCTCTTCGTCGGGTCATTGACCGATAGGAGGGAGTGATAGTGTCCCTTCGTCAGTAAGTCGCCGAGCTGACTCGGCGTAAGGAGGACCTGGCAGCTCCTGGGGGAGACAGTAAGCCTCTGTGAAGGCTATTTTTACCTTTTCTTTTTCCTTGTCTTTTTCTTTATAATGAATAGAAAGGGAGGTTCTTTTTGGCAACTTTTGTTTTTGCTGCCATCCCCAAGATGTTTATCCTCGTCAAGTAGTACCTTGCGTTTTGGGGACCGATTAAATCGGCCAGAGCTTGTGAGCGGCCCGAATCCGAACGTAGTTCAGGAGAACGCTTAGGTCGGCAGGGGCTCGTGATAATGAGACGTACGTTTTGGCTTTGAGTCGAGGCTTCAATAGTAGAAAAAACTCCTCGGCTTTGGCCAGATTCTTAATAGTAGAATATACTCCTCGACTCTAGCCAAGGTTTATGCACTCCGGTCTTGGCCGGGGCTTTAGAGATCTTTGCTCGGCCCAGCCGAGGTTCGGAGATTCGTTGCTCGGCCCAGCCGAGGTTCGGAGATTTATTACTCGGCCCAGCCGAGGTTCGAAGATTTGTTGCTCAGCCCAGCTGAGGTTCGGAGATTTCCTGCTCAAATAGATAACTCGATTGTGCTGAGGATTGGTAAGCAGCATCTGTTTCCTTTATGATTTTTGGTGATATAATCATTGTAATCATGTCAAGAATTACGAAAGTAATATGCTGACAAAATTAAGAAGGCAAGCTTGTAGAAGGCGTACCCTACTGATGATACTTGCGGAGGTTGTCCGAATTCCATGTCCGAGGGATGGATCTCCTGCTTAGATCTTGTAGTTTGTAGGTGCCAAGTCCGACGACTTCCGTTACTTGGTAGGGGCCTTCCCAGTTCGGAGCTAGCTTTCCTTGCTCTAGCGGTTTGGAGACAGATGTTTTTTGGAGAACTAGGTCGCCAGGCGAGAAAGCTTTCCCTTTGACCCTGGAGGCATGGTAACGGGCCACTCTTTGCTGGTAGGCAGCTATTCTGATCCGTGCTTTTTCTCTGATCTCCTCTACCAGGTCGAGGTTGGTGCGGAGCTGCTCGTCACTAGCTTTCTCCTAGTAGCTTTCCACTCGCAAGGAAGGGAGTCCTATCTCCACAGGGATGACTGCCTCTGTGCCGAAGGCCATTCGAAATGGGGTCTCGCCCGTGGGCACTCTCGGGGTGGTGCGGTAGGCCCATAGGACATTGTGCAACTCGTTTGCCCATCTGCCTCGGGCTCTGGAGAGCCGAGCTTTGATCCCTTGAAGCAAGGTTCGGTTAGTTACCTCGGCTGCTCTGTTAGCTTGCGGATGCCCGACCGAGGTAAGGCGGTGATGGATCCCATGCTCCTTGCAGAACTGACGAAACTTGGATTGTCGAACTGTTTGCCATTGTCAGTAATGATGGTGTATGGGAGGCCGAAGCGGCAGATGATGGATCTCCACACGAAGTCCTTGGCCCGAGCCTCAGTTATCTGAGCAACTGCTTCCGCCTCGACCCATTTGGTGAAGTAGTCGATGGCGATGAATAAAAACTTTCGCTGTCCCGTGGCAAGTGAAAACGGGCCAAGAATGTCCATTCCCCACTTGGCAAAGGGCCAAGCGGAGGAAACAGGGACCAGGTTGGCGGAGGGAAGCCTCTGAATACTGGAGTGTCTTTGGCATGGGTCACAAGTTCGGACGAGGTCGTCAGCATCCTTTTGCATGGTGGGCCAATAGTAACCTTGACGCAGCACCTTGTGGCATAAAGACCGGCTCCCCAAATGGTTGCCGCAAATTCCTTCGTGTGCCTCCCGAAGGGCATAATCAGCTTCAGATGGGCGAAGGCATCTGAGCAACGGCATAGAGAAGGACCATTTGTAGAGCTGGTCGTCAATCAGCACATAGTGGGTGGCATACAGCTTTAGCTTTCTAGCTTCTCTTCGATCGGCCGGGAGCGATCCTTCTTTAAGATACTTCAGAATGGGGTCGAACCATGATGGTTCGGCCTCAACTTGCATCACTCGGTCAGCTTCCGCAATACTGGGCCTCTCCAAAATCTTCAGATGAAATTTTCGCTCGGCGTCCATCGATTCCGCAGTTGCCAGTCGAGATAATAGGTCGGCACAGACATTTTTGGATCTCGAAATCTGAATGATTTCAAATTCAGGGAAATGGGAGAGTAGGCTTCGAACCTCTTGGAGATATCGAACCATGTTCGACTCTCGGGCCTCAAACTCGCCCCGTACGTGACCAGCCACTAGCTGAGAGTCAGTGAAGGCATTCAGCTTCTCCATCTTAAGGTCGCAGGCGATTCGGAGCCCGGCGAGCAGAGCTTCATATTCGGCCTCGTTATTGGAGGCTGGGAAGGAGAAGCGGACACCATATTCGAAAGTCGCCCCCTCCAGGCTGGTGAGGATTAGGCCGGCACCAGAGCAATGGGCGTTGGATGACCCGTCGACATGGAGGAGCCATCGAGCGTCAGATTTTGGACGCTCGGGGGAGTTGGGAGTGGAGCCGTCCTCGGGATAGTGCATTCGAGCAGGAAATCAGCTAGCACCTGAGCTTTGATGGCCGGATGAGGTTAAAACCGAATGTCGTGTTCACTTAGCTTAATGGCCCATTTGGTCATCCTTCCCGATGTCTTCGGACGATGGACTACCGCCTTGATGGGCTGATCGGTCAGGACTGTCACAGAATGTGCTTGGAAGTATGGCCGCAACTTTCGGACCGAGGTTATCAAAGCCAACACCATCTTCTCAATCTGGGTATATCTCATTTCCGTGTCTCAGAGCAGTTTGCTGACATAATAAATTGGCTTCTGGGTCTTATTTTCTTCTCTGACCAACACCGAGCCAATGGCGCCTTCCGAGACCGCCAGATACAAGAATAATGTTTCTCCAGGATTCGGACTGCTGAGGAGAGGGGGAGAGCCAAGGTACTTTTGAGGTCTTTGAATGATTTCTGACACTCAGAAGACCATTGCAAATTCTTAGCCGATCGAAGAGTTTTGAAGAAAGGGAGGCATCTTTCGGCAGACCGAGCTACGAAGCGATTGAGGGCTGCTATTCTTCCAGTCAGGCGTTGGACTTCTTTGATAGATGCTGGGGGCGCCATCTGCTGAAGAGCCTGGATCTTTGGGGGTTAGCTTCAATACCCCGTTGGGAAACCATAAAGCCGAGGAACTTCCCAGAATTAACGCCGAAGGCACACTTAGTTGGGTTGAGCTTCATCCGATATTTGCAAAGCATTGCGAAGCTTTCCGAGAGATCCTCGATGTGCTGTGATGCTTCTTTGCTCTTGACCAGCATGTCGTCGACATATACCTCCATGTTCCGACCGATTTTCTCTTTGAAAACTTTGTTGACCGGCCTTTGGTAGGTGGCACCTGCATTTTTAAGACCGAAGGGCATAACACAGTAACAGTAAGTACCTCGGTCGGTTATGAAGGTGGTCTTCTCTTCATCTTCGAGGGCCATCCGGATCTGGTTGTAGCCCGAGTAGGCATCCATGAATGTCAGCATCTGATGACCCAATGTGGCATCTACAAGTTGGTCAATTCAGGGGAGAGGAAAACTATCCTTCGGGCACGCTTTATTGAGGTCGGTGAAGTTGATGCAGATCCGTCACTTGCCGTTCGACTTCTTTACCATGACAACATTCGACAGCCAACTTGGGTAATTCACCTCCCGAATGAAGTTCGCCTTGACAAGCTTATCAACCTCCTCTTCGATAGCTTTTGTCGCTCCGGGGTGAAGCTCCTTTCTTCTGTTTGACAGGATGGTACATCTCCTCCACGTTGAGGCGATGGACGAGAACATCAGGGCTGATTCCTGGCATGTCGGAGGTAGACCACGCGAAGACATCGGTATTGCTTCGGAGAAAGTCGACCAGTTCTTTCCGGGACTCGCCTTTCAGTAGTGACCCGATCTTTATAGTTCGGTCGGGCTGGGCTTCGTCCAGCGGTACTTCTTTCAGTTCTTCGGCTAGTTCTCCTCATTGCTCGGTGAAGTCCTCTCGAGTATCCAGCCCATCAACCTCAGGCATCCTGGACTGAAGGATGGTGACAAAACACTGCCGAGCCATAGTTTGGCTTCCTTGGACAACACCGACTCCTCCCCGGTGGAGAACTTCATAGACAGGTGCGGAATGGAGACGACGGCTCTGAGGGACATCAGGCTGGGCCTCCCAAATATCGCTTTGTAGGGCGACCGAAGCTTGGTCACCAGGAAGTCTGTGTGAACAGTGGCCACAAGGGGCCATATTCCTGCTTGAACCGTCAAAGTTACGACCCTTCGGGGACGATAACATCACCGGTGAACCCCATCAAGGTGGAGTCCACGGCTCGGAGATTTTCCATGAGCAATTTTATCTTTGCGAACACATCGAGGTACAGAACATTTACGGAGCTTCCACTATCAACAAGAATCCGACTTACATCATAGTTATTTAAATGAGAGATACAACTAACGCGTCGTCATGCGGGAATTGTATCCCCTGGAGATCATCGTCGGAGAAGGAGAGCTCACCCATTCGTGCTTTCTTCGGCGCCGAACCTTCTTCATCATTCTTGAAGTTCGACGAACTACCGGCTTCTTCAATCACATTGATATGGCCGATCATGGGTGGATTTGGAGGAGGAGGAGGATGCTAAAGTTCGGGTTAGCGATCACCCCCTTGTCCTAGCTCGGGCGCCCTCCTGAATTGGTTCAGTTAGCCCCGTTGGATTAGCCTCTCAATTTTGTTCTTCAACTGCCAGCATTCCTCAGTATCGTGGCCATGCTCACGGTGATAGTGGCAGTACTTGGTGGGGTCACTCCGAGTTGGGTTCCCTCGGAGAGGAGCTGGTCGGGGAAGCTGGCGCTCTATCTCCATGAGGATTTGCGCCCTAGGAACAGTGAGCGGGGTGTATCGGTCGAAACGCCTAGGCAGGCTTCGGGAGCGATTCCTTGGCGGCGGCGGGAGAGCTCTTTGGCGACGAGGTGGGCTTGGCTGGCGAGTAGGTCGATGCCTGTCCAAGCCCTTGGATTCTTTCTTTTTTGCCAGCTCGGCGCGGGCAGCCCTCCGTGATTCTTCGACTCTGGCGTATTTGTCTGGTAGGGCCATCATATCAGAGAGGTTCGGGGGGTAACTGACCTCCATTGCTAGGTAGAAGTCGCTCTCCTTCAAAACTCCACCTGCTAGGGTGGACATAGCCACCTCATGATTAAGGTGGTCCACCTCTAGCATGGCCTTATTGAAGCGGCCAAGGTAATTCCTCAAGGACTCCCCCTCTCTTTGCTTAACTTCAGAGAGGGAGTCGGATCTTCGTTGGTGACGGTGGCTGCTGACGAACTGACCGATAAAAAGATGACTCAGCTCATCGAACGAATCAATGGAACCCGGTTTCAGAGCGTTGAACCAGGTTCGAGCGGACCCTCTAAGAGTGGAGGGAAAGACGTGGCACAGGATCACATCTGATGCCCCATGGAACATCATGATTGACCAAAAACTGCTGAGGTGCTCATCGGGATCGGAGGAGCCGTGGTAGGGCTCGATGGAAGGCAGCTTAACATGAGAGGGAATCACTTCCTCCATGATCCCTTTGGAGAAGGAGATACCTTGCTCCGCCTTAGGTTGAGGCAGATGAGCCTGCTTGGTAGCGTCCAGCTCTTGACGCATCTCCTGGAGCTATCGGTGGATCTCCTCTTCAGGCATAAGAGGAGGGGCCGGTCGAGGGGAGCGCGGAGATGGCATCGAATCGTGGCGGGAGGACTCCGGAGAGAGGGACCGGGCCCACCGAGACCTGGGGAAATCTTTGTCGCAGCCTCCTCATGGGACTGGTCTAGCTTCCTTGGGTCGGTGTGGGGGGTCCGCGGCTCCACGCGGACCAGAAGAAGAGGTGGCTTGGGAAAGAGGAGTCACGGCCTCCTCAGGGAGGTGTGGAGCAGGGGCAGCTGTAAGGCGCTCCTGAACCAGACGGGTCAGGGCTTGGACCTGCTGGACCAGCGTGGCGAACTGGTCCTGGGTCACTGGGATAGCTGGCGGCGATGGGGTCTCAACTGGTCATGGCAGTGGCGCCACGCTACTCATCGGATCAGGTCTTTGGGAGGTGACCTGGTCCTGGGCTTCAGAAGTTGCTCTTCTCCGATTAGCCATCGGAGAGGTTCTCTTCCATATCGAGATCCTTATCTCCTTTCTTCAAGTTTTAATGGGACTTGAGGCCCTTCCTCTAGCGCCAATCTGTTGCTGCTGAAATCCGTCCTCCGAATCGGGCGCGAAGGGGCTTTGAGATGGGCTTCCTCCTGGACGAACCTGCAAGACAGTCCTCACGCGAGAAGGTGCTGGGGGTGGCCCTCTACGGAAGACCCTCCGACGCTCAAGTCAGTGGAGATCAACAGTCGATAGAAATGAGGAGAAGGCTCTCGCCAGAGAGTTTCCTCCAAGGGCTCCGAGCGGAGCAGCAATGGCGAAGCAAAGGCAGAGAGAGGGAGAGAGAGAGAGAGTGAGCCAATGGAGACCGCCTACCTCAGGGGGTCTGGAGTTATGGTATTTATAGAGGATCATCTGGTTGTTAGGGGGCGTCGTGGGTTCGAAGGCTATTGAGATTCGAATCTAGTCTGTTATAAGACCGGTAGGATTCGTATCCGGTTAGTTAGAGGATCGACGGCTGGGAGACCTTGTTAATGTCTCGGGATTTGGTGGGATCATAGGCCCCAGGGCCCTAGGCTACTTTCAGATATGATTCCTGTTTTGAATCTTAAGGATTTAAGCTTTCCCGCGCCGAATTTCGTAGAGGGGGTTGATATCGCTCAGACTGGGCCGAGCTATAGGGACAGCTTGGCGGGCAAGGCCAAGAAGCGAGATAGCTTGGCTAGGGCCGAAAAATAAGATAGGCCGGCTGGAGGAGCCGGAAGGCGATAGACGATAGCTCGGCTGGGGCCGAGAAATAAGATAGGTTTGCTGGAGGAGCCGGAGGGCGATAGTCGATAGCTCGGTTGGGGCCGAGAAATAAGATAGGTCGGCTGGGGGAGCCGGAAGGCGATAGACGATAGCTCGGCTGGGGCTGAGAAACAAGATAGGTCGGATGGAGGAGCCGGAAGGCGATAGACGATAGCTCGGCTGGGGCCGAAAAACAAGATAGGTTGGCTGGAGGAGCCGAAGGGCGATAGTTGATAGCTCGGCTGGGGCCAAGAAATAAGATAGGTCGGTTGGAGGAGCCGGAAGGCGATAGACGATAGCTCGACTGGGGCTGAAAAATAAGATAGGTCGGTTGGAGGAGCCGAAGGGCGATAGTCGATAGCTCGGCTGGGGCCGAGAAATAAGATAGGTCGGCTGGAGGAGCCGAAAGACGATAGACGATAGCTCAGCTGGGGCCGAAAGATGGGGTCCGCACCTCGAGAATCTCTGGCTCGGTGAGGGGCTAGGGCGTTTCGATCTACCGAGGCTGACTTGTCCCTGGCGATTGTCGTACAGCGAGCAAAAATCGGGGCTAACCTTAGCCGCGTACACGATTATTGACGCGTAACGATTTTACCCCTCAACACAAATATAGATAGTTTAAGAACATAATTCGGTGATGATTCAAAATATCATAGAATTATAAATAGAAATTTGTAAAATAATTGAATCAAGTTCAAGACAATGCAAATATAATTAAATTTGAAAGTCATTTTATCAAATGAATGTATTACCTTATATTATGAATTACAATATACCTGGGATAAATGACGTGTATTGTTCCATGATGAATAACCTGAAATTGATTGAACTTGACAGATACAATATTAGCATAATACTTAATTATTTTGTATTTCATCAAAATCAATATGGGGTCAACACTTATTATACTTATTGATTCCCACGATAAGGACATCATTGCTTCTACCATTAGATGATGCACTGGTTCGAGCGATAAAGAAGTCCTTCCTCTCGTCGATGTGGTCCATGGCAGAGGGGAAGAGGATTTGGGGGTGAACTAGATAACCAGGAGCCTGAAGGAAGCCAATTATGAGATAAAGGGGGATAGCGAAGATAGAAAGGATTAAATTCCCTTCAAGTTATATTTAAACTTCTCCGTTAAGATAAAAAGCCAAAAGAATCGGAGGAAATGTTCTTCTGGCCTAAGTTTCTCTGTGCAGTTTTCCATGGTTAGGCTTACCTATGTAATTATATATATATATATATATATATTAAAGAGCTTTTAGATGCTCAATTATAAGTAGGGCCAGTAATTTAGGCATGACCCATGCACAGGACTAAAACCAAGTTAGCATATTTGGATTAAGCATAAATAGGTTTAGATTAAAATTGGATTAATCTATTAGATATGATTAATAAATAAGTCGAATCTTAAGTTAGCTCGCTAGCTTAAAATTAATCTATAATTTATCTGATTATTAAACAAGTTAATTCATGTAACCTAACCTACTAACCAGACACGGCTTACTAGACCTATTTATCTAAGTTAATGCCACCCTTTAATTGATTATTATTTTATCATCATATAGAGTCCAACATTTAGATTAAAATGGACTAGCAATAATTAAAATTACGTTGGATAGATATATTATCACAATTCATAATGCAAAACCCTAACCTTCAAAACAATATATATATATATATATATATATATATATATATATATATATATATAAATAATGTTTGTACACATTTTTTTTAAGTAGGTTATGCAAGTTACATGTATCGCACAGGTAATGCGTTCGTATTAACCCAAATATGATCGAATTACTAAATTAGTTATATAGGTCCTATTGTATAACTTGTATAATATATAAATTGGGTTCATGTTTAAACTTATGACCTGATTAATAAACAGGTCAGATTCATGTTGATTCATTTGTTATTATACTTTGAAGTTAATTTGACTTATTTATAACTTGTTGACATTATTTATCACTCCTATTCATGATATCAAGCCAGCTAAAATTGTTAAATGAAATAAAACTTTTAAATTTAATGTTGCATACTCTTCTATGAAAGCACAACAAACATGAAACTATAAAGGTGATATATGACATGCAAAGGAATATATAAAAATGAGTTTTTTTCAAAAAAATTGATATTGAACTAAAAAAAATTGACATTGAAGGTAGAGAATGGATTTGGAGATTCCTATAGTGTTAGGAATCCATTGCTAATTATACAATAGTAGAATGGATTGCTAAAGTATTAGGAAATTATTGCTAATTGTGCAATAGTATAATAGATTTTAGAAATTGCTGAAGTGCTAAAAAATAGTTTTTAATTAAGGCAAAAGTGTTTTTGTCAATTTAGATGGGCCTCTTAAGAGTTTGCTCAAAGTTGTTAGTCATTGCCTTGGAAGAGTTTGCTCAAAATTGCTAGTCATTGCTTTCGATACCACTTATCAAGAATAAGTTAAAAAATTTAAGTTCAATTAAGAAAAGGCTTTGAAAAACATGTTTGAATTTTAATTTAATTTAAATGCATGAACCATCAAGTTTTTAGCCCAACTATTTATATCAATTTATCTACCTACTATTAATTATTTTATCTGAAACTAAATTTCCTACATGATCTTTAATTATAGCACTCTTGAAGAAGTGATTGAGCTAATGTCCTAATCTAATTGATGGTGCAAGTGACCAATTATCTCATCTTCATAATTGATTATATAATAATAGGAGGCTGATATTATATAGTTTATAATAGCCACTAACAATTAGAAGAAAAATAAGTGGCACAAGCATGTAGCTAAAAACTATATGGTAAAAAAAATAAAATAAAATTATCAATTTAAACCATAATGACCAGTGGAATAAAACTAAAATTATTGAGTTCAACCTACAGGTCAAAACCAAAGCATGACTCCGGGGCTAAATTGGGACGAAACACAATAATTAAAATTTTAATTATTTATAAAATTATAAAATTACTTACAATTGCTGCTAATGCACTCTGAAAAAAATACTGATAAAATAAAAGAAAATTAATAATATATATATATACACCATATGAATCTTCTAGGCGTAACATTCATGTATTATTAAATATTCTTTTATATCACCTTAACAATTACATAGGATAGCAAATTTAATTCTTTTGTGCAGTCAAAGATACCAATTACATGAGACTAATATAAGTAATAGTACATCACAATAAATAAAGAATAGATGTTAGTAATAACCAATCCATGACCACACAATATATAAGCAAGCATTGTACCAAATTATTTCATGTATGCTATATTTATCAAAACTAAGCAAATGTATGTATAATCACTTTATTAGTCAACATATTTCATGAACCATAAATAAAATTCTTTAGACCTAAAACTAGCTTAAAAACCTAGAAACTAGCAGATGCATTGGTCATAACCATCAAGTAATATTTTATATTATATCTTGACCAACACTAAGAAAGAAACTTAAAAATAAAGCTCATAATTATTAGGTAATACTTTTAGGCTCTCTATATAGCGTTAGAAGTCCGAATTATAAGCTTTTTAATTTTTCTTTAATAAAATTTTCTTCCGGCTTGCAGCACCATGAGCCTACTTCTTAAACCCACAAGCCTCTTAATTTTATTTTTATTTTATGCTTATTTATTTTATCTTTTGTTTTTGCGTAACTATTTTGAGGCTGCTCACATCCGTGAAATAAAAACTACTGGGGTCCGGAGATCGCTGCTTTCGTCCCGATGGATGATTGCGTTCGGCCAGATCTGATTTCAAATTTTCATAAATAAATAAATAATGAAGACAGTGATATTTTAACCCGTCCGATAAGAAGAGCCGTCGATCCCCCTTACCTCCGATTGCTTCCTCTTCTCGCCTTCCCCTTCGTTGGAGACATGGACATGGCCGTAGAGTCGCCGTCGTCGCTGGCCAACGGCGATTCCACAGCCGCCTCCACCGCCTCCACCCCCGCGGCGGCGGCGGCGTCGTCGCCGCCCTCCTCGCGGATGCTCCAGGTCGCGGAGTCGCTCAAGCTGGAGCACCAGTTCCTCCGCGTCCCCCTGGAGCACTTCAAGAAGACGATCCGCGCCCACCACCGCTGCACCGAGAAGGAGGTCTCGGCCGTGCTTTCCAGCGTCGCCGAGGCCGCCGACCGCTCCGATGCCATGTCGCGTGAGGACGCCGTCAACCACCTCAGCTCCCTCGTCTCCCGCCTCCAGGGCCTCAAGCGCAAGGTAACCCAGTTTCCTCTCTTAATTCGGTCCTTCTCCTTATTTTTTTTTTAATTCTTGTTTTCGATTTTGCTTCCTTGCATTGGATTCATGAGTAATTTGGATTCTTTAATCAGTTGGAAGAAGGGAGTAGGGCGGAGAATTTGCAGGCCCAAAGATGCCGGGCTCGGCTGGACCACCTGGATTCAATTGATGTCGAGAACTTGACGGACTGGAGCAACACGAGATTGAAGCGCATCCTGGTCGATTATATGCTGCGGATGTCGTATTATGATACCGCCAAGAAGCTTGCAGAGACGAGCAACATTCAGGTATCATTTTGGGACTAATTCTCCTCCTTTGGTAGCTTTGAGATTTGTTTCTTGAAGAATTCTGTCCACTTGCTATGTATTTGATTATTGATTTTTCTTCCAAGCATAGGATAAACATCATTAATTTGGTAGTATTTGTCGATCAGTGCCACTGCTTGAATCTGTCAACGTGAAAGCCTGGCGTTATATTGGCTGCTGATTCATTTTTCTCATTACGACTCACTTAAGATTTGGACATAATCAAAGTCAGAAATAGATGGGTCGTTGGTTTACATGTTGAATGCTTTAAGTCATGAATTTAGGTCCTTCACTGAGAAGCGCACACCTTCACCTTCGCATGGCTTTGGTATGTGAAGCAAATGATATATTATTTTGAGGAAGGCTTTTCTAGAATTCAATAGGGGGACCTTATGCTTAAGAGAGGATGGTGCAATTTAAGACAGATTTTGAAGAAGCCCAAAAGCTAGAAAGGAACTATGAAACATTTCTACAGTGCGCTATTACAACAAAGTGGTCTAATTGTTCTTTTCTGGTTTTGCTTAAGCGGTAGAAAAATGCTAAGTATTTATTACAGGTTTCCTCTCAGGCCCATAAGAGAACCAGACAATGAGGATCCCAAATCTTAAACTTTGAGAGGGTATCCATGAAAGGAAAAAGGACTCATTTATGATGTGAAAAAAGAAAAATAATACCACATACAACAGGTGGGAGATGAAATTATATATGATGTGATAGATATTACTGGGAAAAAAAAAACTTGAAAGGACTTATTAAAAGATTGAAGCACAAAATGTTCAAAAAGTATTTTGATTTGGAAAACTAGAACCAGGAGCCTTAACCTGAAGGAGTTGGCAACTAAACAGTGACTCGGAAGAGGCTCATACTGAATTGTACGGTTTACTAGGAAAGCTAGGGTAAGAATGATTTTATTAGCAAAAAAAAAGGGAGAGAAATTTGTCATATAATGATTAGTTAGAGAGATTGAGGTTGATTGAGAGGGGGAAAAGGTTAAGGAGACTTTACTGAATGAGGAAAGGTGAAATATTATAGTATTTTGTCTAGGGAGGTGAAATACTTATTTTAATATGGATTGGTAGGGTTTGAGTGACTAGAATCATTATGTGCCATATAAAATGGGGCCATAGGAGATGGAGAAGGAAATGAAGGTTGTAGTTTCCAAAATTGCATGCATAGAAAGCTTTTGGGCTTGATCAATTACTTTTACTTATTAAGTGGCAAACTGTGAAAGATGGTATTATGGGAACTTTCAGATAATGCCATCGTAAAGCTTTGAAGCCATTTAAACTACCTTCTATTTTCTTTTTCCTAAAGACAAGGAATCTTTAACAAGAACTGCAAACCAATTAATCCATTAAGTAGTGCTCACAGAACTGTGTTAACAAGATGAAATGGCTAAAATTGATCTTGGAAAATCCATCATGTGGTGATTACAGCACAATAAGAAAACAATACCAACAATGATTTCTTTTTATATTTTTTAGTGGTGTATGTAGTGACACTCATTAAAAAGGTAAACCTAGGCATGTTTGTGCATGTACTTGGATTAGTGAATCTTGATTATAGTCCAAAGTGCAAATTGATAGAGCATTTGACAACCCTGATAACTTTGATCCATTCATCATGGTAAATTGTGGAAATAAGAAAATTTGGGCTTAGGTAGAATGGCAGATGAGTAGGCATTGTTATGCAATGAATTTTTTTCTTTTTTGGCTAAATGGCATCTTAACCCTTTTCCCCTTTTTTTAAATATTGTGAGGGCTTCTGACAGGGGAACTTGCGATACCTACTTGTTTTCGTTTCAGGTATGTAGGTTTGTAGCAAAATCTACCATAAGTGGAAATTGGTTGGCCTAATTGGCTTTAACATTTGTGTGCGTGTGTGCATGTGGAATAGGGTCTAAGTTGAAGATGAGGATGGGTTTTCAGATTATCTTTGTTTCAGTTTTTTTTAAATTTAATTTTCCATTTTCGTTTAATTTCTACTTTAGAAGGCTTGAGGATTCTAAATCAAGCACTGGTTAGCGTTGATGCTTCTTTTAAATTAATCACCCTTTTGGGTCCAAAACTTGATATAAATATGCTTATCTTGAGATTTGTATATCTTTTTTCAAAGTTAATTTGAAGCAACAGAACTTTTTTTAGCTACCAT
Source organism: Calamus simplicifolius (assembly GCA_900491605.1). Classification (NCBI taxonomy): domain Eukaryota; kingdom Viridiplantae; phylum Streptophyta; class Magnoliopsida; order Arecales; family Arecaceae; genus Calamus; species Calamus simplicifolius. The sequence goes on along the minus strand of UESW01003882.1, from coordinate 1,485,311 downwards.
AGCAAGAATATTAACACAGTAATCATTTTTTCTTTGGAATTGACTATCCTGCTTTTAGGCCTGATCAGAGCATGAACTTCCCTTGATTGACTCAACCATTGTCTTCTATTTACAATTGAATCAATTTTCACTTTAGGGGAAGTAGATGTAAATAACATCTAGAAGTTAGATTGCATAAAATTGATATCAAAGTAGCGAATCTTGTTGTTTCCATGATGCCACTATTAGATGAGTGACAATGTCTGTATTTTACATTCTGGAGAAGTGCAATGTTGTGGTGTCATGTGATGGTTGATGATGAAATTGGTTGTATCCAGGATATTAACATGTGGTGATAAAAAGGTTGCAAAGATGCATATCTTGGTGGATCTCAGGCATAGAAGCTAGGTTTTGTAATTTCACCACCAAAGATTTGGAGAAAAGATGACTAGATATTCAGAAGAAAGAGTGAAATCTCAAGATTCCAGATCCTGATAATTTAGATGATACAACACTTGATAACGCCTTAAAAGAGTATCATTGACTATGAATAACTGCCTAAAAGATAAGTTTAGACTTCCTAGATGATCATGACTATATCCAAGAAGTATCAAAACTTATCTTAATATTTTTCATTTCTTCATTATTCTATATCAAAATCAAATTCATGATAGAAAACCATATTCCAAGATTTAATGGTGCCTTTACAAGTTGGGAAAAGGCTTAGATTAGTTGAGTTGAGTTGAGTTGAATGGTGCCTTTACAAGATATATCATATCCAATCGTGGCCATTAAGTTTGCTGACTAACTGGTGAAAATTGGAGTGGCAAATTGATGGATCTCTGATCATAATCAGCACATTGTAAAGAAATGATTTGTTTCTATGTACATTTCCCCATTCCAGGTCACTCTTGAATGTTCTTTTCTAGATTACTGGGCCTTTTTTCTTTTGTTTTCTTATTTTACAATTTTTTTATTAGTAGATATGGTTTAGTATCTAATTTTTAGGTGGAATCAGTTAGCTGGTTCTTTGGAGTCCTAATTGCTCTAAAAACTACCTTTTTAGGTGTTCCATTACTCACCTTATTGTTGCCTTCAGGGATTCAAACTTTATAAGTTTTGTCTACTTTTTTTTCTTATGACTCTATTCTGTTAAAACTTTTGATGTCAAAGGACAAGATTGTTATACAAGTTTGGTTCCTTCAAGGGTTGATATAGGTGGCTTTGACTGAAACTGTGACTTTATTTTTTACTTGATTAGCATGTAATAAAGTGTATAGGAGATTGTTATAATGACTTGATCTACAGGAGTTGTCATTTATAAAGTACTTGCTTTGGAAAATGGTTAATTGTATGATCTTTCATTTGTACCACCTTTTGTTCTTGGGTTGTCTTTTTAATATGAGGGGTCGTTGATCATTGAGTTCAATCAAAGTTTGAACTCTTAATCAAACTTTCATACCTCTGGATAAAGCCTCTTTATGCCTTTGGATTTGGATTTGAATTTGAATTTAATATTTGATGAGGTAACTGCTATCCAGAATTAGAGTGCATCATGATTTCCAGTATGCACTGATGTTTTTGAGATGTATACTGGAAACCCATGCATATAAAAGGTATCATATTGATAGGTTAGGTTAGTGGTATTATAAGCACATAATTAAAGCTTGGCATAATTTGAAGACAAAATTTGAGATTTCTGATTTTGGGTGTCTAAAGTGTGTTCTTGAAGCTGTTTTAGAATCAACTGGTAGTTTCTTATTATTTATGATGATACTGATGCATATTGCTGAATTTAATTCTTGTATGAGTAATGCTAATTCTAAACTGGTTTTGTGGAAAAGAATACCTGCATCAGAAAGTCTTATAGTTTGTTTTGGTCAAGGCCTGAGAAAAGTGCCTGATAATTTCTGTATTTCAATTAAAATTGATTTTTTAATCCAAAAATATTTAAAGGAGTTACATAAACATAGAAAAATTACAAAAATAAAGCAACATTTGAAAATTTCACCCTACTAAGAAATAGATACTCTCTGTTTCACATCATAAAATATCATCATTGATAATCTAACACATAATAGTTGGAGTGCATTTGAATTGAGAATTGAGTCTACTGACTTTGGTGTAGGCAACTTCTTTTCACTGTATCAATTGATGGAGGGTCTGAAGTTTTTACATATGATGAGGCTAAATTAGGTTGCTCATATGTGGTAGAGTTGTAATGAAGGGTCAGTCAGCAATGTGGACAGCATGAACCGGTCACTGCAGATGACTGGACTCTTTTGGAAGAGAGATTTCTTCCCAGGTATTGCAATCAATAATAGGCTTCATTGCCTTGTTTGAGGTGAACAACTGAAGATAATGGAGAGATTAAGTATGGTCCAAGTTGTCAACATGGCTAGAGTTTTTGAATCTGACAACTGGTTGGTTCTAGGGTACCGTGCCATGTTGCTGAACAAGTGGAGGCTACAATGATATGCTTTTCCTCTTGAATGTCATTATGAACCTTTATAGGCTATTAAGATTTAAACTCAAGGAAAGCATTTGAGACCGGTTAGACATCAAGTCAACAGCTGAAAGAGAAGGTCCAAAATTGATTTTCTTGTGATATGGAGAGGTGGCACTTTTAGTCAGTATTTCTGAAGCCATGAAATGTAGGAACGAAACATGACTGTAACCTTGATTTAGAAGAAGGGATAAGCATATTGACTTGCTGAAGATGTAAATGTGGAGGTTCTTCTTTTGATGATGTAGAGTGAAGCTGAGATGGATAAAATGCTAGGTGTTTTTTTTGCATGCGTCATATGTTATGATGTCACTGTGCATTAATGAAAGTAGGTGGTTTTCTATGGAACTTGTATTCATAAGTTCTAAGCAAAGAAAGTCATCAATGAGATTAAGATTGACAGACTCAATACAGTATCTTGTTTAGGAATTTAAGAAATAGTCATGATGCCATCTGGATCTTTGTTCCTGTTTTCTGCTGGTATTCTATCAAACAAGGGTGGGTTGCCAGGCAGTGCTTGTCTCAACATCATAGCTTCTACTTCATTGATACTAATTCTATGATGAGGGTCCAAACTTTGTGTAGGTAACAACCATGCTATTTCGTGCAGATGCTAATAAAAGTATTCTGTAAGTTCAGAAGAAAGGAAGAAAAAAAAAATAAAAAAAAGTGGTCCTTTACAGGACTTGAGCTGATTCGTTATAATTGATTTCTTCTTTGCTGTGGTGCATTAATGTGATTTGAAGGAGGATGGCCTGAGGACAAGAATGAGGTAAAAATGGACATACAATATAGGAGAAAAGAAGGTAATTGGCCATAGTTCTAGGTCTAGAAGGGTTCTAAAGGGAACTCTCTTTTACTTTGACTATTGGCCATGTCTTTGGTTTTATGTTATCATCACTACTAAGATGTGAAGGTGTTACGGTGCATTCTTGAATCGTTGGTTTTATGGTATCATTACTACTAAGAAGTGAAGGTATTAAGATGTACACTTTGAGGAACCAGTGGAGGCATGGTTCGTCCTCTGTTCAATACCAAACCCTTCAAGAATGAATGAGTGCAATTTAGATTGCAGGCCATGTGAAGAAGATTGATAGGAAGGGTGTACAACATTGTTAGAAGGGGCAAGCACTTTCATAGTAGCTTATTTACATTATTTTTTGCTCCTATACTATGAAGGCTTCATTCATTTCTTCCTTTTAAGTTAAAGTTTAGGGAGATATTTTACTTGTATCAAAAAAATTTGAAAGGGTAATCAAGGTTTTAATCAAGGTTTGCAGTCTCAATACTTGACTATGTATTAGTGGAAGATTGGTACAATATGATGTGGCTTGATACCATATGTTTTACAACATCATTACCATACCAACCGATATTGTTACACAAAGAAATCTGTTTTTGTTTTTGTTTTTGTTTTTATTTTTTGTTTTTCAAGATTTTTAAGCTTTCTTTATTTAGTTTTGAGTGGAATATAGGTTTTCTGAGTTTATTTTTGATGTTTAAATGCAATATAATTTAATTTTTTAACGTTACATGCCTAAAGAATAGTGTGAATATATAATACATATTAAAGTAACTAAGTATAACATTGAAAATGTAAAATACAGATATTAAAAATTGAAAATGCAATATATATGTATATATTTAATTCCAAGTCAAGCATCAGTATCGAGTCCTAAGATTTGATCTGGCCTTAGTATTGTGCCCGCCTAGGATTCTGGTAGGCCATCTTTATTGGATAGCCATGCAGATACTGTTGTTTTGTTGGGTACAGTGGCAAGAATCTGCAAAATGACTGGGCAAGGTCTGATCAATAGTCTGATGGAAGTTAGAGAGGATAGTACCTACTCAAAAATGAAGGCTGAGAGGATGTGTGTGCATATGAGTCATAATCCATGATGGGAGGATATGATCCGGTATAGGATGATGATGATGCTGAGTGTTGAGAAGATCTTGATACATACGGATTTTTTTTCTCTCCTCTTATGTTGCTCATGATGAAACAAAGAGGGAAACGGGTATGGTGACATTCTTCCTCGGTTATTGAGGAGAAAGTTAATCAGGCCTGAATCGGGCCCTCACCAGTCTGAACTGTCCAAAACTGCTCAGTTTGAGCAATTTGGCTTGGTAAGGACCAGTTTGGGCCTCATTTTGTATCGAGACCACTAACCGGTTTGTGGTCAGTATGGTAGATATTGATCGAACCAGGTGGTTTGGTCTCGTATCTCGTACCATGGAGGGAATAACATTTTGGGATGAATGGTATAATGCTTCAACTTCAAGATGTGTATGTGGAGATGAGTGGTCTTTTCATTGCTTTCACTTCTATTTCTGACTATTGATTTGTTCTTCTGCATTGAATGATGATTCCCTCCATATAGATTTTGTAGTTTGCAATTTTATCTATTGCAGTGAATTTTTAATAGCTGTGATATTTTCATTTTCATTTTCATATCTATAAAGCATTGTTAGTTTGATTCCAATAAGATATCCATCACTTTCTTTCATTCTGTTCCTCTTTCCGGTTTCTGTCCTTGATGTTAAAATGGCTTTGCTCTCTGTTTTCTTGTTCCTTTTCATTTTAGGTGCATCCTTCATGTGCTTTTCACTCACCCTACCATGTGTTGAAACTTATCTTTCCCCTCTCCTGTACCTTTTTTTGCTAAACTTCTATCACTAGAGATGAAAATGGATGTGACAAGGAGAATGTTTCAAGGACCTTAGATGCTAGTGGTTGCAGATACAGAAATAAACTGTATCAACATAGAATCTGCAGGAGACATTGTCATGGAAACAACTCGCTTTGGCAAAGGAGCAAAAAACACCAGATTCCCTTTTATCCAAAGCAGGAGACTCAATGTAACAATTGGCTTTCTCTTTTTCTATTTTTTGGAGCAAGAATTGAAAATCCTGATTTAAAAATTGCTAGACATTCAGAATTATGATCCTGGCCATGCAAATTTCTAATTAGTTTGAATTTTGAAAATCTCAACCTTTGAGTTTATGTAATTATATTTTGAATAATATGCCAAATGCTTTCTATCTTGGCCATGATTTAAATGTTCCATCTCTTCTTTATACACTTAACGGTTGCTACACTTCTCTTTATTAACCTTGGATACATGTCTATGTTAGGATCTCGTTGATGTTGATGTCTTCCTTGAAGCAAAAAAGGTAATTGATTCTCTTCAAAATAAGGAGGTAGGTCCTGCTCTTGCTTGGTGTGCGGAGAACAAGTCCAGGTTGAAGAAATCTAAGGTATGTTGAACCTCTTGATTTTTAATTTTTGTTGTAGTGTCGTTTCTTCATTACTCTTTATTGGAAGTTAAAGCTACTAGCACGGTGCTTTCTTATATTTGACTAGAACAAGGAAAGCTTGATATGATGAGGGAATGTTCACACTATCAGAGAATCTTTCAAGTTCCAGTTCAAATTTAAGTTGAATGGGATTGGCTAGTAGAATTCAAGTTGAAATACAACTGTGAGAATGTGATACTCTCTGTATAATTTACTCTTCATCTGCTTTTCTGCCTGTCTACAAACACCATGCTTACCAGCTTGGTCTGCTGTTACACCTTTTTCTTGTGTATGCAATTTCTACTCGCCTCGATGTTTCTTCTGTTTTATTTCATTCAGGAGGAAGCCAGTTCTTTTGGATCAGAAAAGAGGTTGCAAATCTATGATCACTGTATTGTGTGGCATATTGTTATGGTCTCATGTCCTGCATATTGATTGTTTTACATTTAAAGCATGACCTAGTATTAAGACTCTCTCTCTCTCTCTCTCTCTCTCTCTCTCATGCTCTTAGTTTACCTTAGAATTATTCTTATGGTCATATAGTCATATTATAAGATTGTTGTTGCAGATCACTGCAAGGGTTTAGTTTACCTAAGAATAATTATTATCAAGATTTATCAAAACAAAGGGCTCCCTTGAGGCTGTTTTCTTGATGTTGTATCCTTGCTTAGCTTCTCACAATAAAATGTCCCCATTTTGTTTCAAAGTTGCAGTAGTTGGCAGTCTGGCAAATTTGTAGATGGAATGGACTTATATGAATACTCCAAGTTTGTGAAGCCCAACTATGCTAATATCATTTCACTGATTTGCAGAGTAAACTTGAGTTTCAATTGAGGCTTCAGGAGTTCATAGAGCTGGTAAGAGCTGACTACAACTTGCGGGCCATACAATATGCTCGGAAGTATCTTGCACCCTGGGGAGCAACTTATATGAAAGACTTGCAGCGTGTTATGGCAACCTTAGCTTTTACGAGCAATACTGAATGTCCAGCTTACAAGGTAGGTCCCACTCTCTGGTCAATGCATAATTTAAGCTCAATAGGCAGATACTTTTGGGTGAGTTGCTGTTTAAAAACCAGTTATCCATTTGTTATATTGTTTGGTTGTCTTGCTATTCTCTATCAGAAATTTGAATGTCTTCTGTTTAGTTTTTGTTGTGTTTTAGTTTATTTATTGAAGAAGAGGGAAATGTTGTTATTATATCTGGAGCTCCTGAGCTTTATATCTTCTCAGTGGTCTGTGTTCTTTGCATTGGCCTCTTAACTTTAGCCGTGCATGAAAAATATAGAAAGCATGGTAACATTATTCTTGACATTAAAAAAAAGGAAATATAAAAAAGTATGTTGTATTGTGACAAGCATGATGATGACCATCAAAGAAGTTAAGAGTGATCCTGACGAAGATGGTAAATTTGGATGAACTAAATGGATATCTAAAGATTTTACTTTCAAAGATGTCATTAACTTTGTGGGTGACCAATGCCAATAACCACATCCTGATTTACCTAGCATTCCTCATGTGTCAAATTTGGATATATTTCATATTTTTATTTTTTTTGCTGGCTGTCAACCTAATGTCAACCCTCTACCTTTCTCATCCAGTTTTGGACTGGCCATGGTAACATGGCAACCAGTTCTGGTACCAACAGAAAAACCTGTAGGACCATCGTATTGGAAGGCCGAAGGACTGATATTCACTGAGATATCATTATATCTAGTCAAATGTATAGCAATCGAAATATCGAAAACCTTAGCTAAAATAGGAGAGGATTGACTATTGTTTTATGCATTGGATTTAATAATTAGTGATGTGGAAGAACATAATAAGATTGTGACAATATCTTGGCTGATAAATTAATATCATACCGGTGATATCTTGGAATATATTAGTATATATTTGCCATTATAATATGAGCTGATATCTTTTCAATCAGTTCTTGAGAATGAAACATACTAATATCTCAGTTAACACCTTGGCCGAGATAAAAACCATGTCTAAGAGAGAAGGCATGCTTGTTTCTCATAGAATTTCTAGTTTTAAGGCTCTTTTTCTTGATCATGTGGCTAACTGCCATCTCTGATTCACGGAATGTTTATTTAGAGTTGATAAGTTTTGTCCTCTGTCGTAGTTTTGAGATCTTGGCGATAAGGTTCCAGAACTGTTCAGCAGGTGTGCCATAGTTTCCATGAAATTGCTAGATGTTGGTTCTAAATTCTTTGCTACTCTCTCTATTTTTCATGTTAGTCTTTCATTAGACTTAGTATTCTTTTTAAATGGATCAGTTTTTTTTTAAAAACTTAAAATTGTTTTGGTTGACTCTTATCTACCGCCCAAAGTTGTTAAAGGCTTGCACTAGGATGCCAAGGTCTTTTGGAGCCTAGGTACAAGGCGCATGCCTTAATGAAGTTCAGTTGCAAAAATATAAATATACATATCAATAATAATGGATAAGCGGTTCTAAACATATTAGACAATGAAATATTAATTTATAAACGCAATACAAAAAAGGCATTAGTATTCAGACTTAGACAATACAAAGAAGCCTACCTGGTTGATGGCTTTGGTGGCTGAAATTTATTCTTGCTTTCTAACTGTGGAGCTTTGATCAGTGGCTGAGATTTATTCTTGTAGGTCTAATCAGGTGATTGAGCTTTATAAGAAAGCCACATCTTTTTTGAGCCTTAGAGCCCAACAAGGTACTTGCCATTACCTTGTTGAGGCTTTTTGTGCACATCTATAAAAGAAATTTCCCCTGCTACGGTTACGTGATGGGGTTCGGTTTCACCTGCGCCTTGTGCCTGCGTATGCCTCTGATAACGCTACCATCATCCAATAAAGGGCTGGGGTTTTTTGTTTTGTTAAAAAACATATATGGCGAGGAAGATAAGGGTTAAAAATTTCTGTTCTATAAATGTCTATCATGAATCATAGTGCCAGAGATCCTTTTACTATTGGGCATTTTATCTTAATATGATATTATCTGGGTTGTAGATTCTTTTCGAGCCAATACAGTGGGACTATCTGGTAGAGCAGTTCAAGCAGGAATTTTGTAGATTGTTTGGCATGACCCTTGAACCTTTGCTGAATATCTATCTGCAAGCAGGCTTATCGGCCCTGAAGACTCCGTATCCTCATTACACACCTTCTAACTCAAGAAGAAAGTTTAATTGGAACTGTCTTTTTTCTTATTTTGTTAATTTTATGAATTTACAAATGACATGACTTACTGTGTCATCAAAGACTTATTCTGTGATGCTGTTTTTCTCTTGACCTTGCTAAGATTTTGTTTTGAAGAGGGTTGTACCAAAGAAGACCCACTGTCACAGGAGGGCTTCCGCAAATTGGCGGCACCATTGCCATTCTCAAAGCAGCACCATTCTAAGCTTGTTTGCTACATAACCAAAGAGCTGATGGACACAGAGAATCCGCCACTAGTTTTGCCAAATGGCTATGTATATAGCACTAAAGTAAGAACTGCTTTGAGGGCATGAAATTTTTAAGAATAAGGCAATGGAACATTTACTCGGACGCTGACGGTTGATTCTCTTTTGATTGTATGTCAGGCTCTTGAAGAAATGGCCAGCAAAAATGATGGCAAAGTTACTTGTCCCAGGACCGGTGAAACCTTCAATTTCTCTGAGCTTGTCAAGGCTTACATCTCGTAACTCAGTTGGAGCATTCCTTTCAATGGGGAAAGACAATTTGTCGCCCCTGTACACACCACATGAAGCTGGCTTGTTCCATGGCACGCAGGCACTGTATCTACACAAATGTTGAACAGCAGTGTGATTGTTTGTGCTTGATCCAAGATTTGTGCAATATTTCTGAGCCCACCGCTTATGTTCTTAATGATTCAACCAGCTAGATGGATATCTTAATTTGTTAGGATATGATTCGCTTGGAGAAAAACATAAAATTAATAATAATTCGAAGCGGCGAAGACAGTAACGGTGTTTAATCTCAGGACGTTTAGAATTTTCCCAACGTGAGTAGCTGAGCTGTGCACTGCCCCATGGGTCTTCTAATATTGGATTGCGGACTTCAAATGAGACGATTTCCAATCAAATTCTTGAGCCGTATTTGCATCGATCATTTTGTGGGCAGGTCCTGAGCGTCCCGATGAAAACCTTAATCTGGCAATAATTCTGCTGTTTGGCTCAAATGCGTTATGTCGCAAAAAGTTATGAATGAGCTTCTGCAAAAGTCTTTCGGTAGTCATACCCAGGGCACCAGGCTTGGTCATTCTGGACTGACCAATCAAGGTTTTGTCTGAGCTGCCTGCCAGGTTGACTCTGTTTCAGGTTTTGTCTGATTGTTAGGAGGGCAAGAAACCACTTCCTTCTCATTTCCCTTCATTTCCTTCTCAATTTTAAATTATTTATTCAAACAAATGTTGTTTTCATGAACTTTGTTTACTCACATCCCCGGATTATGCTTATTTGGTATGATAGATTCAAGGCAAAAAGGTTCGATACTGTTTCTTTTTTTATTCATCTACAAAATTGAGAACTTTGCACCATTCCCTTTCCTCATCTTTCTTGCCTTGGCGTTGATATTAATAGGATTGCCTATAACCGAAGGATTGCATTTTGCTACCCGTCTCCTGAGAGTCTAAATGAGACAGAATGATGATGATGATGATGGGAGGAGGAAAAAAGAAGAAAAGCTATCCATCCTGGAATCCTTATCGGTACCCACTGATCATAACATTTTCAGGCGTGCAAAGTATGTATGTATGAGTATTGGACTCTGGAATCTCTTAATTGAAGTAAATTGCTAAAACGTGAACCAAAAAATATGTTCTTGATTGGAAGGTATTGCTTCTTGTCCACAAAAAATTTCCTACGAGCATTCACCATCACAGAAAGGATTAGCAATCCTAACGGCCAACATGCATGCAAACAAATGGGACTCTCCACTGACGTATGTTTTAAATGACAAGTTTCTCAACGTCAGGGATACCCTTAAGTTTTCCTTCTCAAGTTAAGTACGCTACATTGAATGAATGAGATACCAATCATTTATTTCTTAGGCTTGGAATTGCATGGCACGTCTTACCTACAACATTTTTTGTTGCATCCATACATGCACATTCTCTTTAAGGAATAGTCTTGTGTTGGTAACCTAGATACAACGAGAAAAAAACCTTTTATCTGCTTTAAGTTAAGCAGATTTAAACGTTCTTTGTTTCTTTATCTTTTATATTGAGTGTTATGCTTAATTGCTTTCAACTAGACTCTTCTTAGATAGAGGGTGATTTTTTCATTCAATTGTCAGGTTGACTATTGTTGTTGTAGATTTTCGTTCTCCAACTTGAGCACAAGATGATAGTGCACGTCTGGATCCAGATGGTGTTCTTTCATCCATGAGGGACCTGCAAAACAGCGTTCTATCATAGAAAAGGAGATGGATGATCCCCACGAAGGACCCTCCGATGCTTAAGTCAGTGGATAATCTTCAGCTCCAGATAATAGGAAGAAGGTTCTAAAAAGATGAGGAGAGGTTCTCATAGAATTGCTCCCTCTCTTTAGGGCTCTCGAGCTCGATATTTAAAGGAAAAGGATATAGTAAGCTGTTGCTTGATTTTCGGAGAGTTGTTGTGGAAGTTGGGCGATGATAAAGCCAAATTGTCTTATACTTTATTGGGGGGATTCATAATCCCATAAATCATGAAAGGGAGAGCCTTATCCGACTTCCGTTTCCATATGTGGAAGACTACTTCGGGAAGGAGTTTCGAGATCCTCATGATTCTAGTAATCTGATGGCCAAGATATCCGGCACAGACCAAAGGTCAACTAAAGAGAGAGTCAGTCAGGTAGCTCCCAACTGTTAAGGTTCGATCGCTTTGGCTCGGGAGCGAGATTCGATGAAGCTGAAGGTCGATCAGCTAAGGCTCAATTGGCGAAGCTCAATTTGGCAAGGCACGGGCGAAGATGCCGAGTCGGTGGAGGCGTCCTTTGGTTTTTGAGGGTCGATCGTAGTCCCAATGTGGGCCCGACCTATTTGCCTACGTTAGCCATTTTATGCGAAGATTTTTTTACCTCGCATCACTTGCCCTCCCACTCTCTAGTTCAAAGTTTGATTTTGAGCATAAGGAGTAGAGTCCTAGTGGCCAAATTTTATTAGCGAGGGCGGGATTCGAAAAGACGTACCATAATGATGCCATTAATGCCAAACTGTCACACCCCCATCCTAGCCCATCAAACGAGAGGAGCCTTCTCGGGACTCGATCAAGAGCGATTGGCAGAATAACATGTGGCAGAGTCAAAGATCACGGTGCTTGAACCGAAGGCTCACGGCTCTTAAGGTTTTTCGCTGATAACATTCTGTCTCCTCATGTAGTGGCTTTAAAAGGAGGAAGACTAGTATCTTCCACAGTCACATCTTTTCAAACCTTTGGTGCTACTCTTTCTTCTAAGATTAAGTGTTCTCAGTTGAAGAAGACCATGGCTAGCTCTATTATCATTCGTTCTGAGGATATGGAGCGACCGACTCGCATAGCTTCGACAATGACTTCGATGGATCTGGAGAGGATCCGTCATGAGTACTAGAATCCCAGTAATTACAAACTGCGAGTACCGAGTCCTAAGCAGAGAGTGATGGATGAACTAGAGTTCGGGACTTTCTTTTACGAGGAATGCTTCAAAGCGGGAGTCCGCCTCCCTCTTCACCCGATCGTCAAGGAGGTAATGAAGTTTTATGGTATTTACCCCTTGTTGGTGGCTCCGAACATCTGGCGACACATTACGGGATTCAACTCTATGTGCCAACTTGTAGGAGTAACGGCGACAATGTCGTTGTTCCGGTCGTGTCACAACATCGTCTTTTCGAGGAACTCTTTTTGGCCCTACATCAATCCTCGGAGGACTTTTAAGAGGGTCTCAGGGGTTCCATCCTTGATAAAGGGATGGAAGCCCCGATTTTTTATTGTTCAATGGAGCTGCGGATGCTCCTTTCCTCGATCGTGGAGAAAGTTTTCCAAGGATCTGAACAGACCTCCGAGGTTGTCGAGGTAAGAATCGATCACCTCAAGGTGCTTTCTAGCAAAAACACGCTCTTGGTCGGGGTTCTCTTAGCTGAAGATGCGCTCTTTAACGCTGATCTCAGCAGAATCGATCCTCGAGGTGAGTATGATTCATATCCTTTTGAACTTCAACCTCATTCACTGAGGCACGACTAATTTTCGGTCGTTCTCTATTTTTAATGGCTGAATCAAGTCTTGAATCCCGAATGAGGGAGATGCTGAAGGACAGCTCAAGCAAGAAGAAAGGAAAGAAGTGTCGAGGTGGTGATGTACTCGACGGTGATCGGGTCCTCCATCGTGAGGCAGTGGCCCTGGCACTCGATGCGAGCCTAGTTGATGAGGATCCACGCATCAGCCTTGAGTTCGGCAAGGCCTTGAAACATGACTCAAGTGAGAAGAGGTGTGAGAAGCAACAACGCCCGACCTTACTGAGCCCCTCGAAAAAGAGGGCGAAGCCTGGTTCCAAGTCTTCCTTTTTTTTGCTGAGTCTTGACCAGAAAGAAAAGGCCAAACTTGGCCATGAGTCTTCTTTGTTCTTGCTGAGTCTTTCAAAGAAGAGGGCGAGACCCAACTCCTTGAGTTCTTAGAGAAGGGGTGGCAAGAAAGATTCAAGGCCGAGCCCCACCTTGGTCCCGGCGCTAATAGAAGAGATGATGAAGGAAGCCGTGACTGCAGCACCAGCCCAAGAGGAAAAGAAGCTGGCAAAGGCATAGCGGAGCTTGCAGTTGGCGTAGTCCCAAGAGTCGGAGAGTATCCGCTCATTGGAGTCGAGGGACGAGTTCCGAGAAGAAAATGTTTCAATAAATAAGTTTTTCTACCCAATCTCCAATATCTCAATCGAGATCACTCTCGATGGCCAGCATCGTATAAAGCAGATAGTAGAGTCTGAGGGGATCGAGGCAGCCATTGTGGCGAGCAGCGATGCCATCCCCCCATCTACGGAGGGGTCTCTCCCCGAGGAGCGGAAAGAGGTCGAGAGAAGTGCCGAGGGTCAAAAAGGGCTCTTGGCAAAGGGGGTCGACCGAGCCGACATTCCTCGACCCTCAACTCTTGACATTAAGATGAGGTCGTTGTGGTCATGGCTTTAGCTATTTCGCTTCATCTTCTGTTCCGGGGAAGGTCCTTCAGGAGCAGAGAGTGGTGAAGCTGACCTAGATACTATATCCTTCATAATCGAGGGATTTGAGGTCCCCGATGATCTGGAGGATTAGCCTGGACTCAAGAATCTTGACCTCCTGAGGGAATGAACATTTCTACCTTTTGGGTAAACATGCCTATCTTCTTCTCTCATTAGGTTTATCCAATTGTCTCTGAGCTTTCTTACCTCGTTCTTTCGTAGGCAAATGATCCTTCAGAAGGCATTATACGAGCATCTAAACTCAGCATCGGAGACTCGGGACTAGGCATTAAGCAAGGTCGAGCTTCGGAATAAAGAGGCCTTGCTTAGTCAACTTTCTGAGGAACTAACCACGGTTAGGGATGAGCTTGAGGAAGCCAGTAAGTCAACCGAGAAGGCCCGATCAGAATTGTCGAAGCTTCAAGTGGAGGCCACAGAAGAAATAAGTATATTGAATAAGAAACTTACTGACGAAGGTCGCAAGTTTGAATTTAGCCAATGGTAGGCTACTAATGCTATAGCCGATCTTGCATCTGCATAATGCAAGGCAAAAGAGGATCGGGCAAAGCTAGAGTATGCCTTGAGAAAGCTCCACCAATATAAAAAGAAGAAGAAGAAACTTCAGGAGCAGGCTATAGAGGCGGAGAAGAGGGCTGCTCAGCAAGCTGAGGTTGTTGCCGAGGTATGCATTTTATTCGTTCCTCCGTTTTGTTTTTCTTCTGACAAAACTGACTTTGTTTCTTTGACAAAAAGAGTGAGGCTAGGGCAGCGGAGAGGATGAATATGCTGATCGAGGAGTTAACCTCATGTCGCCTACAGTGTTCTGAGCTTCGGCACCGGTGATTGAGGCTGACAACCAGGCTGCCTTAGCCATGGAGAACTATAAGAGCTCGGCTGACTTTACTGAGAAGCTCTCTTATTTTCCAAGAAGGCCTATTTGTTAGCAGCGAGGGAGATGCGACAAAGGATCACCCAACAATACCCTGCTCTAGACCTTTCATTCTTAGAAGAGGGGTATCCCTTCGCTGGCAAATCCCTCGATGGCGTCTCATTTGTCCACCGAAGCTGAGTTTGAAAAGGGTGCCTTGGACATTACTTTGAAGAGATCACAGAAGTAGACTCAACCAAGTTCCATATGCTGCTGAAAAGTTGACCCAACCTGCTCCAGCTCCCTACGAAGAATGCATAGCACCAGCTGAGCCATAGATTTAATTGCTCTTTTTGTAATGTAAGAGATTTTTTATTTTTTGGTGCCATTGTGCACTTGTAATTCCCTTGTAATAAGAGAGCCATTCAATGAATGGAATTTTTTGTACCAAAAAAAATGAATGGAATTTCAATTTTCTTTTCCCATTGCTTTTGTCTTTGAATGAATTTGATAAGTATACTTTATCAAGAACTTCATTCTTTGCTTGCACGTTCTCCCGTAGGCCACTAAGTAATCACTTCCCCAAGATGTCTTGCAATTGTTGGGTTTAGCTACTTAGGCTTCATGGAAGTAGTATAAGGGTGCTACAACCGAAAAGTCAAAGAGAAAACCCACAGATGTCTCGACCCGGCTAAAAGTTTGGGGAGACAGCAAAATAGACTTGGTCGTGCCGGAGTTCGGAGATGGGAGAAAATAGGGACTTAACCCTTTCAAGGTTTATAAGTAAAATGAAGTAAGTTCTTACTTGGTCTTGCCAAGGTTCAGGTAACTTAAGTGCTCGGTCCTGCCGAGGTTCGGAGTATTCTATGGAGAAATAGAATACTCGGCTATACCGAGGTCCAGATAAATTAAGTACTCAGCCCTACCAAGGTTCGAAGAATTTAAGTACTCGACCATGCTAAGGTTCGAAAAAATTAAGTACTTGGCCCTACCGAGGTTCGAAGAAATAAAGTCTTCGGCCTTGCAGAAGTTCGGAGAATTTAAGTGCTCAGCCTTACTAAGGTTCAAAGAATTTAAGTACTGGCCATGCCGAAGTTCAAAGAAATAAAGTCTTCGGCCCTATCGAAGTTTGAAGAATTTAAGTGCTCGTCCTTACCGAGGTTCGGAGAAATTAAGTACTCGACCATGTTGAGGTTCGAAGAAATAGAGTACTCGACCCTACTGAGGTTCGGAGAAATTGAGTACTTAGCCCTGTCGAGGTTCGAAAAAATAAAGTACTCGGCCCTGTCGAGGTTTGGAGAAATAAAATGCTTGGAGACCTCAATCTAGTTAAGGATTTGGAGATAGGATTCGTTGGATTGACGATTAGGAGAAACTTAGTTCTCATTAACATCTTAAAGTAGATGGTTATTCGAAGAAAAGATGTTCATATATGGAGAGGTCTATTATATGGAGCAAGGTAGTTAATGCTTGAGGAATACCTTACTGGCAGTATACTCAGAGATTATCCGAGTTCCATGTCATATGGATGGCTTTTCCATTGAGGTCTTGGAGCTAGTAGGTGTCGGACCTGATGACCTCTGCTACTTGGTAGGAACCTTTCCAGTTTGGGGTCAGCTTCCCTTGCTCCGTTGGCTTAGAGACTGAAGCTTTACAGAGCACCAAATTACCGGGAAGGAAGAACTTCCCTTTCACTTAAGAAGAATAGTAATGGGTCATGCATTGTTGATACGCAACCATTCTGATTCGAACTTTTTCTCTGACTTCTTTGATGAGGTCGAGGTTGGCCCACAGTTGCTCATCGTTCGCTTCCTTATAGTAGTTGTTGACCTCATATTGATTTTGATGAAATATAAAATAATTAAGTATTGTACTAATATCATCTCTATCAAGTTTAATCTATTTCAGGTTACTCATCATGAAATAACACACTTCCTTCAGCCCAAGATATATTGTGATTCAAAATGAAAGGTATTACAGGTAATGCATAAATATGCTTGTAGTAACTTATTTTTAAACGACGATTTTCATACGTTTTATGTTTGGATGGTTCATTAGACAAAATGACTTTCAAGTTTAATTATATTTGCATTGTCTTGAACTGGATTCAATTATCTTACAAATCTTTATTTAAAATCTATGTTGTTTTGAACATTTCCTGGAAGTTATCTCTTTCTATATGGCATTGGATGATCGAATTGTTTAAGGCTCCTTGAATTTCTATTGTTCATAACTGGGTTGCTAATTTTGGAGTTTATTTGGCTTTCGGCTGACCTTCCCGTGCTCAAATAGTGGCTTGCTAGTCTTGGAGTTGGCATACTAGTTTTTATTGGCCTTCGATTGATTGCCTAGCACTAAATTTTGGTGTGCTGGTTTTTATGTTGGCATGCCAATTTTATTTGGCTTCGGGTGTTGCTCCTTGATGCTTATTCTTGGTTTGCAAGTCTTAAAGTTGGCTTGCTGGATTTTAAGAACTCTCGACTGATAGCTCCCGTGTTTAATTGTTGGAATGCTATTTTATCTATTTCCTCATGGTTAGATGGTTATCCAATCACTGGGACTTAGGTCTCACCCCTCTATGATTGATATTTACTTTCAGATCAGTAAGCCCATCTGGCAGGATCAAAGAATTAGTAGGACCGGATCTTTAGCTGGTGAAACTTGCTTGGATGTAAGAGGATAAACGATAGCTTTGTATATTGAGTTAGTGCACGGTGACCTTTGTGTGTATGTATACATGTATATATACAATGAGATGTGGTAATGTATCAAACTTATTCTGATATGAATGAAAGACTTGTGTTCTAGAGGGAATTATAAGTATAATGTATATATCGATGATCATGTTATCGATTGTGAATGTAATCTTATGAACTGTCTGTGGATGTCATGAAAAATATTATCTGAGTAGGATGATATAAAATGTTGAAATGATAATTATGGTGATGTGTACGTACTTTTGAGCAAGGATAAAAGATTTTAAACGGGACGTATTTTTGAGTATCTGTCGCTTGTGATAATCTGTTGAAGTTTTCTAGATCTTTATGGAGCAACACATAAAGGCTAGTAGAACCCCATTTGATTATTGCAAGTGTGCAAGTTTACTGTAGGTTATCCCAGAAGGAAGGGGGAGCCGACACTTGGGGCTTTCAGATGCTCGATGTAGGTCCTCCCCAGTGTGGTCCTCCCCGGTGTGTTGTCCACCGAGGTAGCCAGCCAAAATAGGGTGTTGCCTCTAGCATTTTTGCCCCTAGTGATGTATCTGATGCTAAAGTAAGTCAAAGTGGAGGTCTATGATCGGACCTTATTCAGGTACCGAGACATAATGGGATCTTGGGCTTCATATTCTCTGATAATTTATCCGAAGACAAGCTGGGAGTCGGTGAAGGCTTTGAGGCTTTTGCTCCGGACATCCATACAAGTTTTATTCCAGCCAATACAGCTTTATATTCGGCTTGATTATTGGTGGCTTCGAAGAGGAATTGAAGGACGTACTCCACTACCATCCCCTCCGGGCTTGCAAAAATGAGACCTGCTCTGCTCCCTTGGGAGTTAGAGGCACCATCTACATGGAGAATCTAGGTCTCCACTACTTCTTGAGGCTCAGCATCTCAGTGTGTCAGAGGGGGTCCTTCTGATTGCTCCTCGGTCCATGTGTACTCGACCAAGAAGTTTGCTAAAATTTGGAACTTCATAGCCGATCTTGACCAGAATGAAATATCGAACTCCCCTACCTTGACCGCTCATTTGGCCAATCGACCAGAGGTGCCAAGACGGGCCATAATGGCCTTGAGAGGTTGGTCCATGATCACCACAATCGAGTGAGCTTAAAAGTATGGCCTAAGACGATGAGCAGAGACTATTAACGCGAAAATAATTTTTTCAATTTTGAAATACTTAGTCTCCACATCCTGAAGCACCTTGTTAGTGTAGTAGACTGGCCTTTGCGTCCTATCAGAGTCGATTCGGATGAGAATGGAGCTGATCTTCTCCGGGAAGGCAGCGAGGTAGAGGAAGAGACCCTCTCCTTCCTTCGTTTTGACAACAACAATAGGGTAGATAAGAACTCCTTCAACTCCTCGGCCTTCTAGCAGTTTTTCGTCCACTTGAATCTGTTCACCTTGCGCAGAGCTTTGAAGAAGGACAGACACCTTTCGGTAGACCTTGACAAAAAGCAGCTCAAAGTGGTCACTCTTCTAGTAAGTCACTGCACCTCCTTATTGGTGAGCTACCTCGTATCGAGAATGGCTTGAATCTTCTTCGGGTTTGCCTTGATTTTCTGTTGGGTTACCAGGAAACCCAGGAATCTCCCTACAGTGACTCCAAATGCGCACTTACGGGGGTTTAGCTTCATCCAATAGAGGCGAAGATTATTGAAAGTCTCTTCTAGGTCGGCGACATGGTTGGCAGTGTGGGTGCTTTTGGTTAGCATATCATCCACGTACACCTTCATGTTCCACTCGATTTGGTGTTTGAAGACCTTATTCATCAATTTTGGTAAGTGGCCCCTGTATTCTTCAAACCAAAGAGCATTATCATGTAATAATAGACACCTTTCTCAGTTACGAAGGAGGTATTTTTTTCGTCCTTCGGATCTATCTTTATTTGGTTGTATCCTAAGAAGGTGTCTATGAAGCTGAGAAGTTCGTGGCCAGATGTGGCATCGACCAGCTGATCGATTCTAGGCAATGAAAGCTATCCTTTGGGCACGCTTTATTGAGGTTGATGTAGTCGATGCAGATTCTTCAGCTCCTGTTTGCCTTGTAGACCATTATTACATTAGCCAGCCAATTCGGATAATGTGCTTTCCGAATATGGCCGGCAGTAAATAGTTTATTGACCTCCTTATCAATAGTTTTCTATCGCTCGAGGGCGAAGCTTCTCTTCTTTTGTCGAACTGACAGGTACCTTGGGTTAATGTTGAGCTTATGGGTGATTACCTCCAAAGGTGACCAGGCGAAGACATCTGAGTTAGCCCATAGGAAGGTGAGGAGCTAGTCTCTTGCTTCCTTGGGAAGGAGCTTGCTGATCTGGACTGTCTTTGTTGGGTTGCCTACCAATGGAAAGGTTAGCAGGCATTCAGTAAGCTTTCCTTTTTTCTCTGACTCCCTAGGGTCAAGCAGCTTTGGAGCTAGCGGGGTGACCATCTCCTGGAGCTAGGAAACACATGATAGCACAGTTGTACTGGGCTTTGGTCGCTGCGCATCTCACTGATCCCATTGCTAGTGAGGAACCTGATGAGAAGGCACTTGGTAGAGATGACAGCATCGAGAAGATTCAGACCAGGCTGCCCGAGTATAGCGTTGTAGGCCAGTGGCACTTAGATGACCAGAAACCTCATAAGGATTGTGCTCTAGCATGGGGGCTTCCTGGCTATGATTAGGAGGGTGATTTCGCCTTTCACTCTTACAGAGTCTCCCGTGAAACCGATCAAGGGTGTAGACATGGGCTGAAGGGAGTAAAAAGGTTCATCCAAACAAAAGCATCATAAGTGAGGATGTCAACAAAGCTTCCACTATCAACAAGGATTCTTTTTACAGGGTGCTTGGCGATCGTTATAGAGATGACGATGCCTTCATCATTTGGATTATTCACCCCCGCTAAGTCCCTTTCTAAGAAGAAAATTACAGCTTTCATTCCCTTACCCCCTCATGGCCTCTTGGAAGTGTGACCTGCCCCCTAGGAAATCATACCAACCATCCTCTCGATCGGGGCATTGTTGATGTTGGCCTAAGCAGGTGGAAGACCCACTTGGCGTGGAGCGGCTAGGGGTCCTCCTTGGACAAACTTCCCGAGGTAGCCTCATTGGATGAGCTCCTCGATCGTGCATCTTAGATGATGATAGTCCTCTTTGTCATGGCCATAGTTCCAGTGAAATCGGCAGTAAAAGCTTCTGTCCTGGATGATTGACGGCTTCAGAGGAGGAAGGCGCTTAAGGTATGGCTCACCCTCGAGCTCCATCAAGATGTGAGACCTGGGGGCGAGGAGAGGAGTGAGGTTGTCTTCCTTAAAGGTGAAGCTTTGGTGCCGATTATCCGGTTGGCGGAGAGGCTCTGGCTTCTTGGGGTGAGGCCCGCTTAGCTCCACATGGACCTGCTTCTTATTGGGCCTCCCCTTTGCCTCCCTTCTTGTAGAGTCAGCTTTGTCAGCACGTATGTACTTCTACACGTGACTTAGGAGCTCCACGTAGGAGCTGGAAGGCTTTTTGTCAAGCGAGTATATGAAGCGAGAGGGATGAAGCCCTCACTTCAGGGCCACAGTGGCCACAGAATCGTCAAGGTGATAGACCTCAAGAGCGATCGTCTTGAAGCGGGCCACAATCTTTAAGTGATTCTCCATCCTTCAGCGGGCCACAATCTTTAAGTGATTCTCCATCCTTCTGTCAAACAGAGAATATGCTATCTACCACTCGAGGGATCCTTCGACAGGCATCAAAATGTGCCAAAAAGGTCCTCTCCAGCTGCTGAAAGGAATCAACGCTACGCAGCAGGAGGCGGGAGTACCAGACACGCGCAGCCTTTCAAAGAGTAGCGGGAAAGGCAATGCAGAGAAGGACATCAGTTGCCTTTTGAACTTGCATGAGAGCCCTGTAGCTCTCGAGGTGGTCCAGTGGATCCGTGGTGCCGTCATATAAGGTAAAATTGAAAAGGGATCAATTCCTCCATAATACGATAAGTGAGGGGGGGGGGACGACTGTCGTAGTCCACCTCCAGTTGGCTAATGAGTCTGCGTCTGAGCTCTTCTAACCTTCGGCGGTACTAGTCAAGGAGTCGCTCCGCCCTGCGATTGATGCGCCCGCCAATGGACCCTTCTCCCGATAATTTAGAGGATGAGTAGGGAGAGGGGTGGTGCTGGTGACGGTGTCCCCATTCGGGCTCCTTCTCGTGCTGCCACCTGAAAGAGGAGTTGCTCGAACGGCGAACGAAAGATTGTGGCCTCTTGGGGACTTCACAGCGATGGTGCTCTGGTGAAGCATAACAGCAGTGAGTTTCTCGTTGGGGAGATCTCCCGCTGGTAGATGGCTGGCTGAGCAGCTATCGCGTGTAGCAAAAGAGGCCTGGGTTGCTGCTGTGTGGCCATAGAGTGTTGCTCCTACAGCTCATAGACTGCTGCCACCAACGCCTGAACTTGTTGGGTGAGGGTGGCAAGCTGGTCTGGTTGAGTAGTCTGAGGTGGTGGTGAAGGAGAAGCAGGAAGGTTGGCCTCCTGCTACTCAATCCGTTGGGAGAGCTCTCCTATGCGATTGATGGAGGCTTTCTGGGCATGCATCACCACCATTTTAGTCTTAGGGGGAGCAGAGACCTATAGCCTAGTGTTATAGGTCTTTCTTTCTTCTTCTGCCCCCTACTTGGTGTGCCAATCTATTGACGCCAAATCACCTTCCTTGATCATCCGCGAGCATTCGATCACCTTTTCCAGTAAGTCCGCGATCTTCTGGTGGACTTCGCTCTGATTGAGATCCTAAAAAAGTTTCGGTGGCCGATGATTTCAGAAGAGACCCTCTAACGCTCAGGTCAGTGCTCTGTGCAATAGTTGTGAGCTTGAAAGAAAGCTAGAGAGAATGGTGTGTATGTGCTCTGTGTGAGCAAATGCTTGAGTGTCTTACTTGGGCTTGATTGATTCTTTTTGGTTGATGGTCCCTCTTACCCATTTTATGGATATTTGTGAGCCTTGAGGTGTAGCCATCTAATAAAGAATGGGCGATGAGGACGGCAGCAGCGGGGTGTGCCTTCCTCGTGACGTGTTAGAGCAGGCAAGCCATGTTCCATTCGGTGTGGATGGTTGCAGTCGGTTGATGGGCTAGGTCTTATCAGACGTGGTGACCGTAGAGATCGATGGACCAGGTCTCGTCAGACATGGTGGCCACAAAAAGGTTGATGGGCAGGTCCCGTTAGATGTGATGGCCGCAGAGAGGTTGGTAGGCCATGAGTCATCCTTGATGGGGATCTTGTCAAGGAGGCCAATCGAAGGCACCACCCAGGTGACCGAGTCGAGTCCAACTTGGGAGGCCGACTAAGGGCGCAGCCCTAGTAGCCAAGTCGAGTCCGACCCAAGAGGCCGATTGGGGGCATTGTTCGGGTGGCCAACTTGGGTTCGACCCTGGAGGCCGACTAGGGGACGCTACTCGAGTGGCTGAGTCGGGTCTGACCCTGGAGGTCGACTAGGGGGTGCTACTCGAGTGGCTGAGTCGGGTCTGACCCGGGAGGCCGACTGGGGGCGCTATCCGGATGGTCGAGTTGGGTTCGATCCGAGAGGCTGACTTGGGGTGTAGCCCGAATGGCCGAGTTGGATCCGACCCGAGAGGCTGACTGGGGTCGCTTCAAAGGGTTGACCGCCACTGTTGACCGAGCATGGCCTTATCAGCTTTATCAGATAACTCTTGCTATTGGTTGGTTATGGCTTCATCAAACGATATCCATCATTGATTGAGGATGGCTTCATCAGTCACATTAGGTAGGTTGAATTGGAAGTGTGGCTACTAGGAGACTATGCTGTTGGAGGAGGGATGAAAGCAGTTTTTATTGAAAGCAATGAGGTCACATTCAAGAAGAGGGTATTGAGTGATTAAAAGAGAAATCACGACAATTGCTATTGACAAAGCCAAATTGCGGAGTTAGTAGTAGGGAAACAAGTTAAATATATGGGGGAAGTTAGGCAGCGCAAGAAGGTTGGTGGTTTGGTTCTAATGGTTACAAGGGTAAATTGGTAAAGTATTAAAGATGGGCAAAGAAGAGGCGGCAGAAAAGATAAGCAAAACAAGAGCAATAATAGTAGCCATTAGGGGTAGCAAAATTATACATGATACGGTAACATAACTCGAATCCAACATGAAAAAAGTGAATTTTGGTTGACCTTAATTAGTGGTTTCGTATCATAAACGTTTCGACACAATTATGATACAAATAACCGTATCATGTCATAAGTTGACTTACCAAACCAAAAGTGAATCATTTAGGATCTATTTATTTGATGGCATATTAATTGAACATGTTAAACGGATCAAATCATATCTATTCATGTTAAGTAAGTCATACTTATTCACTTATTCATATTGAGCGAGTCATGTTGTGTTAATTCAATATAATTTATTTATTAAATGAATTATGTATGTTGTATCATATTACCTATGTTATAATTATATTGTTTTATATTTAAATTTTAACATGATTAATTAATTATATCATGTTTGTATTGATATATTATTGTACCTTAGCTTTGAAATGGAAAACACCTAGCGACCACCATAGATAGATGATGTATTAAGATGGTGGAGAAACATAAAAAAATGGAGTGGATGAGAAATAAATGCCAAATTAGGGATCATCTACCCTTAATTACAATGGAATTTTCATCAAAACCTTACTGCAATAATTTCTTAATATGTCCTGCTGCAGGAATAGGTCTTCAGTGGCTGCACCCACCACAAGTTTCATTAGCATGCAAATATACTTCATAAATGAAACCCATAAGCTAGATTCAAGCTAGAGCAAAGCTCAACTATGAATGCTCAAGCTTGCATCTGGCCATGAACAAGCTCTAGCTGTCTACCCTCCAAACATTAGAGAACATGTGGTTCGCAGCTAGAGCCCACAAAAAAACTAAGATGTGAAAATTTTTTGGCACCACCGCATTGCCAGGACTGGTAGCCTCTCATAGTTGAGGTTCATGCAAGATGGAGGATTACATGGATGATGATAAAAATGGCTTCAAATATTTTCAAGGATTCTATGTTTTTTTTTTTTTTTGTCAACCAAGGACTTTACAGAACCTTTATATAAAAATTTTAAAGATAATGAAAAATTTATAAAGTATGTCAAAAGAAAAATATGTTGCAAGTTTTAGTATGCCATTTGACATGCAATCAACATTTGAATCCATGCATAACACTACTGTATTTTCTTATAGAAAACATCAAAAGTTCTCGCAAAATGGAGAAAATTGAGTGATGTATCTTAGGAAGCTAGTTACATATCCTTATCTAGTGACATGTCTTTCATATCCCATGCAACAAAAGTACAAATATCTATTCATGGGAATCCATGTTAGCCACTCACTATCAGAAGCATCAATATAAAAAAGGGGCCGAATACACTTTGCCCATGCAAGGTATAGCCCAATTTCAGTTAATCCACTCATAGTTTGAAAAGTAACATTTAACGCAATTGAGGTAAGCTTCATTCAGCTTCGTTGCATCTTATTATCCACTTAATAGTTTATTTAACATGAGATGCTCAACAAAAAAGGAAAAAAAAAGAAGGAGAACATAAGAAAAGAGGCACAAAGAAGATCCAAAGATCAATTTTACTTGAATTTTCTTTAAAAAAACATCAAATTCTTGCATCGTTTAAACTCCATTTTCACAGGATTGATTAATATCGAGTGTGCAAGATAAAAATATGGTCTTTTAAATATTAAAATTAAATTTTAAATTTTATTAGACCTTTAAAATCATCAAAATGCATATATAAAATAAAGATATTCTTGATATGATTGAAGACATGATTCAAAGCACACCTACATCATCTCTACGAAAATTTGTAAGTAATTCATGAAAATCTATCAAAATATTTCAAATTCAAATAAAAATTACAAGGCACCCTATCATATCTATTAAATGCAATGAAAGGAGCTTTGATTTCTTGAAATAAGGAAGAAAATCACTGTAAAAGTAGGATAAAATGACTTTTTCTTGACTTGAGAGGATTTTGTTCATCAAATTTGAGGGGAAAAAATGGAAGTCATCAATGTTTTGAACCCTAGATGGGTAATTGAACCTAACAGACTTAAACGAAGCTTACCTCAAGTGGATTAAATACTTCTTTTTTAACCGCTAAGTGAAATTGGATTATAACTCAATAAGTAAAATATATTTATTCTTAAAAAAAATACTTTAAATCTTCTATTCTACAGAAGAACTATGGCGGTTAGCTAAGCCATCTCAATGAGTGTTAACTAATTATTCGAAATCAAAACCATAGCTTCCCCTTTTGTAGTTAAGCCACTTGATATAGTACTTGGATAAGTTAGCAAGATCATCTACATTTTCAAATCCAACATTGAATTACCACTATGATATTTGTGAAAGCAACCATAATAAAATCTTCTTCATACTTGAGCTTCTCTCTCATATTATTATCGTTAGCATCTGTTGCAGGAAGAAAGATTAAACTATAAACTTTGAACTAACAAAAATAATAATTTACTTTCACTAAAGGAAATGAATTCATTTTCTCTTTATCAAATTGCAAGGAAACACCATATTTGACAACCTAGAAAAGATCATTGTAACTTATTGTCATTATGAGGGGTAAAACATTAATATGCTTGCAATATTTTTCCCTTGACTCTGAGAAGGAGGAGAAGACAAATAGGTAAATAAATAAATATTGCGAAAACGCGGCACACTCAATTGTTCGGAAAACCATCAAATCAAAATTTATGGAAAAAACGATCTCAATTGTCCTTGTTAACCATTTAATAATCATCTGCCCTAAAATCATAGACTATGCAAGTAAAATTACAATATCTTCGAAGGCGTAAACCCAAAGGACCAAACCAAGAATCATGCTGCGGCATCCACGAAGCGACAGTGGAGCAGATAAACAATCACAAGAACCAAAACGAAGGCATGAGAAATAGTTATTGAGCAACTTACAAAGGCAAGCGACTCGCAGTTCGTCCCTGTTGGATGAGGGCGGTCTCGGTGAGGGACGCCGTGTGTGTGAACTTTTGGAAGAAGTCCCTTCTCGCTGACCTTCTCAAGGATACCTGGTTTCGAGTGGGAAAAAAATCAAAACACGAAGGAATCGAACAAAAAACAACGATTCTAACCCTAGCGAGGGGATTTAGGTAGAGAACGACCCCCTATATAAGAAGGAGAGACAGGCTACATGGTTCTGGAGTGGCAAACCTCGACATGGAAGGGGTTGGAGGAAGGCGAGGGCCGGAGTTCGGAGAGGAGAACAGAGGAGAGGAAACCCTAGGTTTTGGACCCCGGGGGTAGGGGGGGAGCGGGTGTGGAGAGACAGGATGGGTAGTGCTGCCGCCGGCCTGCCACCGGCTCCCTTAAGGCTTCGGTCTGAGAGCAACGAGAGAGGGGGTTGGTGTTGCCGCTGGCATTCCACCTTGCTCCGGCGGTCAAGGAAGCCGAGCGGCCTCGAGTTGAGAATGGAGAGGGACAGGGGATAGCCAAGGAGGGGTGCTGCGACTCGCCCCCGATCCCGATCCAAGGGTTTTTTATAGCTAAACCCTCCCTAATCCGTTACAGCTCCATTATTACAAAATATTCTGTTGAGAAGATTTGAATCATAATTTTCTGAAAGAAGAATGGATGATCGGTGGAGGGATGGTGGAAGAACAGAAAAATCCATCCTCAAAAAGAAAGATAACGGAATCTGTTTCACCCGTTATGGCTTGGGTTTAAGTTAAATAATTGGATTAATTCTGGGTTTAATATTTGGTTTAAGAAGAAGATACCCTGTTTGCATCGCAACGGGGCTGGGGCCGTCTCCGGTTGTCCTCCGTCGTCCATTTTCTTTCCACAACGTGGAGAAGGAAACCAGACTACATGTGATCAAAAGTTTGACCGCGGCGACATGTCTGCTGCCAACATGCAGGCATGGATGAGTTCATACGCTTACAAAGAGTACAAAGACGTCTCAAATCGATATTTTTATATGGGTTGGTTGGATTCCAACCCAATGTTTTGGAAAGTTCAAAAAAAAAAAAAATCATATCTTGTAAAATATTGATTTTTTATGTGTAAAAGATCTGAATTGCTAAATCTAAAAGGAGTGCGATATTTGAAAGCTAGTAAAATTGAATTGCTAATCCAATTAAATTACAATAAAACTATGTATTAATTCATATTGATGCGTGAGAATCAGATATATTTGATATATATTTGATGTACATATGATAAGTACGTGTGAGAGAATGCCGCGGAACGTTTCTAGAAAGGATGGATAACTAAGTCGTACAGTGTCTAGCATACTTTAATGGTGTAGTTAGGATTATATCAAGAAAAATTAGTAAGTGCTCGAGAAAAGATGCTGTTGCATGCATATGATATAGTTCAGGCGTCCAACCCAAGAACTCTCAAGAATCAAAACGAAGGATCTAATAGTGCTATCAAAGTTGAGCGAGCTAAATTTTAAATCCATGATAAAAAATTTAGCATCAAATAGATTTAATGGTGCATCATTTACCATCAAAATGCCATAGGCAACCCAAAAACATTGTTAGAAGAAGATTTGCCAAATTAAATCTAAGTCATTCTAGTGGAGCTACGATCATAATCCAAATAAATATAACAGTTGCAAGTTCATCATTAAAATTAGAAGGTTTGAATACCATAATATCATGTCAACTATTTTCAAATCATTGTAAGGGAGGAACTTTTAAAAAGTTGACTGTGAAGCTACTAAAAACCTGAGATAAGCTCTATCATAACTAATAGCATGTGACCAAATATCTCAATTTTGAAGCATCTTAGAGCTGTGTTTCACTCAAAGACACATACCAAGGCATTTGACGAAAGACTTCTTATGCCAATTAGCTTACTTTGAAAGGAAGTTTCTTTAGAAAACTTGCCGATGATGTGAATATTTAGTTTGTAAGCTTTGGAAGTTTGCTTTTGATTTATTTTCAAATTCTAAGAAGACCTAGCAAACCCTATTATTTTGAAAAGAATCATAAAGCCTACGAATATATCCTACTTGCAATATATTTTCAATATCGAATAAATTATTCTCTTTTGGTACTATTTTGCTCCTGCTCTTTTTATGTGGTAGATTTGTGGAAGCCCTAATGGATTCTAAGAACACCAAAAAGGCTAATTGATAGAGTTGGATGTGCTTCTAGGTGTCAATTGATAAAGTTATTGACATGGACATGTCCTCTCAATAACAAGGTAGTAAAGTTACTAGCATAGTTCTTAATTCCCTTTGATCTAAATATATAAGATTAATTTGCTTTCTTATACATTCTGTTTAATTTTTGCTGATTAGTTTAAATTATTACTTAACCAGTTAAGGCTTCTGTTGGATAGCTATGGAGCGAACATTAAACATTTCCTACCTACCTTAGCATGCGACTAGGTGCATCTGGATGGGTGTAATTTGGTTGTGCTTGGGTATGACCATGGCTACGTTCTAATGTGCACATGGGAAACTGAGGGGTTATTATGCCAGGTGGTTGTTTTGTAAGGCCCAGCCCTTTGGGCTGGCCCAGACCAAAACAAACTAGGTCTAGTTTGTTTGACTGGCTTAAGCAATTAAAAAAAAGGGGTTACTCAAATGTACTTTTCTTGCTGTTTTAGATAAATCCTTACCTCTTTTAAAGAAGGAGAAAAATCTAGCTTATCCTAAGTAGGGGTGCAACTTGGGTCGGGTTCAACTCGAACCCGGCCTGTTGAACCCGATTTACAACGGTGTTTAAACTCATGTTTGTCTAACCTGAACCAGAAAGACCCGGGTTTAACCCGGCTCGATTTGCAATTGACCCGGGTTAGGGTTGACAGCAATCCAAACCCAAGATAACTCAAACCCGAGGATTATCCGAACAGGTGTAGCTTATCGGCATCAGATTTTTGAGAGCATTGAAGGCGCCAATCGGGTCAGACAAGATGGCAACTTGAGGGCAAGGAAAGCAAGGCCGTCGGTTGCAGGCGAAGAAAAGGTGAAACATAAAGGCGGACCACCTGCACATTTCGTTTCACTTTCCGCCTCCACCTCTTCTTTGTTTACGATATCTCTCATCTTCTTTGTTTCAATTAAGACTTTTTTTTTAAATACAATGTTAAAACCCCGAGTCCAACTTATACGTTCGACAAGAGATTTATTTTTTCATCTTTGGAATCCATAATTCGGTATTTATTTACTTTGAAAAAAGCATTTTATTTTTTTATTTTTTTGTTTTTCCTCATCAACCCGAATTCTAATCCGAAACTCAATCCGAACCCGATTTTTCAAAAAAGGGTTAGGGTTGAGGTTTTACAAATAGGGTTAGGGTTGACATTTTACAAATAGGATTAGGATTAGGGTTGAAAAAATCCGAGTTTCATAAGTCCGAGTTGCACCCCTAATCATAAGAGAGCAAAGCTTGCTAGTTTAAATAAACACATTGCATACTGATTTTGAAGCTGAATTAATGGAATCAAAGACTAAAGGAGGCTACTTTTGATTTTTTTTTTTTTTTTAAAAAAATAATGTGAGATGTTCAAATTGGATAGATTGTAAAAAGTAATTTCTCTTTTTAATGGGAACATATAAGGAATCTAGCCAATTAATCAAGCAAGAAAATAATTCATATAACGGTTATAGGTGTATTTAAATTGAGCATCAATTGAAATTTCTATTATGAGTTTTTAGTCCTTTACATCATATTGTTTATCTTTGTTCTTCTCTTTATTTACAACAACGTCAAAAACAGTCAAAAGCCTCATAAAAAAGCCTTTGAAAAAAAAAAACATTAAAGCATTTTTATAAAATTCTAGTTAATTCATCTGGCCTATGGGACATAGAAGAGTGCAACATCTAAAAGTAGAAGAATTGGTCACATGGGTTGAAATAGGCCTTGGAATTTATGCAAGATAAAATTTTCATTAATAATTCATGTATTTATAAGTTTCATTAACAGGCTAGTTAAACATGAAATTAATTCTTTAATAATGAATGATATATTAGTTAATTTTATATCATATGAATTGTTTTTCTTGGGTTTAAAAACATGGTGTCAAGTTATATTCTATTTTTATGGATCTCTATCCGTTTTATAAACAGATTACATACGGTCTATACTATCTTAATTTTAATTAGCATCCATTGCAACCAAACATGTAGCTTGATTGGACATTTTGCTATTCTTAATTATAATTACTTATCTTTTATTTTAGAAACATGAATATCAATAATTGATGGTCTTAATGAAATAAGAACATAACAGTGTTATCTTTTTGTTTACCTTTTATTCAATTTAAAAATATTATTATTTTGAATGATGCAAGCACTTTTTTGAGAATTTGATCAAAAAGATATTTTTTATTTAAAAGAATGTACATGTGAAAATAATTATTATCTTATCTATAATATGTTATAATAGTTGTTATTATTATTGTTTTAAGCTTGGGCGTCGAAACTATCATTTTAAAACTTAGGCTGGAATCAAATCGGTGACACCATAACAAATGAGTTAATATGGAACTGGATGGTCTCGCGTTGAAAGCGCGGGGCCACCGAAGGTGGTATTTTGCCTGAGTGGGAATCAAACGGCTAAGAAATGCTTGAGCCGTGAGCAGTATGACGAGAGGATGGAGATAGTAATGTCGCACGGTTCCCACAGCTCATGGCTGACACACGTGGAATGATGCTCGCTCCGACGGCCGGCGGGAGGATTTGGTCGCACGGGGAATGATGTAGCGCGGGGCGCAACCAGAGGAGGATTCGCCGAGGTTGATACGGCTCCCAACCCACCGATTCTGTACTCCTCGCTCTTCGCAAGCTTTTTAGCCATCGAAGAGGTTGGGACCAGCCCATGATGAATCGACGTAACATGCTCCGCGGGACACGAACAGGACTCGCTCGTATCTCCTGACGAGGGGACAGGTGTCAGCTAATCCCGGTCTCTTTGTGATAGACTGGCCTTGCTGTAACGACTAGGGATTCCCGTCCTTCCGGTTTCGCTTGTTTCTCGCGCTGGTCAACCTGACTTGGGAGGTGGCTTCTATAAAAATATAGTTGCAAAGGATGATGCTAGAATTCATAAATCAAATAAATGGTATATCATATAATTAGTATTTAGAAAGTGTCTAAACTTCTTTTCATATGCATTTAGGGCTTGATTGATGAATGCAAGACCTTTTCGTAAAAAAAAAAACTTGATAACTTAATATCAAGACAACTAGCGCAAATGTAGATTCCATTTCAAAAATGCGTCCAAGAAAATAAAAGACGTAGAGTTGGATGGACATTTCTCACAAAAAAATATTTTTATATATAATTATATTAAATATTAAATACATTAAAATTAGTGCATGATCAATCTTTCCGAACCATGAAATGTAGTGCGTTTTAATATGTATAGCATGTTTAAAATATTTGAAAAGTATGAATTGATATTACACCTCATCAAAAGATTAGCTATTATAAAATTTAAAGATAAATATAAATATAATATATGCTTGCTATCATTTTATTTTTTAAGAATTTATTTAAAATATTTATTAATTGATAACTATGACACATAGCTGCTGGCTGAGATGCATTTCGGCAGTTAAATCAAACAAGACCTAACGTGTAAAGAATATAAAAAACTTATGTAACAAAGAAGCTGCGTCCGTGCAACATGCAGAACATTTAAAAAAGAGCGGAGTCGCAAATCTTCTTGTTGTCATTTTCTCAATAAAAAGCAAGGTTTGATCCCCTTGCTTAAAGCGAAATGGATCAAAAAGGTAGCTAGTCTTTTTGATAGCTTCAATTTGTAGCCCACGTTACAATTTTGTTTGGAAGCGTCAGGCGATCGATGCGCGCATGTGCACTCGAGGTGCGGTCCCGTGCACGAACCCGTTCTCGACGGCGCTGGCAATAAAGTACGCAGCACACCACCACCACCACCACCACCGTCGCCTCCTGGCGTTACGGTTCGTAGGCCCGAGGCGTGGGTCCCGCGGCGTGTGCCTGCCGGGTCTCAGGCGTGGTTCGCTTTGTGGGTCCCTTTCCGACGCGCGTGCCGGACGCCGGCATGGCGGCTGAAGGACGCTCGGCCCCTGGCCTTGGCGTCTAGCTCTCGGCGCGTCGAGGGAACCGAGAAGGGGTGCGTGGGACCCTCATGTCGAGCCTCGTCCGGGGGAGGCCCCACCGGGTGTCAAGGCGTTGGGGGCACACCGGGAGGAGAATGGAAGGGATGGGCCGCGGCTCGTCCATGTCCCACCGGCGTTGTCGGGGTATACACGGATAGGCGGAGCCCTCCCCCCATTATACTCGGAGCTGGAGGGAAATGATAAGAAGCGGGACCAATGCAAGCTAGCGTTGGGATACTCCGGGTATCAGCGAGGGCCAAAGCCAAGTAGATGCTACTTAGTTAGACGGGGGACCCTACTTTCCAATTTCAAACCAGGATCAGACGAAAGTTAGGTGTGATATCCCATGCCTTATCATCCAAACTTTCACTTAGCTAGTGTTTAACTTTTCAAAAGTTATTTTTGGATAAATATTCATGATAGCATTTATCCAGAGGATAGCTAAGGAAATAAGTACTTTTTAAAATTACAAATCTGCCATCAAGGGACAACTTTAGTTGTTCTTGGATTCTCTAGGGAATAAGTTCATCCCTTCTAGTTAAACTTTTTCAGACATATTCCTTCTAGCTATAGCATTTGGGGATAAGGAGGATATCCCCTAGATATCCCCCTTATTCCCCATATCAAACACAGCCCGAGATATCCCCCTTATTCCTCATATCAAACACAGCCTTAGGTAATATTTAATAGAAAAAATTCTATCCCTGAATAAGTATACATGATAGAGTTTTTCCATGGGATAAGATATCCCTTGGCTATCCCATAAATCATATCAAACACAAAAATAAAAAATCCGTGAGATAACTTTTTATCCCTTTGGTTGTATTTGATTGGATGGATAAGAGAGGATATCCCCAAAAATATTTATTAAACCCCAAACTGTTGGAAACAAGGTGGGCACACAAGATTGACGAAAGTGGAGGATTCTTTCAATAAGAAAAATGATACTCTATATTAGAGGGAATACAACTTTTGGGTCTCTCTCTATTTTTTTATCATCATCATCTTCTTCTACTTCTACTTCTCTACATCATTTCATGGGCAAACACCTTCCATATTTATACACATCTAGATGTCCTTTCATATGCCACTATTTAATATATGTATAGAAAAACTAAAAGACATTTTGCAGAAAATTAAGAGTCAATTACAAAATACTAAGAGTCAATTTTAAATTTATGAACTATCTTGTCTTTTTAAAATGACTCTTCCTTTCTCCCATGAAGCCTTTGATCTTTTAAGAGTGACTTTCCTTTCTCCCATGAAGTCTTTGGTCTTTTCAAGAGTGACTCTTCCTTTTTCCCATGAAGTCTTTGGTTGTTTTCAAGAGTGCATTAAAACAAGTTTAATATTCCAACATTTCCTCCGTAAACTTGTTTTTTCTTGGTGCCATGACTCCATGCATCTTTCTTAGCTTTTGAAAATCTTCACTTTTGAGTGATTTTGTAAATATATCAGCAATTTGCTCATTTGATTTACAGTACACAACCTTCACAATACCTTTCTTAACTTGATCACGAAGAAAATAAAATCTTGTGTCAATGTGTTTGCTTCTTCCATGTTGAACTGGATTCTTAGCTAGTTCAATAGCAGACTTATTATCAACATATATCTTCATAGGCTCCTTTTGTGAATGACTCAATTCTTTCAATAAGTTGCGCAACCATATGGCCTCACAAGCACATGATGCTGCTGCAACATACTTTGCTTCACATGTAGATAATGCAACAATGGATTGTTTCTTTGAGCTCCAAGAAAAAGCATTAGCACCAAAATAAAAGATATAACCAGAAGTGCTTTTTCGTTCATCAAGATCTCCTCCCCAATCACTATCAGAAAAACTAATTAAACTTGCATCATTGGAATGAGTATAAAACATACCATGATCAAGAGTTCCTTTGAGATATCTTAGAATCCTTTTTGCTGCCATCCAGTGTGACTTTTGGATGTTCCATATATCTACTAATCAAACCAACTCCATAGACAATATCAGGTCGGCTTATAGTAAGATAACGAAGACTTCCAATAAGGCTTTTGAAGAGAGATGAGTTCACCTCCTTTCCTTCTTCTTTACTAAGCTTGGCTCCATAAGCAACTGGGGTGTTTACTTCTTTGCAGCACTCCATTTTAAATTTTTGTAGAATGTTTCTAGTATAACTTTTTTGAGAAATGAAGATGCCATCTTCACTTTGCCTTACTTCAATGCCAAGAAAATAAGACATCAAGTCTCCTCCCATCATTTCGAACTCCTTGCTCATGGTTGCTTTGAACCCATATATCATTTCCATGCAATTACCTGTCACAAGTAAGTCATCCACATATAGACATATAATTAAAATGTCATCTCCTTTTTTCTTTACATAAATAGCATGTTCATAGGAGCATTTGTTGAAACCACAATCTTAAAGATAGTGATCAATTCGAGCATTCCAAGCTCTCGGTGCTTGCTTTAATCCATACAAAGCTTTGTGTAACTTGTACACTTTATCTTCCATGCCTTTATCGATATAGCCCTCAGGTTGCTCAATATAGACTTCTTCTTCAAGGTAGCCATTGAGAAATGCCGACTTTACATCCATTTGATATATTTTCCACTTGTGATGAGATGCAAGTGAGAAAATGAGCTTTATTGAATCAAAATGGGCTACAGGCGCGAAAACTTCATCATAATCGAGCCCTTTCTTTTGCTTGTAGCCTTTGGCAACCAAACGAGCTTTATTTTTCTACCTCTCCATTAGCAGTGCGCTTCACTTTATACACCCATTTGACGCCTATCGCCTTTTGTCCTTTTGGAAGTGAAGTCAACTCCCAAGTATTATTCTTTTCTATGGCAAGAATCTCCTCCTTCATTGCTTTTCTCCATTCAACTTTCTGCATAGCTTCATCAAATGTTAGAGGTTCAATATCAGCAAATAAACAATATAAATCAACTTGTTCAACTTCTTCTGTTTCATCATAAAGATCACTAATACTTCTAAACTTTCTTGTTGACTCTTCAGGGCTTATAGAACTTCTTGAGGAAGTCGGTGTAACTTGTGGTGATGAAGATGATCTTGCTGGTGACAAGATTGATTGAGTAGCTTCCTCATTTGTATTCTCCTCAGCTTCATTGTAAGGTGTTATATATTTGATATGAGAATCTTTGCCATTCCAATCCCATACTCCATCTTCATTGAAAATCACATCCCGACTGATGATGACCTTATTTGTCATTGGATTATACAATTTGTAGGCTTTGGATTGCTCACTATATCCTATGAAGATGCATTTTTGGCTTCGATCATCAAGCTTCTTCCTCTTCTCTTGTGGTACTTGGGCATAGGCAATACACCCAAAAATCTTCATATGGCTTACTCCTGGTTTGTAGCCACTCCAAGCTTCTTCTGGTGTCATACCTTTGATGGCTTTTGTTGGGCTTCGGTTGATAAGATATGCTGCACATGCCACCCCTTCAGCCCAAAAATGCTCGAAAGGTTCTTCTCTTTCAACATGCTTCTAGTCATGTCAAGAATGGTCCGGTTCTTCCTCTCGGCCACTCCATTTTGTTGTGGAGAGTACGGAGCGGTGAATTGATGTCGAACTCCTTCTTCATCACAATAGCTTCTAAAAGCATTTGACATATATTCTCCGCCTCTATCGGATCTCAAAATCTGCACTTTATTGTTACTTTCTTTTTCAACCAAGGTTTTGAAATATTTAAACATAAAGAGTGCAGCCGACTTTTCTTTAAGAAAATAAACCCACAACTTTCTACTAAAGTCATCAACAAATGTTATAAAATATTTGTTACCACCACAAGATTCTGGAAGAGGTCCACATATATCAGTATGCACTAGTTGTAATGGTCTTGTTGCTTTCCAAGATTTTCTACTTTTGAAGGGAGCTCTTGCATGCTTAGCTAGTGTGCACTTCTCACAAACTTCATTTGGATAATTTATGTGTGGAAGACCTTTCACCATTCCCTTATTAGATAGTAATTTCAAACTTCCAAAATTTAAATGTCCAAACCTGAGATGCCAAAGCCAGGAAGGGTCCTTGATATCCACTTGCAAGCAATTTTGTGCTTCCGTCTTTAAGATAAGAGGAAACATCCTGTTCTTCGCCATCTGGACACGAGTAATCAGCTTTCCATTCCAATCTTTTAGAGTTAGAGATAGTCCTTCCATATGAATTGCATAACCCTTCTCTAACAGTTGGCCAATACTTAAAATATTACTCTTCAAACTTGGCACATAATAAACATTGGAAATGAAATCAGGTTTACCATTCTTTTGCCAAATCATGATTTTACCTCTTCCTTTGATAGGAGCTTTGGAGAGATCCCCAAACTTCACATCACAAAACTCCCCTTCTTGCAATTCCACAAATAGCTCTTTTCTTCCACACATATGGTTGAGGCTCCTGAGTCAAGAAACCATATATTCTTCAAGTCTCCATCTTCTTGGCATGACAAAAGAAGTGTCGGTTCTCCTTCTTGGTTGTTGGATTCAATGTTGTTGCTTTGCTTATTGTTCCAACACTCATAGCTATAGTGTCCATATTTTTGACAATTATAGCATTGAACATTGGATCTTGATTGGTTACGACCTCCAATTGATCTTCTACCTCGTCCACGTCCACCTCTTCTGCCACCTCTTTCATTGTTGAAATTTGAGCTTTGGCCTCCTCCATCATTATAGCTTCTTTGACCACGGCCATGGCTTCGACCACGACCACGGTAGTTGCTTCTGCCACCACGGCCACCACGATAGTTGTTGCCGTCATCTCTTTTGTTACTATAGGCCAATTGAAGCCCTTGATCTTTCTCTTTTTGATCTTTTGCCTCCACCTTGGATTGAAGTATTTGCTCCGTATTATGTGCTTCATTTTTCTTTTGCATCTTTTGTTCATGAATTTGAAGTTTGCCCATCAACGCATTGATGGAGAGTGTATCAACATCATTAGCTTCTTCAATGGCGACAACAACATGCTCAAACCTCGGTGTCAAAGACCGAAGTATCTTCTCCACCACTCGAACATCTTCTACCTTCTCTCCATTTCTCTTCAATTGGTTTACAATAACCAATATCCGAGAGAAGTAGTCAAATATGTTTTCCGTCTCCTTCATGGTGGTGACTTCAAATTCTCCTCGCAATTGTTGAAGCCGGATTCGCTTCACCTTTTCTTCTCCTTTAAAGATAGTAGAGAGAGTATCCCAAGCTTGATTTGCAGAGGTTGCTTCAGCAATTCTCTCAAATGTCACCTCATCTAAAGCTTGATATAATTGGAACAAAGCTTTTTTGTCTCTTCTCCTTAAGCCCCTTAAAGTATCTTTTTGTGCTTGATTGTACCCTCTTTCTTGCTCTGCTGTAGGCTCGGTGTAGCCATCTTGAACAATTTCCCATAGATCTTGTGAGCCAAATAAGGACTTCATTTGGATACACCAATTCCCATAGTTCTCCTTAGTAAGCTTGGGAACTTGAATATGCACACCATCGTTGGCCATCTCCCTCAAGATTGATCCTCTCAAAAAAACAAGGCTCTGATACCACTTGTTGGAAACAAGGTGGGCACACAAGATTGACGGAAGTGGAGGATTCTTTCAATAAGAAAAATGATACTCTATATTAGAGGGAATACAACTTTTGGGTCTCTCTCTATTTTTATCATCATCATCTTCTTCTACTTCTACTTCTCTACATTTTCATGGGCAAACACCTCCATATTTATAACATCTAGATGTCCTTTCATATGCCACTATTTAATACATGCATAGAAAAACTAAAAGACATTTGCAGAAAATTAAGAGTCAATTACAAAATACTAAGAGTCAATTTTAAATTTATGAACCATCTTATCTTTTTAAAATGACTCTTCCTTTCTCCATGAAGCCTTTGATCTTTTCAAGAGTGACTCTTCCTTTCTCCCATGAAGCCTTTGGTCTTTTCAAGAGTGACTCTTCCTTTCTCCCATGAAGTCTTTGATTGTTTTCAAAGTGCATTAAAACAAGTTTAATATTCCAACATAAACTACCCCCGAGCCACCTGTCCTCCATCTTCAACCTCTTCCTTCCTCTCTTGTACATCAAGAATCGTGTGCTCTTCGCCTTCAACTCCTTCCGTCTGTCCGACCCCACTGGCGCCGCGAAGGTCATGGCCTCCGTCTTCTCTTCAGCAATGAAGAAGGGACGACGAGTCCTTGGGCCTGAACACCCTGAGTCCGGCTGCCCCTCTCTGGAATCGGGACCAGAACGGCGAGGTGGAGTGGGCAGTAGAGAAGGAGACGACGAGTCTTTGGGCCTGAACACTCTGAGTCAGACTGCCCCTCTCGGGAATCGAGATCGAAACGGCGAGGTGGAGTAGGCGGCGAAGAAGAGGACAACAAGTCTTTGGGTTTGGGCCTGAGAGATGAAGCTGGTCGCCCCTCTTGGGAACCGAGACCGAAACGGCGAGGTGGAGCATGGTGTCCCCGAATCCATGAGGGAATGCCGCAGAAACTGGCACATGTAGGGGGCCTACTCATTCCATACAAATGGCCGAAGAACCGTGGTTGAAGTAGAATCCTACTCGAGAACTCGCAAAATAAAATGGTGCCGTTAACAGTGAGCAAAACCACAAGGGATGGAAAGATATGAGAGGACCATTCACATAGAATTCTCCCATCGTTTTGAACCAGGCTCAAATGCTTTCATATATTATTGAAAGCTTTTATGCTACTCATCTAGCAGAGGGCTGCATCTAAAGAAGTAGAAATAAAATACAAGACAACAAAGGCCTGAAGAAAGGTTGAGAAATCAAACTGATGGTTCATTCTAGGACTACAAAGAAATAGAATGAAATCTAATTGATTTTGGGCATACTAAGCTTCATGTTGAAGTATTTGAATATAAAGGTTTATGTTGATGTTGAATCACCAGTACAGTTTTCTTTGTTATGAGATCTCCTAATGGAGGAAGAGAGAGTCCCCCCCTCCCAGAACCCCCTCCCTTCTTCTTATATCTTTCCAGCCTTTTTTTTTTTTTCGACTAGAAAGTCAACGTGTAAAATAAAAGTTAGCTCGAGACGAAAGCGTGCCACGTGGTTATTTATCGATAATTATTAGCAAAGGTATTAAGAAACTTGCTCCGAAAGCTAAGGATCTTCATGATGATCTCGGTTTTCCCAAGGGAATGTCAGGGTTAGTGGGAATGTCAGAGTCAGAGAAGAGTTATCTGGCCCTAAAACAGGTGCTCAGTATCTTCTTTATTCGAGCTTTTCGATGGATGGTAATGCTCCAGTGTTTGTCTTATTCGAGTCATTTAAAGCGTCATGATGCTTAATGATTCTCGATTTCTGTTCAGGACATGACAGCTCCTCGCGTTTAGTGCTTTTGATACGAGAATGATTCCAAGATTAGAGGCCGCCCAGGACCTGGGGCCACCTAGGGCTAGGGGCCATCCAGGAGCTGGGGGCCATCCAGAACCTAGGGGCCGCCCAGAACCTGGGGGCCGCCCAGGACCAGGAGCCGCCCAGAAGCTAGGGGCCACCCAGAACTTGGGGGCCGCCTAGGACTAGGGGTCATCCAAGATCTGGGGGCCGCCTAGGGCTAGGGGCCGTCCAGGGCCTGGAGGTCGTCCAGAATTGGGGGCCGCCTAGGACTAGGGGCCGCCCAGAAGCTGGGGGCCGCCTAGGACTAGGGGCCGCCTAGGGCTAGGGGCCGTCCAGGACCTGGAGGCCGCCCAGAACCTGGGGGTCGCCTAGGACTAGGGGCCGCCCAGAACCTGGGGGCCACCCAGAAGCTGGGGGCCGCCTAGGACTAGGGGCCACCCAGAACCTGGGGGCCGCCTAGAACTAGGGGCCGTCCAGAACATGGGGGCCGTCTAGGACTAGGGGCCACCCAGAAGCTGGGGGCCGCCCAGAACCTGGGGGCCTGGGGGCTGTCTAGGACTAGGGGCCGCCCAGAAGCTGGGGGCCGTCCAGAACCTAGGGGCCGCCTAGGACTAGGGGCCGCCTAGAAGCTGGGGGTTGCCTAGAACCTGAGGGCCGCCTAGGACTAGGGACCGTCCAAAACCTGGGGCTGCTTAGGACTAGGGGCCACGCAGAAGCTGGGGGCCGCCCAGAACCTGGGGGCCGCTTAGGACTAGGGGCCGTCCAAAATCTGGGGGCCGCCTAGGACTAGGGGCCGCCCAGAAGCTGGGGGCCACCAGAACCTGGGGGCCGCTTAGGACCCAGGGCCGCCTAGGACCCCGATCTTACTTTCTGTTTATCAACCATATCATATGCCCCCTCGCCCATGTCCCTTGTACTCAGGTGCGTCACACATGCGCAAGGGAGAGGGGCGGAAAAGTTTGAATTTCAAATTTCTACACTCGATAAGTGTCGTTTCATGAAAAAGAAAAAAAAAGGGGGAAGGGGGGGCACATATTCTAGGAAGATAGTGTCTTTTCGCCTGTCTGGTCCCCCTCGGGGATCGCCATGTGGCTTTGCGGCGCTCGAGGCGTTGCATCCAAAATATAAAAAAGGGCCCATCCCCTCTATCCCTTTGCCTTTTATTTTGTAGAGTCTTCCACGGTCTTACTTCTCCAAGCCCAGGTTAGTTGACTCCTTCTTCTCCTTTTCTTTTTCCATGGATCCCTCCCAAGATAGGAAAGGTAAAAACCCTATGATCGAGCCCTCCCATGAAGAGATTCTTCAAGCGCGTCGCCAGGCCCTCGAAGGGGTGGCCATCCGCGGGGATCAACCTGTCGCCCGGCCTGCGCGGCCTGTGTCTAGGTCATTACCCCGATCCCCTAGGGCCTCTTCTTCATCCACCAGTCGTGAGGTAGGGCTCCCGGCAATTACTTCTAAATCAGCCGGCCCGGTGGAGGTCGCCTCAATTACAACTTCCCAAGACCTTAGGAACCTTAGGGCCCAGTTTGGGATTCCCAGCAACATTCGGCTTTCTGTTCCCCTCCCCGAGGATAGGGTTACCCTGACGCAATCAAGAAAGGTTGCATTGTATGAAGAATTTTTAAGGGTGGTCTACGATTGCCCTTGCACCCTTTCCTTATAAACTTGTTGAATAGGTATCGCCTCATTCCCCCACAACTTACTCCAAACTCCATTCGTGTCATCTTTTCATTCCTAGTACTTTGTTATTTTCACGGAGCTTTCGCTCGGCTCTCTTTATTTAGGGCGTTGTATAGGATTAGAAACCCTGTAAGGGATGGGTGGTGGAGCTTTGCGTCGAGGCCTAAGAGGGTCCTTAAGCTTAACCTTCCTTCCAAAATTAAAGGGTAGAAGTCACGGTTCTTTTACGCACATTTGGAGGGGCTGGGCGTAGACTGGGGTATTCCGGATACTAGCTCTAACCAGAACTCAAGTGTTGATGAGGGAGACCGTGAACTATTCAACACTTTGATTTCCACCATCGTGCCCCCCAGTAGGGAATTGCTATCGGAGGACAATCTTCGGGAGATCGCATTCGTGCCGGTGTCGCTGGCTACAGCGCCCGGTGAGCCTCGAAGAGTTTTATTATTATTGTAACTTCCTTGCTTGTTTGGACATCTGGTATTTGAATAGATGTCCCTTAGTGTGCATATTATTTTCGTAGCTAGTATATCATGTATCCTCTTTTTAGCTAACCTCGTGCTCTCTACATTGCAGCAATGAGGTTTTCTCAAGATTCATTGATATCGGGTCTTCTAAAGAGAGGGGGTAACCGCGGCACGGCAGGAACTGAGCCTAAGAGGCCCTGCCGGCGGGAACCGGGTCGTAGTACCCAGCCCCTAACGGCTCTCCCTGAAGCAACACTAATAGAGGAGGGCGAGGGAGAGGAGAATCCTCCCGATGGAGTACCGATAGAGGGCCCTACCGAGGGGGCCTCTGGTGGCCGCCTCATCTCCTGCTAGGGCACCGGGGGGTCGTCCGGGAGCATAGAGATCGTCGAGACCAACCCGTCTAGCCCGTCATCGCCGAAAGAAGCAGGCACCTCCGCTCCCTCGGACACCTTAGGAAGTCTGCCTCAACCTTCCCAAATGCCTAGCCAGAGCGCCTCGTATAAAAGTTGTTTATCGGAAACAGTTCTCAAGCTCTCGATCCTGCCCAAATTTCAGGCCAAAATGAGGAGTTTATCATTGGAGGAGTCTTTTGACACCATATTCACATCCGCGCTCCAGGTAGGGTTATGATCTTTTCCCTTTTCCTCCTTTGTAATTACGGAGTTCTGGTATTTATTGATTGCATACCACAGATATCTAACGGCCTCTTCGTGCTTCGTGAGGACCTAACCAAGGCCAAGTCTCATAGTGAGAGCTTGGATAAAGAATTGGCGGAGACGAAGGCCCGGGAATCGAAGGCCTTACATGACCTTCAGATTGTCCAGGAAGATTATCGAACGTGGCGGGAGAGGGCTGAGAAGGAGCTGCGGAGCCTAGACGCCCAACTATCTGAAGTCCGGGCAAAATTGTTGCCAACAGAAGAAAGATTAAAAGGAACAGTTCTCAGGCTAGAGCACACTGAGAATCGAGCCGATAAAGCAGAGGCCGTGGCCCGCGACGCTGCGGAAAATTGGCCTTGGCCGAGAGGGATACGAAGGAGGCTCTGGACAAGGTTGTGGCAATGGAGACGAAGGCTCAGGAGAGGATGACCACGGCCGAGGCTAGGGCTCAGGAAAAGGTGGCTGCGGCTGAAGCTAGGGTTCAGGAGGCCATCAAAGAATATAAAGATTCTCCAGACTTTGCGTCGGAACTCCGCGAGGCCGCTATGGACGCTTTCATTCAAGGTTTTGAGAGGTGCAAGCGGAGACTAGCCCAACACTTCAAATTAGAAAACCTTGAATGCTTTCGACCCGAGGATGACGAAGAAACATCTGATGTGGAGGTTGAAGATGTGGCGGGTAGGGCGGTGATAATTAAAGACCCCGTCACATAAGCGTCCACTACTGAGGAGCCGGCCTCCGGTCCGACTACCGAGAGGGGGTGTCCCGAGGATTGATGGAAGGTGTTTAGGCTTACCTTGGTTTTAACTTTTTGTTCTTGACTTTGTCCTTAAGGGACCCTTTTTGTAAGTCAGTTGATGTTAGCTCCCAGACAATGTTTTATAAAGTTTTATAGCGAACTGACTTTGAACGAGCAGACGCTACTTTTTACTTACTCGATGCTTCAATCATTCGACTCCTGATTTTTACCCATTACATAGGAGATCCACCCGCAAGTCGGTGTTAAGTTGAATCTGAGGGTCGTTCTTCTGGTATATTGTCTCAGGACGAATGTCCTGAAACTATGATAGGGCAGGCAGTTTAGGGACCCCCGTAGGGGAGTTTAACCTTGGCTTGAGGAGGTACGATGTCCTTAGGACTATGGGGTGTCCTTAGGACTGCGGGCCGCGAGCCCCTTTGAAGGATTGTTTCTTGGGGGTAGTCAAATACCTGCCCAAGAGTTTGAGATGGGGCCGCCTTAGTCATGGACTTGAACCTCCTCAGGGGTAAGTGATACCAGCCCGGGGGTGTCCTTAGGACTGTGGGGCCGCCCAGCTCCTTTGAAGGATTGTTTCTTGGGGGTAGTCGGATACCTGCCCAAGAGTTTGAGATGGGGCCGCCTAGTCATGGACTTGAACCTCCTCAGGGGTAAGTGATACCAGCCCGGGGGTGTCCTTAGGACTGTGGGGCCGCCCAGCTCCTTTGAAGGATTGTTTCTTGGGGATAGTCGGATACCTGCCCAAGAGTTTGAGATGGGGCCGCCTAGTCATGGACTTGAACCTCCTCAGGGGTAAGTGATACCAGCCCGGGGTGTCCTTAGGACTGTGGGGCCGCCCAGCTCCTTTGAAGGATTGTTTCTTGGGGGTAGTCGGATACCTGCCCAAGAGTTTGAGATGGGGCCGCCTAGTCATGGACTTGAACCTCCTCAGGGGTAAGCGATACCAGCCCGGGGGTGTCCTTAGGACTGTGGGGCCGCCCAGCTCCTTTGAAGATTGATTCTTGGGGGTAGTGAATACCTGCCCAAGAGTTTGAGATGGGGCCGCCTTAGTCATGGACTTGAACCTCCTCAGGGATAAGTGATACCAGCCCAGGGGTGTCCTTAGGACTGTGGGGCCGCCCAGCTCCTTTGAAGGATTGTTTCTTGGGGGTAGTCGGATACCTGCCCAAGAGTTTGAGATGGGGCCGCCTAGTCATGGACTTGAACCTCCTCAGGGGTAAGTGATACCAGCCCGGGGGTGTCCTTAGGACTGTGGGGCCGCCCAGCTCCTTTGAAGGATTGTTTCTTGGGGGTAGTCGGATACCTGCCCAAGAGTTTGAGATGGGGCTGCCTAGTCATGGACTTGAACCTCCTCAGGGGTAAGTGATACCAGTCCGGGGGTGTCCTTAGGACTGTGGGGCCACCCAGCTCCTTTGAAGGATTGATTCTTGG
This sequence comes from Calamus simplicifolius, assembly GCA_900491605.1. NCBI lineage: Eukaryota > Viridiplantae > Streptophyta > Magnoliopsida > Arecales > Arecaceae > Calamus > Calamus simplicifolius. Next base: position 1,440,381 of record UESW01003882.1, on the reverse strand, counting down.
GGGTAGTTGGATACCTACCCAAGAGTTTGAGATGGGGCGCCTTAGTCATGGACTTGAACCTCCTCAGGGGTAAGTGATACTAGCCCGGGGGTGTCCTTAGGACTGTGGGGCCGCCCAGCTCCTTTGAAGGATTGATTCACGAAGATCTCCAAATATGAGCATTCATTAATTTTTGGATAAGTACATTCATTACATTACTGATGGTATTATCGGAGATTATCCACGTTCCACGTTGGGGGTTCGATCGCCCATTCAGATCTTTAAGTCGGTACGCTCCATGGTGAAGGACTTCTGCTACTCGATAGGGCCCCTCCCAGTTCGGGGATAATTTGCCCCCCTCCGTTGGTTTGGACACTGAAGCCTTTCTCAGCACCAAGTCTCCTTGACGAAAGTTTTTGGAGCGAACGCGGGTATTATAATATCTTGCCACCCGCTGCTGATAGGCCGCCATTCTAACTTGAGCTCGGTCCCTGCTTCATCAATGAGGTCGAGACTGGCTCTTAAATTAGGGAGGTTATCAGCTTTGTCATATAATTCTACTCGAATGCTTGGCAGGCCAATCTCGACTGGGATAACAGCTTCGGAACCGAAAACCAGATTAAACGGCGTCTCTCCTGTCGGTGTCCTGGGAGTTGTATGATATGCCCAGAGCACACTCGGGAGTTCTTCCACCCATTTCCCTTTGGATGTATCTAGCCTGGTCCTCAGTCCCCGCAATATCATATGATTCGTAACCTCGGCCTCTCCATTAGATTGTGGATGGCCGACGGAGGCGAATCGATGCGTGATGCCGAGGTCGGTGCAAAAAGTCTTGAAGGCAACGTTATCGAACTGTCGGCCGTTGTCAGTGACAAGAGTATGAGGTATGCCGAATCGACAAATGATGGCTTTCCAGAAAAAGGCTTTGACCTTGGCTTCAGTGATCTTGGCGAGTGCTTCGGCTTCGACCCACTTAGTAAAATAATCGACGGCAACAAGTAGGAATTTTTGCTGTCCCGATGCCGGAGGGAAAGGGGAGAATGTCCATGCCCCACTGAGCGAAAGGCCAGGGAGCAAAAAGAGGGTTCAACTGAGAAGTCGGTTGCCGCTGAATACAAGCGTACCGTTGACATTGGCCACATCTTTTCACTAGTTCAGTTGCATCTTCTTGCATAGTCAGCCAATAATATCCTTGTCGGAGGGCTTTACGCGCCAGAGATCGGCCTCCAAATGATTCCCACAAATGCCTTCATGAATCTCTCTAAGAATATAATCCACGTCTGCCGAGCTGATGCACTTGAGGAGAGGTTGGGAAAAGGATCTCTTGTAGAGTCGGCCATCTAGTAGTACAAACTTGGAGGCCCTCCGCTTGAGTAGCCTGGCTTCCTCATGGTCAACTGGGAGGACGCCGTCCTTCAAGTATCGGATATAAATGTCCATCCAAGTTTCTTCTTGGGCAACTGGTAAAGCTTCTTCCGCGGCCTCGATGCTAGGTGTCTCCAGATACTCAATGTAGGTTTTGCCCATGGAGCTGTCCGCGGATGTAGCAAGTCGGGCCAACATGTCGGCTCTAGCATTTTCCCTCTAGGGATGTAACTAATGGTGAAGTGATCCAACAAGGAAATTAGTAGTTTAACCTTGCTTAGATACTGGGACATAACAGGGTCCTGAGCCTCATACTCCCCAGACACCTGGGCAGAAATAAGCTGTGAGTCAGTGAAAGCTTGGAGATGCTTGATTCTCATCCCATGTGCTAGTTTGATTCCAGCTAATAAGGCCTCATATTCAGCTTGATTGTTAGTAGCTTCAAAGAGGAAACGAAGAGCGTACTCCAGCACCACACCCTCTGGGCTGGCGAGAATAAGACCAGCCCCACTCCCCTAGGGAGTTGGAGGCTCCATCGACGTGGAGGACCCACGCCTTATCATTCTCTTCGTCGACATCTAAAGAATCCGAGGGAGCTCCTCCTGATGCTCTTCAGACCAAGTGCACTCTACTAGGAAGTCGGCCAAGACCTGGGATTTCAAAGATGCTCTGGGCTGAAATGACAAGTCGAATTCCCGTAGCTTGATGGCCCACTTGGCCAACCGGCTAGAGGTATCAGGGCGAGACAAAATGGCTCTGAGAGGCTGATCAGTGAGCACGACTATAGGATGAGCCTGAAAGTAGGGTCTGAGTCGTCGGGCGGAGATGAACAAAGCAAAAATGACCTTCTCCGTCCTGGAATACCTCTCTTCTACATCATGAAGTATCTTGCTGGTATAATATACAGGTCTCTGAGTGGCGTGGTCGCCGACACGCACCAGAACGGAACTGACGGCTTCGAAAGAAGCCGCAAGATAGAGGAAGAGCTTTTCTCCCTCCTCCGGTTTAGACAACAAGGGCGTGTGGATAAGAACTCCTTAAGTTCTTCAAAGGCTCGTTGACAGTCTTCTATCCACTCGAAACCGTCCGCTTTACGTAGGACCTTGAAGAAGGGTAAACACCTCTCCGCCGATCTTGACAAAAACCGGCTTAATGCTGCTATCCTCCCGGTGAGTTGTTGTACCTCTTTCTTACATACTAGCCGCCTCATATAAGAATGGCTTGAATTTTCTCTGGGTTTGCCTCAATTCCCGCCGGGTCACCAGGAAACCCAAGAATTTTCCTGCAGTAACTCCAAACGCACATTTGCGTGGGTTGAGCTTTATTCTATGGAGCCGGAGGTTGTGGAAAGTCTCCTGCAGGTCGGCAACATGGCCAGTGGCACAGGTGCTCTTTGTCAACATATCATCTACATATACTTCCATGTTGGCCGAGCTGGTCTTTAAAAACTTTGTTCATCAGCCTCTGATAGGTAGCTCCCGCATTCTTCAATCCGAAGGGCATTACTTTATAACAATAGATGCCCTTCTCAGTGATAAAAGAAGTATGCTCTTCATCCAAGGGGTTCAATTTTATATGGTTGTACCCCGAGAAAGCATCCATGAAGCTAAGAAGTTCATAACCAGAGGTTGAATCTACTAACTGGTCGATCCGCGGCAACGAAAAATTGTCCTTAGGACAAGCTTTGTTAAGATCGGTGTAATTGATGCATATCCTCCATCCTCCGCTGGCCTTCCGGACCATGACCACATTCGCTAGCCAATCAGGATATTGTGCCTCCCGAATATGACCGGCCATAAGCAATTTATCTACCTCTTCGTCAATGATCCTCTGCCGCTCAGGGAAACTCCTTTTCTTCTGGCGGACAGGGCGGCAACTTGGTTGATATTAAGTTGATGAGTAATCACCTCTGGGGGAATCCCGACCATGTCCATCATTTTCCAAGCGAAGACATCTGCATTCGCCGATAAGAAGGCTAGGAGCTGATCCCGGACTTCAGGGGGGAGGAGCTCACCAATTTGCACAGTCTTGGTGGAATCACCTCCCAGAGGGCAAGATATCAGATGCTCCGCTGGCTCTCCCCTCCGCTCAGCTTCTCTGGGATCAAACGACTCGGTGACCGAGGGAATTCTAACCACCTGGGGACTAGGAGCTAGATGATAGCAGGGTCTGACCGAGTTTACCTCTCTATGCATCTCGCCGACTCCTTGGTTGGTAGGGAACTGCACCAATAGGCGCTTGGTAGATATAACTGCATCTAATATATTCAACCCAAGGCGGCCGAGAATGGCATTGTAGGCCAGGGGAACCCGAACCACCAGAAAGTCCAGCATTACCGTGCTCTACATGGCGGCGATCCTTCCGTCGCCAGTAGGGTAATCTCGCCCTCCACTCGTATAGAGTCTCCAGTGAAACCGACTAGAGGGACGGCTACAGGTCGAAGAGAGTCAGGAGATAAATCCATCCGAAGAAATGCATCATAAGTAAGCACATTAGCAGAGCTTCCACTGTCGATTAAGATCCTCTTTACAGGGTGTTTAGCAACCGTCATTGAAACGACGACGCTATCATCTTTTACAACACTACCCCCCGCTATATCTTCCTTAAGAGGGATTACATCATCTAATTCTCCCCCTCCCCTTGGCCTCTTAGAAGATGATGCTCCTCCATGGGAAATCATGCCCACCATCCGCTCTGTCGGGGTGTTATCGATGTTGGCTTGAGCGGGAGGAGGTCCCATCAAAGCTGGTATGGGAGGAGCCTCTTTCTTCTGGATGTACTGCCCAATGTATCCTCTCTGAATGAGTTCTTCGATGGCTTACTTCAAATTTCGACATTCTTTAGTGTCATGGCCGTAATCTCTATGGAAATGACAATAACGGCTCCTGTTGTGCGCAGTGCCCTTCTTCAACGGGGGTGGACGCCGTAAATAAGGATCGTTTTCAATTTCCATAAGGATATGAGCCCGGGGCGCTAGGAGGGGTGTAAGATGGTCTTCTCTGGGGGCCAGGCTTTTGCGGCGGTCAGTCGGTCGGTGCAAAGGTTCGGACTTCTTGGGAGGGGGCCCGCTCAACTCTGGGCGAGCGGGTCTCTTGCCAGTCCTCTCCTACGCGCCTCTCCTTGATGAATCAGCTTCGTCAGCGCGGATGTACTTCTGCGCGCGGCTCAAGAGGTTAGCATAAGAGCAATGAGGTCTCTTGTCCAGAGAATAGGTAAAACGGGAGGGACGGAGCCCCCGCTTTAAAGCTAGCATGGCCACCGCATCATCAAGATGATAGACTTCCAGGGCCGCCACCTTGAAACGGGTTATAAAGTCTTTCAGTGGTTCTCCTTCTTGCTGCTGCACGGAGAACAAGCTATCTGCTACTCGAGGAATCTTCCGACAATCGTCGAAATGAGCCAAGAAAGACCTCTCCAGTTGTCGAAAAGAATCAATACTATGCGAAGGCAGACGAGAGTACCAAACACGGGCCGCCTTACGGAGGGTGGCCGGGAAGGCAATGCACAGGAGGGCATCAGTCACTCCTTGGACTTGCATAATGGCTTTATAGCTCTCCAGATGATCCAGGGGATCAGTGGTGCTGTCATAGGGGTCCAGTTGGGGGAACCGGAATCTCCTTGGAATAGGTTCCTCCATAACTCGCCGAGTAAGAGGAGGGCGGGTATCATAATCTGCCCCCGGCTGATTGTTAATTCTTTGACTAACCTCCAGCCTTCGATCTTGCTCATCAAGGTGCCTCTCCATCTGATCAGCCATATGTCCCCCGGCTGGCTCAGGGGAATAAGATGCGGACTGACGATGCCACCGGTGGTGCTCCGCATAAGGCTCCTTCCCCTGCCGCCGCCCGGCAGGTGGGCTGCTTGGGGAACGGGTGAGAGAGCGTGAACCGCCCCGGGAACTTTGAGAGTGAAGCCCTCCTGAGGAATAGGGGCGGAGAGGCTTCATCGGAGGGGATCTCCCTCGAGCTGATTGGCGGCTGATAGGAGTAGCCGATCTAGGCAACAGAGGTGGCTCGAGCTGTTGCCAGGCTCCTCTGGAATGTTGTTCCTGTATCTGCTGAACCATCCCAACAAGGGTTTGAACTTATTGGGTAAGGATCACCAGTGGGTCCTGAGGAATAGCTGGAGCCGGCAGTGGCGAGGGAGAAACCGGAGGGTTTGACTTTACTGGCTCGGAAGAGCCAAGAGTCTTGCGACCATGGTTGGGAGGCAAGAGATGCCCCCCAGACCAATCAGAGGGATCCTCTTCCGGAGATCTAGAGCTCATATCCATAGAACAAGAGTTACTCGTAGGTTTGTCCCCCTTCCTGGCGCGCCAATCTGTTGATGCTGAATTACCAGTACAATTTTCTTTGTTATGAGATCTCCTAATAGAGGAAGAGAGAGTCCCCCCCCCCCAGAACCCCCTCCCTCCCTCTTATATCTTTCTAGCCTTTTTTCTTTTTTTTCGGCTAGAAAGTCAACGTGTAAGATAAAAGTTAGCTCCAGACGAGAGCGTGCCACGTGGTTAGTTATCGATAATTATTAGCAAATGTATTAAGAAACTTGCTCCAGAAGCTAAGGATCTTCATGATGATCTCGATTTTCCCAAGGGAATGTCAGGGTTAGTGGGAATGTCAGAGTCAGAGAAGAGTTATCTGGCCCTAAAATAGGTGCTCAGTATCTTCTTTATTCGAGCTTTTCGATGGATGGTAATGCTCCAGTGTTTGTCTTATTCGAGTCATTTAAAGCGTCATGATGCTTAATGATTCTCGATTTCTGTTCAGGACATGACAGCTCCTCGCGTTTAGTGCTTTTGATACGAGAATGATTCCAAGATTAGAGGCCGCCCAGGACCTGGGGGCCACCTAGGGCTAGGGGTCGTCCAGGAGCTGGGGACTGTCCAGAACCTGGGGGCCGCCCAGAACCTGGGGGCCGCCCAGGACCAGGGGCCGCCCAGAAGCTGGGGGCCGCCCAGAACCTGGGGGCCGCCTAGGACTAGGGGCCGTCCAGGACCTGGGGGCCGCCTAGGGCTAGGGGCCGTCCAGGGCCTGGAGGTCGCCCAGAACCTGGGGGCCGCTTAGAACCTGGGGGCCGCCTAGGACTAGGGGCCGCCCAGAAGCTGAGGGCCGCCCAGAACCTGGGGGCCGCCTAGAGCTAGGGGCCGTCCAGGACCTGGAGGCCGCCCAGAACTTGGGGGCCGCCTAGGACTAGGGGCCGCCCAGAAGCTGGGGGCCGCCCAGAACCTGGGGGCCGCCTAGAAGCTGGGGGCCGCCCAGAGCCTGGGGGCCGCCCAGAAGCTGGGGGCCGCCTAGGACTAGGGGCCATCCAGAACCTGGGGGCCGTCTAGGACTAGGGGCCGCCCAGAAGCTGGGGGCCGCCCAGAACCTGGGGGCCGCCTAGGACTAGGGGCCGCCCAGAACCTGGGGCCGCCTAGGACTAGGGGCCACCCAGAAGCTGGGGGCCGCCCAGAATCTGGAGGCCGCCTAGGACTAGGGACCGTCCAGAATCTGGGGGCCGCCTAGGACTAGGGGCCGCCCAGAAGCTGGGAGCCGCCCAGAACCTGGGGGCCGCCTAGGACTAGGGGCCGTCCAGAACCTGGGGGCCGTCTAGGACTAGGGGCCGCCCAGAAGCTGGGGGCTGTCCAAAACCTGGGGGCCGCCCAAAACCTGGGGGCCGCCTAGGACTAGGGGCCGTCCAGAACCTGGGGGCCGCCTAGGACTAGGGGCCGCCCAGAAGCTGGGGGCCGTCCAGAACCTGGGGGCCGCCTAGGACCCTGATCTTACTTCCTGTTTACCAACCATATCAGTTTACATTTTCATGGTTGGCCATTTTGGTTATGAAATTCAAATCAGCAGGGGATTCAATAATCTGTTGTGACAAATTTATCTATTGGACTTCATTGCAAAAAGGATGGAGTGAAAAACGTGATGACTTCTGGCTTCCAGGCTTCGGAATCCGAACGTCCAAGCACTTCTATAAAAGGTGGACCTTGAGATCGTTTGGGATATCAATCCACGAGTCAAAACTACTTCATTATTTAAAAATTCATAGACTTTGATTCGTGATATCAATATATGCTTATAAACCGGTAGTAGGATTACATGAACGAAAGAATCACCATCCAAAGAAAACTCCAGTCATCATGAGCCATCACAGGGGGTATTACAATATACGAAAATAATATATTGGAGAAAAAAGATCTGCTAAACTCAATCAGATCCAGACCCAGTGCCCTTATACTGATTTAACTTGTGATCTGCACCGTGGCTTTTATACATCTGATGACATGCTAATGGGTGCATGAGTGACATAATCAGGAAGATCAAATGCATTAACATGTTCTCTGGCAAGTGGCAACTCCCCTTATATGGAAACTCAGGTATTCTATCAGCTTGTGGATGGCCTGAGGGATGAAGCAGCCCAGTATAAGCCAGTCATATACATTTGACTACTAGCATAAACCAAATGAAAACAAAATCTCATGACACAAATCATAGTTGCCATACCTTTGCTTTATTTGGGGCCACATAGTCATCATTACGATATGTTCCAATATAATTCCAGATACGATCCAGTGCATAGATTAACCCATTTTTGAAAGCACAGCAGGCACAATGACCTGTTTGGTGGCAATGAAATTTCATCTTTGGCAACTTGTGGTTAAGCAACCAAGAAAACAAAAAACAAGACAGAACTGTATGATAAAACATTGAAGCTCTCATGGAAAACAAACTTACTTCAGAACTTAAAAGGGACATAGATTGAGTTGGCTCAGAAAGGCACCCGAGTTAGGAAATAGTAAGAAAATGCCTAACATCATGGCATTTGGCTCAGATAGGGTGTCAGACATATACTTCACAACGGTTGCATTTAGAAATGCCCTCCAAGTCATGTTATCACAGCAGACACATTAAGCGTCAAAGCAAATAAGATGTCCCTATCATCATTGCCGAATTGAATTGAATAGGCTCAAAACTAATCAAAGCCCACAAGCAAAATTTTTTGAAATCATATGAGCAAGGCAACATTGGCAAGACGGTATCGGTTGGCCCCGATACTTAGCAACATATTGGTATCTGGAGGGCCCATGATACATGGCAACATTGACAATCTGCATATAGAATTTGCATCAAATTATATAGCTGAAAGCATTAAGTCATCACATAAAAATATCTAAGACCATTACAATGGCATAAAAATGTGTACTTATTATATAGGACAGACGAGTGCAAACAACAACTAAAAGTTTTCACTTCATCAAATGGCAAAGAGCAAATCCAATAAGAAATCCTGAAATAAAAAGGAAGTTCCCATATACGACCACTGACATAGCCCTCATTCCATCCCTATTCTTATTAATTGGTGAAACTTGCTGCATTAGCTGCATCCTCGCTGGAGGGTCGCTCGTCATCTCATCAGGGATTTCCCAAACTTTAGGTAGAAGGCATCGTTCAAGAAAAGCTGCTTAGGCTTAATGCCATATATTGGACCTTTTGTATTCATTGTTCGGAAAGCCATCAACCAATGCCTTGCAATCATCCCACTCCCTAATGATTCCTCTTTTGCATCCAGCGAATACAACATAGAAGGGCATTATGAGGACAAGGCGGCAAACAAAAGTAATCTTATTCTTTGCTGGGACCTCCATCCCTTGTGGATAATCCTACAAAGGATAGAATGATTATAAATTATTATATCTACAATGCAATCTCCGAAATAGTAAGACAATTACGACTTCTCGAAATAATCGTATTTCTAGATGTAAATTATTGCCACATTGCATTTGCAATACAATCCCTCTTAACCTCACCCCTCCTTCATTCATTTTGACTAATGGGGTTGAAACTTAATTGCTCACTATCATCCGGAAAGTCATCGATATCATTAGCATTGAAATACTTATCATTGCCTTGAGTTCGTCGGATAAAATTATGTATGATGCAATAAGCCAAAATGATTATTTTTTGAACTTCAAACCGATAAGGCCATGGCGATCGAAGAATCTTGAATCATTTCTTCAGGATTTCAAAAGCCTTTTCCGCATAGTTACGCAGTTGTGCATGCCGATGGTTGTAAAGATCCTTATGGTTCTCATAATTTTGTCGACTAGAAGCAAATGTATGAAAGGTTCTAAGATGATACCTAGTACTCTGATACAGTGCCAAAAATCGATCTATTTTCGTATACCCTGAGTCGACCAAGTAAAACTTTCCTGCAGAAATTGACACTAAGCACACGTAAACAAACATAAAACTTTCCGATAACATGATTATAATTTGAAAACCTTACCTTCGGGAACTTTAAATCCTCCATGTCCACTGTCGATTCTTCCCATCCAATGCACCACCTCAAACCTTACAGCACCACCTCAAAACTCACATGTCCACTATCGATTCTTCCCATCCAATGCATACAAACATAAACATATAATCGAAAGATACAACAACCATTACATTCCAAGATATAGTGCTCTTTTGATTGTGAAAATGAGACTGATCCTTCTTTGGTAGAATGACCTCTATATGCATGCCATATATAGCACCAATTGCATCCTACAATCAAGAAAATGTTTCAACAAAGAATATGAAATGTAATTGATGGTATATATCATGGTAAATGTTCAACTGTTATCTTAAAGAATGGATAGAAATATTGATTATCTCTTATCTTCGGATGAATCAATAAATCATTTGATGGGAGTTGAATGAACTCATCCTACAAATGCAATACAACATCCATAACCTTATGGAAGTATCTACTTAGCATCTCTCCTGAGTGCTGGTAGGTCTCCTGAATAATCCTATTCGATTGACCATGACCTAGATATAACAAAATGATTGCTAGTTGCTCATCAATTTTCATCGTCCGACCCGATTTTAGCGACCCCATACCAACAACTTTGTCTTTGAGAATCTGAAACATCTATGTGTTCATTCTCAGATACCGGTAGCAATGGTTAGAATGCCCATTCAAAATATCTCGAATAATGTTTGCACTGCTGAATTGTCAAGTATGGCATGGAACCCTTTGAGGGCACAAAGTCTTTTCATCTGTTTCCATTAACTCATCCAACAATTCGATCATAATGTCATCATCAAGCAACATGCCATCCAAAGTTTGAATTAATAAATCAAATTGACAACTTGCCATATCAATTGCAAAAGATACCAACTACATATATAAGGACATAAAATGTGTATTTATCATAGGTCAACAACTACTGTACATATGCATGATATAGTATGTGATAGTAATCAAACTAAAACAACTATCACTGGCACAAGAATACATTGGCACATTCAACATTAAATAAAACATGTCCATGATATTAGAATGACAGCTTACATATCCATCAAATGTTTCATTAAACTAAGCAAGCAAATAACATCATTACATATCCCAAAAATGGATTAACAACAAGTTCAAATACCTCAATGTTTATTCAAGTGGTAGTTAACAAAACTTTTCATTTGCTCTACGTCTAACATCATGAATAATTAACGAGTCTCCAAGGATTGACACAAGATGTTAGACATAACTGTAAAGTTGTCTATCGCTAAATGTAAGCTAAAAAGCTTCGGTATGCATTTGTCCATGCGATACGAAGCTTCCATTTCTGCCTTCTCTAGTTTGATAGCCAACATTTTCCTTGATAGTTGAATGGCTTCTTGTAAAAACTCCAAACGCTGGGTGGATTGCCGCCTCAAATCCTTTAATATTTAACCTTGTCTACCCCTCGAACTCTTTCACGTCGTTGTGTTGTAGGCATAGTATCCTGACGCGACCTTTTGCCTTGAGAGAATGCTGCACCATCAGAGACCGAATCACTAGGATTAATAGTAAGATTGTCAGATTGATATTGTGGGGTTGGTGAAGGTCCAATATCATCCAGCCCATGTGTAGGGGAAGCGATAGGATCATCGGAGTCTCCTCCTCTCTCAAGATCTACATGGATCGCATCATTGTCAGTCTCATTATGTAAATTCGGTTCATTGAAATAGCGGTCATCCGAATGAGTAGATAGAGGAGGGGCACTAGTCCTAAAAATTGAAATGTTTGATGATTGAAGAGCTAAAATTGCTTGTAGAGGAGTTGCATCAATGCGTGTCGCAGCCCTTACACCGGTAGCAACTTATTTTTCATACCACATGAGCATATCCTTATATGGTGCGAAAGGCTTGTTCCTACAGTGTATCAGTTCCTTATTGACCTAGTATACACCCAAATATACAATTAGTTTCAATTTATTTAAAGTAAATGCAAATCTAAGAAACATTGACTGATTTGCTTATCGAGATCACATTGTCCCATTATTCATCAGTATTGGCAGGGATTTGTCTCTCTGGATCCCAATATCAACTAGACAAAGTCGCCAAGTAATGATATCGATGAAATATTTTTCTCAAATTCTTCGTTCTATTTTGCATATTCTAAATGGTGTATTTGATTTTAGCCTTCATATTGAACCATTCAAGAACTCGAAGGAGTGTAGGCTTGGTAAATATGTTTCCGATTGTATCACCCCTAAGAAACTTCTCCTTCAGCAATCTTAACAAGATTTTATCCTCTTCATCGGTCTAGTTAGTAACTCTAGTACGGGATGATTCTGTTTCACCGCTCTTCGAAGTGCCGGTCATGGTTCTTCTTTTGTGGGCCTAACTATTCCATGAGATACAAGAAAAGGATAATTAATGGTAAATTCAAAGCTAGATCTCCATTTTAGTTCCGAGTCAATCAGATATTCAATTAGATAAGGGAGTAATTTAGAAATAAAATAAATCTAATTAAGGATTTTAACAGCAAACAAGCTTAGGCATACAAAGAATTAAGGATTTATTTTAGCCCGGTTTGATGTACCAATCACCTACGTCGGATTGGTGAGCTGGGAAGCAACTAGATGCATGGCTAACTTGGCACTTTTCTGATCTAATTAAAAATTAAAGGAGGCCAAATTTGAACTTAGGAGCCAGGTTTTGGGTAAGACAGCGGTTTGTAATATGCAAAAAATTGTCAGTGTTTCCTTCAACTATAACAAATCTTGTGTCTTACAGGATATAGCACTACAAAGATATTTTTGTTGTAAACTGTTGGAAATCTAGTATATTTCAAAATTCAAAGCCTTTTGACTTGATAAGTCCTTTTATCTGATACGTCATTCTTAACCGGTAGGATAAGTCTTTTTATTTCAACCGGTAGAATAAATCTTTTTATTTTTCTTGTTAACCAATCTTTTGACTTATACGTCTCTACGTACGTGACAAGTCTTTTATTTTTGTTTGACCTACCATTGGACGCTGATCGACCTTTGGACTGAATCATCATTCCCGTTGGATTGATTCGTCGCTCTTGACCGGTGCTTGCTTTCTTTTATAAATATTTGAAGCAATGCCGGTGTTTAATTCATTCAAACTTTATGCTTTCTATTCCATCCTTATCCAAAGATTCATTCCTCATCCTTATCCAGTCCAGAGATTCATTCTTTTGCTTCCATTCTTATCCAGAGAGAAGGAAATCATCTCAGTTGTTCATCCTCTTCTGACATTAGTATGTGCACGCCTGTTAGAAGACTTTGCTGTTGTATCCTGGAAGGTAGTCGTGCTCTGATCTTCTGCACCGAGATATTATCTCAGAGAGGCGCGAATCTACTCTTAAGGACAGTGCCTTGCATGTCACAACATATTCTCAAATACATTCAAATTCAAATAGATAAGATCATCCTGGGTACTATCTTTTCCTCAAACTTATCCAACAATCTTAAGAGTAGATTTGGACTCTATTATGGTTGCTGCTACTAAGTCCTTTCCCGATACATCCAAGATTGAGCAATTTATCGGTTCCCATTATAAACATTGGCAAGAGAAAATATTTTCAATATTAGACGTACATAATATTGGATATGTTTTGACTGATCCTAAACCTAAGAAAGAGGAGAACCTTCTAACATGGGAAAAGGCTAACAGAATATGTAGGCATGCTATTCTTAGTACTCTATCCAATGAACTATTTGATATTTATTATCCTATTAAATCAGCCTCTGAAATTTGGGAAAGCCTTAAAAGAAAATATATTCTTGAAGATGTCGGTTCTCAGAAATTTGCTATAGGAAACCTTTTTAACTTTACCACGTCAGAAGATAAGGATGTGTCATCTCAGATCCATGCTTTCCATGTTCTAATAGATGACCTTAAAAATGAAAATATTATTCTTCCTGATGCTTTTATTGATAGATCCCTAATTGAAAAATTACCTGAATCTTGAAAAGATTATAAGAACAATTTAAAGCATAAAAGAAAGTCTATGTCCCTTGAAGACGTTGTTATGCATATTAGGATTGAAGAGCAAAACAGAGCTCGAGAAAAGATAGAAAAGGCTAAGGAAATGACTAGTAAGGCTAATCTAATAGAGGATAGATCTAGTAAGGATAAACATAAGTCCTATAAGCCCAAACATAGAAACCATTACAAGAAATATGATAAAAAGCCTCATTTTCAAAAAGTCAAAATTTTAAGAAGAAAAAGGAATCTTGCTATGTTTGTGGGAAACCAGGACACCATGCTGCCCAATGCAGGTTCAGAAAAATTAATGACGCTCCATCCAAACCAAAGGCTAACTTGATGGTTGGAGAAGATGTGATTGCTGCGGTTGTTAGCGAGGCCAATATTGTTGCACATACAAAGGACTAGGTGATGGATTCTGGAGCCACTCGTCATATATGTGGCAATAAAAATGCATTTGCCTCCTATATCCCACTGCCAGAAGGAGAGGAACAAGTCTTCATGGGCAACTCATAGTCTTGTTCAGTGATTGGCAAAGGAAAAGTCAATCTAAAACTAACTTTTAGAAAAATCCTTTCACTTGGAGATATGCTACATGTGCCGGACATCCGTATGAACTTGATTTCTGTGGCCTTGCTTGGAAAAAATGGTGTGAAAGTATCATTTGAGTCTGACAAAGTTGTCATGACCAAATATAGAAATTTCATTGGGAAAGGATATTATAACCAGGGTCTATTTGTATTAAATGTACTCAAAGTTATGAATGAAAATAAATCATCTTCTTTTGCTTACTTGCTTGACTCTATTAATCTTTGGCATGGTAGATTAGGACATGTTAATTACTCTTATATTAAAAGAATGAAACAATTAGGTTTGCTAAATAATATGTCTACTTCTTATGATCATGAAAAATGCCAAACATATGTAGAATCTAAATTAACCAAAAGGAGTTGCAAATCTATTCATACAAGAAAAACTGAATTGTTAGAATTAATTCATTCTGACTTAGGAGATTTAAAAGGTAATATGACTAGAAGTGAAAAGAAATACTATATTACTTTTATCGATGATTTTTTCTTGTTATGCAATGATTTATCTTTTAAAATCAAAAGATGAAGCCTTCGAAATATTTCTAAAATATAAGGCAGAAGTTGAAAATCAATTAACAAGAAAATAAAAAGACTTAGATCCGATAGAGGAGGAGAATATGATTCTACTCCTTTTAATGATTATTATGCACAACACGTATAATTCATGAATTTACTCCTCCTTATTCACCAGAATCTAATGGAGTGGCTTAGAGAAAGAATAGAACACTTAAAGAAATGATGAATGCATTGCTCCTTAGTTCTGGTGCACCCATGAACTTGTGGGGGGAAGCCCTTCTTTCTGCTTGTTTTATTCAAAATAGAATTCCTTATAAGAAAACCAATAAAACACCCTATGAGTTATGGAATGGTCATTTGCCAAGTTTTAAATATTTAAAAGTATGGGGTTGTTTAGCAAAGGTCTTGCTTCCTGAACCTAAAAAGAGAAAGTTAGGATCTAAAACCTTTGATTGTATGTTCATAGGTTATGTTCAAAATAGTCTGCAAATAAATATAGTGCAGCCTATAGGTTCTTAGTGATTAAAAGTGAAAATAATATCATGGAACCTAATACTATAGTCGAGACGAAAGATGCATAATTTTTTGAACATATCTTTTCTATGAAAACCTCCTTAGAAAGACCTTCTAGACCACAAGTGGTTGAATCTAATTTAAAGCCTGATGACATTCAAGAGCTAAGGAGATCCAAGAGAATCAGAAAGGAAACCAATCTAGGAGATGTTTTTATACTTTTCTTGTTGATAATGATCCTTAAACCTATTCTGAAGCAATTTCATCTCCTGATGCTATATTTTGGAAAGAGGCTATAAATAATGAGATAGAATCCATCATGAGCAATCATACATGGGAATTAGTAAGTTTACCCCCTGGAGCTAAAACTATTGGGTGTAAATAAATCTTTAAGAAAAAACTAAAGCCTGATGGTTTTATTAAAAAATTTAAAGCAAGGCTGGTTGCAAAAGGTTATTCTCAAAAGAAAGATATTGACTACTTTGATACTTTTGCACCTGTGACAAGAATAACTTCTATTAGAGTTTTGATTGCTCTTGCATCTATTCATAAATTGATAATTCATCAAATGGATGTTAAAACTGCATTTCTTAATGGAGACCTAGAAGAAGAAATATATATGGATCAACCTGAGGGTTGTGTTCTTCCTGGTAATGAGCATAAAGTTTGTAAATTAATTAAATCTTTGTATGGCTTAAAACAAACACCAAAATAATGGCATGATAAGTTTGATAAAGTGCTAGTTTCAAATGGATATCAAATTAATAGTGCTGATAAATGTATTTATTCTAAAGTTGTTAACCATGAATGTGTTATAATTTGTTTGTATGTGGACGATATGCTCATATTTGGCACTAATTTTGATATTGTGACTAGCACCAAAATGTTCTTGAGTTTGAATTTTGATATGAAAGATATGGGAGAAGCAGATATGATTTTAGGAATTTGACTTGTAAAGGAATCGAATAGCATCATACTTTCACAAGAACATTATATTGAGAAAATCTTGGAAAAGTTTTCATATTTTGATAGTAAGCCTGTGAGCACTCCTTATAATGCTAATTCACAGCTTAAGAAAAATAAAAGTAATGGTGTCTTACAATCCAAATATGCTCAAATTATTGGTAGTCTTATGTATTTATTGCTTATGATGTAGGAAGACTAAGCAGATATACCCAATGTCTTAACAAGGTCATTGGATTGCATTACAAAGAATGCTTAGATATTTGAAAGGAACCCTGAACTATGGTTTAATGTATTGTGGGACTCCTACAGTATTAGAAGGGTATTGTGATGCTAACTGGATTTCAGACTCTGATGAGATGAAATCCATGATTGGATATGTGTTTACCTTTGGAGGAGGAGTAGTGTCATGGAAATCATCTAAGCAAACATGTATAGCTCGAGGTCTACAATGGAATCCGAGTTTATTGCCTTGATGAAGGCTGGGACTGAGGCCGAATGGCTCAGGAATCTTTTGGTAGATCTTTCCATTTGGATGAGACCAGCTCCATCTGTGTCTATACATTGTGATTGTCAGGCTGCCATAGCTAAAGCTAAAAATAAAATTTATAATGTGAAGAGTAGACATATAAGTCTAAGACATAATATTGTGAGGTAGCTTATTAATGATGGAGTAATATCCTTGGATTATGTAAGGTCAGAGTTAAATTTGGCCGATCCTCTGACTAAGCCTCTAAGCAAAAAGCTTGTGAGCAATACATCGAGGGAAATGGGATTATACCAGATCAAAAGTTGAAGTGATGGTAACCCAACCTTCATGAACGGAGATCCCGGGAAGAAGGTTCATATGGGAAAATAATTCACTGGACAACTTGGAGTATACTATCATAATTATTTATATTGTGAAATCCCTTTCTATAGTGTGAGATAGTATTCTGCAGTGTTTAGGTTGAACTAATATGTGAAGTTCTTAATGGTTGTCATAGCCTAATTTGGGTGGTATACAAAACTGCAGTGTATACTTGATGACAATCTACCTATATGAGTGTGGAGGTGGTGGCCGCTTCCTATGAGACTTGGGTAAGATCTCTAGAGCACTCATGAATATCCAGGTAGACGCATGGCCGAAACGTGTCAACCCGCTTGAACAACCGAAATCATAGAGATGGAATGTGAGTTATAAGTCAATGATCCAATAAAAGAAGGATTGTTCATAGAAACTTAGTTTCACCAACCTTTTATGGATTACACTTATTTTCTCTATGCCTGGTTCATAGTCACATAGACACCATAGCTTATGCATTACATTCTTAAAGTTCCTTCTAAAGTTTGTCATCTTTTGAATATTGAAATAGTGGGGGATTGTTGGAAATCTAGTATATTTCAAAATTCAAAAGCCTTTTGACTTGATAAGTCCTTTTATCTGATACGTCGTTCTCAACCGGTAGGATAAGTCTTTTTATTTCAACCGGTAGGATAAGTCTTTTTTTTTTTTTGACCAGTCTTTTGACTTATACGTCTCTACGTACGTGATAAGTCTTTTATTTTTGTTTGACCTACCGTTGGACGCTGATCGACCTTTGGACTGAATCGTCATTCCCATTAGATTGATTCGTCGCTCTCGACCGGTGCTTGCTTTCTTTTATAAATATTTGAAGCAATGCCGGTGTTTAATTCATTCAAACTTTATGCTTTCTATTTTATCCTTATCCAGAGATTCATTCCTCATCCTTATCCAGTCCAGAGATTCATTTTTTGCTTCCGTTCTTATCCAGAGAGAAGAAAATCATCTCGGTTGTTCATCCTCTTCTGACATTGGTGTGTGCATGCCTGTTAGAAGACTTTGCTGTTGTATCCTGGAGGGTAGTCGTGCTCTGATCTTCTACACCGAGATATTATCTCCGAAAGATACGAATCTACTCTTAAGGACAGTGCCTTGCACGCCATAGCATCTTCTCAAATACATTCAAATTCAAATAGATAAGATCATCTCGGGTACTATCTTTTCCTCAAACTTATCCAACACAAACCAACCATAATATTTATAACAGCTGTTTACTGTCCATTAAGGAATGTTTTACCAATGTCTCTCACGATCCGTCTCCAATATACATTAAATGACATGTCAATATTACTCTACGGAACTGAATTTGTACTCTCTCCAGTGTTTCGGATGGACAGACCTTTTGGTTTCGCTCAAGGTTTCGCTCAAAGTGTGCAGCATATCCAAGTTCGTTCATCTCTGACACCCTATAGAAGGCAGCGAAAGGAATCCAAAAGCAAGCATGCGCATTGATTTAAGCTGCTCAGAATTCATTGTAAGTACATGCAAAGTTCATCAGAAATCCATAATGAGTTCTTATGCTTTGATAAATTCAGTTAAAATCCATGAACATCAACTATTAATTGAGCAATTTCTGAACAATATGCAGACACCGGAAGCTACCGTCATCCATCACCAATTTCCTTTTTTCCCCTGAAAGCCTTTCAGCAGAATGTGAACCCAACAGCATTATAAATAGTATAACGTTCAAATGTTTATAGCGTAGATGATGGCCCTGTAGGTTTTCATTTAACACCAATGACTGACGAAAGTGAAAAAAATCAAAAAAGAAAACTTTCATATGTTGTTTCCTGGTTCACGGAAAACCACTCAAAGATCAACGAGTCATAACCAATGCACATTCTTTTGTTTTTTAAAAAAAATTGATGAAATTATAAATTGGGTTTCTATGCCGAAACTAGATCACAATGATGCTGGGGATGTGCCCTAGGCCATCAGAATATTTGCTGTCATTTATAGTTTTATCTTTATTTAATAAATTATTTTATTTATTATGTTATTATTTATGCTCTTCTAATATGATAAAAAGGTTTCCTTGAATAGTTTATTCTTCCTTATATCATTAAAGTATGTGACTTTAATAGTAAAACTATAAGGTGATAAGAATACTATTCTAAATTGTCCCTAATCATTCATTATATGGAACAATAATGAAGTAAGATTAGTATGTTGGTTGATTGATGATCATGTTTTACTGGTCATGGATATGAGATATCAAGTCAACACATAGATACATGTAAGAGTATATTGTATTGGATCGACCCACCATAGAATATCATATGGATTCTCTTCATGATGTTATTATTTTAGTCCTTTGACCTGATGACACCATGGATTCCTACGTAGTGAATTTCATGTTTTGACATGACTCTTCATCATCTTTAACCAGATGATCATAAGACTGTGATTGGATATGGAATAAACTACGTTGAGGGATATGAGTGTTCGTAAAGGAATTTATCCCTCTCATTAATTTGAGAGAGATATTTTGGGCCCTCTTGAAGAGTGAGACTGAGAAAAGTACATGGCCATGCCCAAATGAATTGATAAGAAGTTATCAGTAACATTTGGTTTATTCAGTCAAACTCTGGAATCAAGAAAAACTTATGATTAAACAATCTATGAGAGATGTAATCTATGCCTCATACTTGATCACTAAATATCGTGTGACAAAGGGACTAGATAATTGACATCTACTAGGTAAAGTCGGATCGATGATCTTCACTCAATTTGGGTAGACATAATGTCTTGCTAGAGACCAATTATGTCTTGTAGGCCCGAAAGGGTTTTAGTCCTACTGCCAACATTGAGTGAACCTACAGGGTCGCACATAAGGAATGATGCGTATGGGTTATGGGTTTAATTTATATAAACCCAGCGGAAATAAATAATAATCTTCACTATTGTGTCCTTTTGGATTCCGAAACTCTTAACATTATATGTGCATAGAATGAGAAGACGTGTCTTTTTGGATTCCGAAACTCTTAACATTAGATGTGCAGAGAATGAAAAGATGTATCTTTTTGGATTCTAAAATTAAGAGTCCTATTAATGAGAATATTCTATTTTGAATAGGATATTATCATTATAAATGGACATTGTTGCTCTGATATAGATGTGACAACGCTTGCCGTCAACCTGAGATGTGCAGAGAAATACTGCACACCATAAAAATGAGAGTTTTAGTGAGATTATTTCTAAACTGATCTAGAATAGTGCTAGAGAGTGCTAGCACACTGAGTCCCATTGCGAAGTGGTCATTCGTGTGGATACCGTAGAGGGAGTTGTGGTTTCGCAGTGCCTAAAGATCTATCTCATCAAAATAATTTTATTCATATAAGGTACGATTCTCATTCCCTAATCAATTTAATTGAACCACATGGATCCTTCTAGGGATTTAGGTTAATTTTTGGCTGCATATTTTTAGCATTAGACCCCTAAATTCCTATCGGTGGTATCAAGCCAGACTTGTGGATTCAATTAAATTGATTTCATCTGATTATATGGATGTGTGATGCGTACTGTTAAACGAGATTATTGTACATGTGATGTGAATGACTATACATCTATGGAATTAATATGGTGATTTGTTTAATTGTTAAACAGTTCTAATATGATTAGAATCAAATAGATTTATTGTGTTTAATTTGTTTGAACGCTGAAATAATCATCCATCAAGGTGGGGTTGTCAATTAGATTGATAGTTGGGTTTTAACAAAGAAACCCTAATTTGCGTGCATGACACAATCTCAAACCCTAATTTTGATAGTATTAGAACTGTACAAGAAAAATGTTTTCTTGGATAGTTTTATGTATTATGCATGATGCATAGCATGGCCCTTTAGACTCATGTGATTGGCAGGTTTATTATGGTTTTGTTGATTACATTGGCTTGCATGTCAATAATTTTATTGTAATTGGTTTATCGACCTGTGTGTCATTATCTTGATATAATCTATTTATTTCACTAGATAAAATGTAGATTTTCTTTTAATGTAAAATATGGAGGCCATTCATGTCAATCAAAAGAGATCATAGTGATGATGCTCCAAGCAAAAGGTTCGTGCATCAATGGTAGACCGAGCATATGGTTATGCTAAGACATCGTAATAATGATTTACTTAGTTCATGGGCCATGCTATGATACATTTATGTTTTATATATACATGCATGAGATATTATATAGATGATGTATGTGACTTTGGTCCCATAGAATAGTCATCATATACTTAAAACAATAAAGTCCCTCTATTAATATTAAGTCATAAAATGCCTCTCATAGTTTGACACCTATCAAGGCTTTGATCATCTAAATGTAGGATCTGCCAAAGCAGGGTGCATTAGACCATCTTAGTTAGGTAGGGTGGATAAAAGTGAGGAGACCATCTTAATTAGGTAGGGTGGATAAAAGTGCTATCCTCATGGTTAGACTTAAATAGGCTATCAAAATGGTTTTGGCCTATGGCATTAATGGGATTAGTATGCCAGGACATGTGATGTCAATCCCATAGCAAGAGTTACATATGATGTAATTGGAAAGACGTTTCCTACCTAAGTAACTAGACTTTAAGTGTCATGCCAAAGCTGACTTAAAGTTTAATAAATATGGATCTTAACTCACTAAGAAATATCGAAAGATTGAAAAAGTTTCCGAATTAACATTAGATGGTTGTTAATTTGATAAAATAGTGAGAATAATTGAAATAGTTTAAATAAAGATATTAACTAACTCCTTGTATGTAAATCATGACATCAAACAACACACCTAATCTTACTTTGCAATCGGTTCTCGAAAAAGAAAAATTGAATGGCATAAATTTCCTTGACTGGCATCGTAACTTAAGAATTGTTCTTAAGCAAGAAAGGAAGTTGTATGTCATAGACACTCCAATCCCAGTTGTACCTGCTGCTGATGCTCCAAGAGATGAAAGAAATGCTTACAATAAGCATAAAGATGACTCTTTGGATGTGACTTGCCTTATGCTTGCTAGCATGGACTCGAGCTTCAGAAGCAAATGGAGGACATGAAAGCGTACAATATGATTATACACCTCCAGGAAATGTTCCAAGAGCAAGCAAGATAAGAGAGGTTTGCAGTCACTAAGGCATTGAATGGATGCAAAATGATTCCAGGTAGCTCTGTGAGTACTTATGTGCTCAAGATGAAGAGTTACATTGATAGACTTGAAAAACTTGGTGCTCCACTTAGCAGGGAGTTGGCTATAGATATGATCCTTGCCTCATTGCCTCCCAACTATGACCAATTTGTAATGAATTACAATATGCACCAAATGGATAAGTCTATAATGGAGTTGCATGGGATGCTCAAGAATGTTGAACAAAACATTAAGGCGACCAATAATATTTTGATGGTTCAAACGGGAAAGGGCAAAAGGAGGAGTGCAAGGACAAAGGCAAAGGCAAAGCAAAAGGTGAGACCAAAGCTAAAAGGCCTAAGCCCCGCCCAAGCCGAAACAGCCCAAGGAAGGAGTTTGCTTCTTCTGCAATAAACCAGGTCATTGGAAAAGGAATTGCAAACTGTATTTGGAGGATCTGAAAAAGAGGAAGGCTAATGAAGCCACAATCTCAGGTATTTATGTTATACAAGTCAATTTGTCTACTTCTACATCATGGGTATTAGATACCGGATGTGGATCTCACATTTGTGTAAATGTGCAGAGTCTCAGATAAAGTAAAAAATTGGCTCAAGGTGAAGTGGACCTACGAGTTGCAAATGGAGCAAGAGTTGCTGCATTATCTCTAGGATGTTATGAATTACCTTTACCTAGTGGACTTGTTTTGACTTTAAGTAATTGTTACTATGTGCGTGCTATGAGCAGTAACATTATTTCAGTTTCAAGTTTAGACAAAGATGGTTTTAAAATTATTATTGAGAATAATTCTATGTCCATATATCATAGAGATATTTATTATGGTTTTGCTCAATTATTAAATGGACTCTATGTTCTAAACTTTGATGAAACAAATTACAAGTCTGTTTATAACATTAATACTAAAAGGTTTAAATCAAACAATTTAAATCCTACCTATCTTTGGCATTGTCACTTAGGCCATATAAATGAGAAGCGCATATCAAAACTTCATCAAAATGGGCTTTTACATTTATTTAATTTTGAATCATATGAATCATGCGAATCTTGTTTGATGGGTAAGATGACTAAGGCTCCTTTCACAGGACAAGGTGAAAGAGCCACAGATTTATTGGCCCTTATACATACCGATGTATGTGGACCATTAAGTTCACCGGCCAGAGAAGGTTATTTGTATTTTATCACTTTTACTGATGATTTCAGTAGGTATGGATATGTATACCTAATGAAACACAAATCTGAATCTTTTGAAATGTTCAAAATATTCAAAAATGAAGTAAAAAATCAGCTTGGTAAAAATATTAAGATACTTCGATCAGATTGTGGTGGTGAATATTTAAGTCAAGAGTTTTCTGACCATCTTAAAGATTGTGGGATAATTTCACAATTGACTCCTCCAGGAACACCACAATGGAATGGTGTTTCTGAAAGGAGAAATCGAACTTTATTGGATATGGTTCGATCAATGATGAGTCAAATAGATCTTCCAATATCTTTCTGGGGATATGCCCTGGAAACTGCTGCGTTTATATTGAATAGAGTTCCATCAAAATCGATTCAAAAGACACCATATGAGTTGTGGACTGGGAAACCTCCTAGTTTATCTTTTCTAAAGATATGGGGCTATGACACTTGTGTCAAACATCAATTGTCTAACAAATTAGCACCCAAATCAGATAAGTGCATATTTGTGGGATATCCTAAAGAAACAAAAGGATACTACTTTTACTACCCATCAGAGAATAAAGTGTTTGTTGCTCGTAATGGTCACTTTTTGGAAAGCGAATTTATTTCCAATAGAACTAGTGGGAGTGAAATTTAACTCGAAGAAGTTTGAGAACCACAAATTTACATGGAACCGATGATGGATGTTCAATCTAACTCACAAGTAGTTGCTGAACCTGAACCACTAACACAAGGGCCACGTAGAACTGGTAGAATTCATCACGAGCCTGAGAGATATGGTTTTCTATTACTGACAATCATGATGATGTGATGCTCATAGATCAAAATGAGCCTACATGCTACCAAGAAGCTATGAAAGGCCATGACTCTGAGAAATGGCTTATAGCCATGAAGTCTAAAATGCAATCCATGTATGATAATCAAGTATGGACTTTGATTGATCCACCTAATGGTATTAAATCTATTGGGTGTAAATGGGTTTTTAAGAAGAAAACCGACATGAATGGAAATGTGCATACGTATAAAGCACGACTGGTTGCAAAAGGTTTCAAGCAAACACATGGTATAGACTATGATGAAACTTTCTCACCTGTAGTTATGCTTAAATCTATTAGAATTCTTCTTGACATAGCTGTGTATTATGACTATGAAACATGGCAAATGGATGTCAAGACAGCATTTCTAAATGAAAATCTATTCGAGGATGTGTATATGACAACCCGAAGGTTTTGTTAATCCAAAAGATTTGCATAAGGTATGTAAACTCCAAAAATCCATTTATGGATTAAAGCAAGCATCTTGGAGTTGGAATCTTTGTTTTGTTGAAACAATCAAAGAGTTTGGTTTCATTAAGAATGAAGATGAACCTTGTGTATACAAGAAGGTTAGTGGGAGCGCAATAGTTTTCTTAGTACTCTATGTAGACGACATATTACTCATTGGAAATGATATTCCTACTTTGCAGAATGTCAAGACATGGTTAGGAAAATGTTTCTCAATGAAGGACTTAGGTGAAGTTGCCTATATCTTAGGGATTAAGGTCTATAGAGATAGATCTAGAAGAACCATTAGCCTAAGTCAGAGTACATACATTGACAAGGTGCTAAAAAGGTATAGCATGGAGAATTCCAAGAGAGGATTCTTACCAATGTCACATGGAATTAAATTGAGTAAGACTCAATGTCCTGTTTCAAAGGAAGAACAGGAATGCATGAGCAAAATTTCATATGCTTCAGCGATTGGATCTATCATGTATGTCATGTTATCTACTCGACCAGATGTCGCTTATGCTTTAAGCATTACTAGTAGGTACCAGTCAGATCTAGGTGAAAGTCATTGGATCGCTATCAAGAACATTCTCAAATACTTGAGAAGAACTAAAGATGTATTTTGACATATGAAGGACTGGATGGTGCGCTTGTGGTAAATGGTTACACAGATGCTAGCTTCCAAACTGATTCAGATGATTTCCGATCACAGTCTGGTTATGTGTTTTGTTTAAATGGAGGTGATGTCAGCTGGAAGAGTTCCAAACAAGACACCATTGCTGATTCTATTATAGAGGCTGAATATATTGCAGCATCGGATGCAGCTAAGGAAGCGGTTTGGATTAAGAAGTTCATTGGTGGTTTAGGAGTCGTTCCTAGCATTGCGGATCCCGTGGACCTTTATTGTGACAATAATGGGGCGATTGCACAGGCTAAGCAACCTAGATCACATCAACGATTCAAACACATACTCAGGCGTTACCATCTCATTTGAGAGATCATCGATAGAGGAGATGTTAAGATATGTAGAGTTCCTACAAATGACAACATCGTAGATCCATTGACTAAGCCTCTTCCTCAGTCTAAACATGATCGTCATAATAGTGCATTAGGCATTAGATTTTTATCTTGTTAGGCCTAGTGCAAGTGAAAGATTGCTGGTGATGTGCCCTAGGCCATCAGGATATTTGCTATCATTTATGGTTTTATCTTTATTTAATAAATCATTTTATTTATCATGTTATTATTTATGCTCTTCTAATGTGATAAAAAGGTTTTCTTGAATAGTTTATTCTTCTTATATCTTTAAAGTATGTGACTTTAATAGTGAAACTATAAGGTGATAAGAATACTATTCTAAATTGTCTCTAATCATTCATTATATGGAACAATAATGAAGTAAGATTAGTATGTTGGTTGATTGATGATCATGTTTTACTAGTCATGGATATGAGATATCAAGTCAACACATAGATACATGTAAGAGTACATTGTATTGGATCGACCCACCATGAGAATATCATATGGATTCTGTTATGAATACTTCTCTTCATGATGTTATTATTTTAGTCCTTTGACCTGATGACACCATGGTTTCTTACATAGTGAATTTCATGTTTTGACACGGCTCTTCATCATCTTTAATCAGATGATCATAAGACTGTGATTGGATATGGAATAAACTACGTTGAGGGATATGAGTGTTCGTGAAGGAATTTGTTCCTCTCATTAATTTGAGAGAGATATTTTGGGCCCTCTTGAAGAGTGAGACTGAGAAAAGTGTATGGCCATGCCCAAATGAATTAATAAGAAGTTATCAGTAACATTTGGTTTATTCAGTCAAACTCTGGAATCAAGAAAAACTTGTGATTAAACAATCTATGAGAGATGTGATCTATGCCTCATACTTGATCACTAAATATCGTGTGACAAAGGGACTAGATAATTGACATCTACTAGGTAAAGTCGGATCGACGATCTTCACTCAATTTAGGTAGACATAATGTTTTGCTAGAGACAATTATGTCTTGTAGGCCTGAAAGGGTTTTAGTCCTACTATCAACATTGAGTGAACCTTCAGGGTCGCACACAAGGAATGACGCCTATGGGTTATGGGTTTAATTTGTATAAACCCAGGTGAAATAAATAATAATCTTCACTATTGTGTCCTTTTGGATTCCGAAACTCTTAACATTAGATGTGCAGGGAATGAGAAGACATGTCTTTTTGGATTCCGAAATTCTTAACATTAGATGTGCAGAGAATGAGAAAACGTGTCTTTTTAGATTCTGAAATTAAGAGTCCTATTAATGAGAATATTCTATTTTGAATAGGATATTATCATTATAAATGGACGTTGTTGCTTTGATATAGATGCGAGAACGCTTGCCATCAATATGAGATGCACAGAGAAACACTGCACACCA
Organism: Calamus simplicifolius; assembly: GCA_900491605.1. Lineage (NCBI taxonomy): Eukaryota > Viridiplantae > Streptophyta > Magnoliopsida > Arecales > Arecaceae > Calamus > Calamus simplicifolius. The sequence continues at coordinate 1,413,364 of UESW01003882.1, read as the reverse complement.
TAAAAATAAAAGTTTTAGTGAGATTATTTCTGAATTGATCTAGAAGAATTCTAGAGAGTGCTAGCACACTGAGTCCCATTGTGAAGTGGTCATTCGTGTGGATACCGTAGAGGGAGTTGTGGCTTCACAGCGCCTAAAGATCTATCTCATCAAAATAATTTTATTCACATAAGGTATGATTCTCGTTCCCTAATCAATTTAATTGAACCACATGAATCCTTCTAAGGATTTAGGTTAATTTTTGGCTGCATATTTTTGGCATTAGACTCCTAAATTTTCATCAAAAGAAACATGAGAAAAAATCTTTTTGGCAGGGTGAAAAATGAAGAATTGACAAAAAAGGAGCAAATTTTGACAGAAACCACTTACCTAACAGTGGCTCATGGGCTAGGGCTTCGATTGGGCGGTGATCTACTAGACTATCAAAGAGAAAAAAAAAAGTTCTGAGTAGATCGGCCATGGTTATCGCAACATCGTCTAGGATTTTGACATCAAAATGGATGTCATCGATCTCATCTAGGATTTTGACATCAAAAGGGACGTCATCAATCTCAGGGAGAGGATGACTTCGTCAGTCAAGGCAAAGAAGAAAAAGGTAAGGGATGAAATTTCTTACCTTGCGATGGCCAAATACGGTGACTGCATCGGTGTTCGCTTACCAGAGGTCGCACGTCCTCTATCGATCGATCCAAAGCTCATTGGGAAGGACCGGGAAGGAAGAAGGGAAGAGGCTGGGATGAGAGGGTTCTAATGAGAAGAAGGGAAACAGGAGCAGAAGCAAGAGATCGGGAGATCCGGATGAGAGCCGCTTGGAAGGGAGGGCCGGAGGGGGAAGCGGAAAGGACACACTTATGGCAAAATATAATCTTTTTTATTGATAAATATGCTCTTAAGGGATAGCTGGGGGAATAACCAGCTATTCCTGAGTTCCTAGGGAATAAGTTTAGGAGATAACCCATGTTTAAACATGGGTTATCCCCTCTGGTTAAACTTTTTCAGAGTAATCCCATGCAGTTATAGCTTTTGGGGATAAGAAGAGATATTCGGGTTATCCCTATTTCAAATACAGCCTTAAGCCACATGTACACTTACCAACAGAGAATAATTCCCAAGTTTTATTGATTTCTGTTAATGCCTGGTCACTTTGAGCTAGCATCTTTGAGCGTCAATTGTACTCCAAGGGGGAAGCAAGATCACTCCATCGTCTCCAGAATCCTGCAAGAAGTCCCTTAACTGAGAATTCCAGTTATAAGACCCTCTAACGCCCAAATTAGCAACCAGGAACACAGCATAAGCTTTTCTTTGGAAGAAGAGGTCTGTATGTGGAAGAAGCGGGTTGTTTTCGACTTAGGAAAATTCCCCCCTCTGTTCGCCCTTACCTTCTTTTTATCAGCATTTTCCTTTGCTAAAGTCCGAATATCATGACGTGTCAGCATTCCTACATATAGAATGTCAGGGCTAGTCGGATTGGATCCATGTCCATTATTCCGATATCATCAATGTTTTTCCAGGAATGATCTATTTTTAATACTCATTTAGCCAGAGTTATTAAATCCTGCCAATAACTTTTTGGGCCTTAGTGGCTTTTCTGACTTGAAATGATGGATACTTTATGGTAGGTAATCCCTTTTTGATGCTTATTTAGCCAGACTCATTAAATCTTGCTAATGATTTTTTGGGCCTTAGTGGCTTTTCTGACTTGAAGTAATGGATACTTTATGGTAGGTAATCGCTTTTTGATGCTAATTTGGCCAGAGTCATTGAATCCTGCTAATGACTTTTTGGACCTCAGTGGCTTTTCTAACTTGAAGTGATGGATACTTTATGGTAGGTAATCGCCTTTTGATGCTTTTTGGGCTGAGATCTTCTGAAGAGGATGTCCGAATTGACGTCTCCTATCTTGTCAAATCTGTGAGGTTTTGGAAGAAGATTCGCACCTAGGATCGGCCCTGGGGCCGTCTAGGGGCCAAGCGCCGTCGAGGCCGCCTAGAACTGGCCCTAGAGCCGCCTAGGGGCTAAGCATCGTCGGGGCCGCCTAGGACTAGCCCTAGGGCCGAGTTCTGTTGGGACCGCCTAGGACTGACCTTGGGGCCGTCTAGGGGCCGAGCGCTGTCGGGATGACCAAGGACTAGCCCTGGAGCTGCCTAGGGACCGAGCGCCGTCGAGGCCGCCTAGGACTGGCCCTGGGGCTGACTAGGGGCTGAGTGCCGTCGAGGCTGCCTAGGACTAGCCCTGGGGCCACTTAAGGGCCGAGTGTCATCGGGGCTGCCTAGGACCGGCCCTGGGGCTGCTTAGGGGTTGAGCGCCTTCGGGGCCACCTAGGACTGGCCCTGGGGCTGCCTAGGGGCCAAGCGTCATCGAGGCCGCCTAGGATTGGCCCTGGAGCCGCCTAGGGGCCGAGCACTATCGAGGCCGCCTAGGACTGGCCCTGGGGCCGTTGGGTCCGCTTAGGACTGGCCTTGGGGCCGCCTAGGGGCCAAGCGTCGTCGGGGCCGCCTAGGACTAGCCCTAGAGCCGCCTAGGAGCCGAGCGCTGTCAGGGCCGCCTAGGACTGGCCCTAGGGCCACCTAGGGGCCGTTCTATCATCTTGTCACGTGGCTTCTGCTAGCCACATCGGACCGAGCACTGTTTTTATCACGTGGCTTTTACTGGCCACATCATATGCCCCCCCTCTCCTGAGTCTTGGTCTTCACGTGCACAGCACTTGCCAAGAGAAAGGAGCATGAAAAATTCTCGTATAATTAGGTTTAACGCGCCATGCCTTTTTAATGATGGGCATGCGCTTCTAAGGAGATTAAGAATCCTTTTATTATTTAAAAGAAATGCCTCGTGATTAACGGGGAAAGAGTTTTACGTACTTAAATTACCCTGATGGCTCTTTTTGCTAGGGGAATGTGCTCCACTTATGAGTTAGTGACACTTGGGCCATGATTCGGCGCTCTCCACTTCGCTCTTCATGATGGGCGGGGTCTCCTAAATCTGAGAAGTTGACATTATCCTGCCCATCCCTTTTTCTTTCATTGCTTCTACGTTCTTCTTACTTCTTGTTCCTCCCCCAAGCACCGAGCTTCCCTTTGCTTTGTCCTTCCGTTTGATGTTAGTTTCTTGATTTTCCTTGTGTTTCTTTCTTTTCGATGGATTCCCAGATTGATAGGAAGGATAAGAGGCCTTTAGTCGAACCATCTAGGGAAGAGGTTCTCGAGGCTCGTCGCCGTGCTCCCGGCGGGGTCTCTATTCCTGGTCGTTTTGAGGTTGCTAATCCATCCTCCGGCGAGGTCCCTTCGGGCAAGATTCCCTCGAGCAAAGTTCCCTCAGGCGATGCCACTCCAAGCGGGATTCCTTCTCCCGCGGCTAGGGCCGCCTCTCCGACTTCTAGGATTTCGCCTCCACCATCCCATCTAGTATCTCCCACTAGATCCACCTTCGCGGGGCCAGGGGGGATATGCTCCGTCTTGAAAGAGCAACACATAAGGAGGATTAGAGTCCAGTATAATGTTCCTAACAGTGTCTATCTGTTCTCCCCCTGGTATGGCGACAAGGTGACTTGTGGCCGAGGAGGAGGAGTTACCCTTTATGAAGAATTCCTCAAGAGTGGACTCCGCCTCCCTCTCCAATCTTTCTTTTTAAATCTCTTAGATAGGTATAACTTAATTCTTGCGCAATTGACCCCAAATTCTATCCGAATTATATACTCGTTCATAGTGCTCTACCATTTTCATGGTGCCCCCGCTCGATGTTCTCTCTTTTGAGCTTTGTATAAACTTAGAAACTCCTCCAAGAGTGGTTGGTGGAGTTTTGCCTCCCGTCCTAAGAGGGTACTCAAATTGAACTTACCCTCAAAGGTTAAAGAGTGGAAGTTGCGTTTCTTTTATGTCCATGACGAGGGGGTGAAGACATCCTGGAGTTATCTTGACTCCAGTCCCAATAAAAATTCCACCATAGAGGAAAGGGATCGAAGACTTTTCGAGGCCCTCCTGTCCTCCATCGTCTCTCCTTGTGCAGAGCTGCTATCGGAGGGCAACCTTCGCGAGGCTTTAGCAGCGCCGGTGGCAACCTCACCGATATCTGGTGAGCATCACCCTCCTCTACCATTGGCCATAGCTTCTTGTTCCTCGCTTTATCCTTCGTTTGTTTATTATGTATGTACGTCTATACGTATGCCTTTATTTGTTCCTGGTTTATTGTGGTTTGTTTTACTATTCCTATTTTTGTCCTCTGACTCTTTGCTTTTATGATGCAGAAATGAGGTTCTCCATAGATTTTTGTCAGAGGCCCTTAAGAAAAAGAGAAAGGCCGCCGGAGGCTCGACGAGGGCGGCGCCCAAGAAGCCAAAGCGGGCTGAGCGACCGCCCCCCTCCCCTGAAGTCACCTTGGCAGGGGAAGCAAGAGAAAGGGATCCCTCTATTGAAGAATTGGTAATAGAGGTTCCTTCGGCTGTTGTTCAAGAAGGGCCACCAATGGGGGTCTCTCTGGCTACGACTCAAGAGGAGCCAGCAAGGGAAAAATCTCGGCCACCTGCCGGAGTCGAGGATGAGGTTCCGCCGGAAGAAAGGGTGACAACACCTTCGATTCGGGAGGTCAGCGAGGATTAGTCCTCGGATGTTCGCTCGCCCCAAGAGGGGGCGGAGGTGCCCTCCGATGAGGGTTATATGAATCGGCCACTTGGTGTCAATGCAATTCACCGAGGTCGCCTGGCCGAGCGAGTGCTTAGTCGCTCGGCCCTACCCAATCTCTAAGCCGAGCTTCGATGTCAGCCGCTGGAGAAATCCCTGGATACTTTCTTCACTGCCATCCTCCAGGTGATTATACAGGTCCTTAGCTCCTTCTTTCTTCAAGTCACTTATAATCAGTCTCTCACCTTCTGGTGTATGCAGGCATCTAACAGTGCGTTTGTTCTTCGGGATGCTTGCCTCGGAGGCTCGGGCAACTAGAAACAAGGCCCATCTGAGCTGGACGCCCTTAAGTCTCGGGTGGATGAGCTAACACGGGAGGTGTCTGAGGTGAGATCTCGAGAGCTCGCAGTGTCTGGCGCACTGAGGGCTATCGAGGAAGAGGGTTGGGGTCTTAAGGCCCAGGTCGAGGAGGCCGAGAGAAAAGCTCGAGTGGTCGATGCCAAGCTGGCTGAAGCCATGTCGAGGCTGGGGCCAGCCGAGGAAAAATTGAAGAGTGCACTTTTCAGGACCACTCAAGCCGAAGAGAGAGCAGCCGCGGCGGAGGATAGGACAGAGCTGCTCGAGCTTGATGCCCGAGCCATGGAGGAGAGATTGACCAATACTGAGGAGCAGCTAACTTTCACTGAGGAGAAGCTGGCCTCTGCCGAGGGAGAGATCAGGGAAACTTTGGCTAAACTGATCATCGCCGAAGTTCAGGCCAAGGAGAGTATAATGGCTGCTCAGACAGAGGCCATGATTAGGGTCAGTGCTGCCGACCAGCGGGCCCAAAGTGCAGTGAAGGCTTATAAGGGCTCCACTGAATTTGCAGCTAAGTGCAGCGAAGCGGCTGTCGACGTTTATGCTAAGGGATTTGAAAAGTGTAAGGAGAAAATTCTTCAAGTTCACTAGTTGGGCGATCTTGACGACATTCAGCCTATAGATGAAGATGTGGAGGGTGAGTCGGAGTCCTCTGAGCCTTGATTTTGACTTTCTTTTACTCTTTTTGTATTTGTAATGCGGCTAAGATTAGCCTTCTGTATGACAATACATTAGTAGCAAGATCCTTTTTGGTTATCTTGTGCGTGCTTTAATTTTTTAAACCAATTCTATCAGTTTTTTCCAACTTTCTATGCAATTATACTTCGACATTCGACAAACTAACCTTATTCTCCTAAGTGCATTTGATAACCTATCAGTGTAACTCGTTCAAGAATTACATGGGGACTTCCCATGCCGACCCAGGAGCTTTACTCGGGGCCGTCTAGAATTCAAGGTTTGAACCTTCGAGGATTTCTCGTGCCGGCCCAGGGTGTCTGTGCCCTTTTGGGCCGGCAAGGTCCTTTCGATAACAACCTAGGGCTAGGGGCTGAGTATCGTCAAGGCCACCTAGGTCTGGCCCTGGGGCCACCTAGGGGCCGGGTGCCATCTAGGACCCGCCCGGAGGCCGGCTAGGGGCCGAGCATCGTCGCGGCCGCCTAAGACCCGCCCGAAGGCCGGCTAGGGGCCGAGTGGCATTTATTATGTGGCTTTGAACCTTCAGAGGTTTTTCGCACTGGCATGGGAGTTTGACTCGAGGCCGCCTAGGACACAGGACTTGAACCTTCAGAGGTTTCTCGCGCCAGTCTAGGGTGTTCGTGCCCTTTGGGCCACCGAGGTCTTTTTAAAAACTACCATGGGGGTTTCTCGCGCCGGCCCGAAAGTTTGACTCGGGACTGCCTAGGACACAAGATTTGAACTTTCGGAGGTTTCTCGTGCTAGTCCAGGGTGTCTGTGTCCTTTGGGCCACCGAGGTCCTTTTAAAGACTGCCACGGGGCTTTCTCGTGCCGGCCCGGGAGTTTGACTCGGGGCCGCCTAGGACATATGACTTGAATCTCCAGAGGTTTCTCGCGCCGGTCCGGGGTGTCTGTGTCCTTTGGGCCACCAAGGTCCTTTTAAAAACTGCAACAGGGATATCTCGCGTTGGCCTGGGAGTTTGACTTGGGGCCGCCTAGGACACAGGACTTAAACCTCCGAAGGTTTTTCGCACTGGTCCGAGGTGTCTATGTCCTTTGGGCCACCGAGGTCCTTTTGAAAATTGCCACGAGGGTTTCTCGCACCAGCCCGAGAGTTTGACTCGGGGCTACCTATGACACAGGACTTGAACCTCCGCAGGTTTCTCGCGCCGGTCTGGGGTGTCTATGTCCTTTGGGCCACTGAGGTCCTTTTAAAAACTACCATGGGGGTTTCTCGCACCGGCCCGGGAGTTTGACTCGGGGCTGCCTAGGACACAGACTTGAACCTCTAAAGGTTTCTCGTGCCGGTTTGGGGTGTCCGTGTCCTTTGAGCCGCTGAGGTCCTTTTGAAAACTGCCACGAGGGTTTCTCGCGCCGACCCGGGAGTTTCACTCAGGGCTGCCTAGGACACAGGACTTGAACCTCTGGAGGTTTCTCGTGCCGGTTTGGGGTGTCTATGTCCTTTGGGCCGCCGAGGTCCTTTTAAAAACTGCCATAGGGGTTTCTCGCGCCGGCCTGCGAGTTTGACTCGGGGCCGCCTAGGACACAGGACTTGAACCTCCGGAGGTTTCTCGCGCCGGTCCGAGGTATCTGTGTCCTTTGGGCCGCCGAGGTCCTTTTAAAAACTGCCATGGAGGTTTCTCACGCTGGCCCGGGAGTTTGACTCGGGGCCGCCTAAGACATAGGACTTGAACCTCTGGAAGTTTCTCGCACTGATCCGCGGTGTCTGTGTCCTTTGGGCCGCCGAGGTCCTTTGAAAACTATCATGGAAGTTTCTTGCGTCGGCCCGGGAGTTTGACTCGGGGCCGCCTAAGATACAGGACTTGAACCTCCGGAGGTTTCTCGCACCGGTCTGAGATGTCTGTCCTTTGGGCTGCTGAGGTCCTTTTAAAAACTGCCATGGGGGTTTCTCGCGCTAGCCCAAAAGTTTGACTCGAGGCCGCCTAGGACACAGGACTTGAACATCCGAAGGTTTCTCGCGCTGGTCCAGAGTGTCTGTGTCCTTTGGGCCACCGAGGTCCTTACTTTGAATTGAGCAATGAAATTTGAAAACTATTCTTCGTTAATCATTTGTTTAGTACATTTATCAATGATAATATCAACGGAGGTTACCAGCATTCCAAGTGCATGGAACAAGTTGTTCGTCCATCCCTTCTAGTCGATAGGCTCCTTTCGCAAGCGCCTTTACGACTCAATATGGTCCTTCCCAATTCAGCGATAACTTGCCTCCTTCTGTTGGCTTGGACACCTCAGCCCTTCTAAGGATCAGATCTTCGGGGTGGAACGTCTTGGGATGGACCCAAGCCTTATAGTATCTCTTAGCTCGCTGGCGGAAAGTGGCCATCCTAAGCCGTGCCAGATCTCGGGTTTCATCGATGAAGTCCAGATTAGCCTTCAACTGATTAGGGTTTCATCCTCCTTATATGCTTCTATTCGGGTGCTGGGAAGGCCGATCTCAACCGGGATAACCGCTTCAGATCCAAAGACGAGGCTAAAGGGAGTCTCTCCTGTAGGGGCCCTGGAAGTTGTGTGATGCGCCCATAATACACTTGGAAGCTCCTCCACCCATCTGGCCTTTGATTCATCTAACCGGGTTCGGAGTCCTCGAAGGATAGTGCAATTCATGACCTCTGCCTCTCCATTAGATTGAGGGTGTCCGACAGAAGTAAACCTATGGCAAATGCCTAGCTCGGCACAAAAAGCCTTGAATGCTGAATTGTCAAACTGGCGACCATTGTCGGTAATCACCGTATGGGGCAAGCCAAACTGGCAAATGATGGATTTCCAAAAGAACATCCTTACTTTAGCTTCAATGATCTTGGCTAGTGCCTCAACCTCGACCCATTTAGTGAAATAGTCAATAGCTACTAACAAAAACTTTCGCTGTCCTGCAGCTGGGGGAAAAGGCCCAAATATATCCATTCCCCACTTAGCAAAAGGCCCGGGAGCAGAGAGTGAATTTAACTATGAGGCCGGCTGTCGTTGGATATTCGAGTGCCATTGACAGCTATCACACTTTCGAACCAACTCGGCGGCATCCTGGTGCATCGTAAGCCAGTAATACCCTTGGCGAAGAGCCTTATATGCTAGTGACCTGCCCTCCACATGATTCTCCACTTAGCAAAAGGCCAGGGGGCAGAGAGTGAATTTAACTGTGAGGCCGGCTGTCGTTGGATATTCGAGTGCCGCTGACAGCTATCGCACTTTTGAACCAACTCGGCGGCATCCTGGCGCATCGTAAGCCAGTAATACCCTTGGCGAAGAGCCTTATATGCTAGTGACCTACCCCCCACATGATTCCCACATATGCCTTCATGGATTTCTCTAAGAACATAATCAGCATCTGCTGAGCCTATGCACTTGAGAAGAGGATGAGAAAAAGACTTCCTGTAAAAACAACCATCTATCAATACAAACTTGATCGATCTTTTCTTGAGCAACCTAGCTTCTGCAGGGTTGGTGGGGATAGAGCCGTCAGTAAGGTAGCGAGTGTAAGTATCCATCCAAGTTGGCTCCTGTATGATGGGTACAACTTCTTCTACGAAATCGATACTAGGGCTCTCTAGATGCTCGACGTATGCCCTTTCTAGGCAATCGTCTGCCAAAGTGGCTAGCTTGATAGTGTGTCGGCTCTGGCATTCTCCCCCCTAGGAATGTAACTGATGGTGAAGTAATCTAATAAGGATATTAACATCTTAACCTTACTCAGATATCAGGACATAATAGGGTCACGAGCCTCAAACTCTCCAGTGATGTGCCCGAAGATGAGCTGGAAATCGGTGAAGGCCCAGAGATGCTTTATCCCGATCTCTCGAGCAAGCTTGATGTTGGCCAGCAGGGCCTCGTATTCGGCTTGATTGTTGGTAGCCTTAAAGAGGAAACGAAGGGCGTACCCAAAGACTATACCCTCCAGACTCGCCAAGATGAGGCCCGCCCTGCTTCCTTGGGAATTGGAGGCATCATCAACATGGAGAATCCAAACTTCTGCCAAATCCTCCTCAGCTACCGGCACTTTTCAGGGGCATCGTTGTTTTGCTCGTCAGTCCAGGTGCATTCTACTAAAAAATCCGCCAGCACTTGGGATTTAAGGGTAGGTCGAGCCTGAAAGGAAAGATCGAATTCTCCCAATTTAATAGCCCACTTTGCTAGACGGACCGAAGTGTCAGGTCAAGCCAGAATAGATGGAGAGGTTGGTTTGTAAGCACCACTATTGGGTGCGCCTGAAAATATGGTCGGAGACGCTGAGTAGAAACAACCAAGGCAAAGATAATCTTCTCCATTCGGGTATATCGGAGCTCTGCATTAGGAAGCGCCTTGCTAGTGTAGTAAATAAGCTTCTGCATCCCATCCTGGTCGAGCCAAACTAGAATGGAGCTGACTGCTTCCGATGTGGCAGCTAGATAAACAAAGAGCTTCTCTCCCTCCTTTGGCTTCGACAGTAATGGTGGTGTAGACAAGAACTTCTTTAATTCTTCAAAGGCTCTTTGGCAACTGTTTGTCCACTCGAAGCCGTCAACTTTGCGCAGGGCCTTAAAAAAGAGTAAGCACCTCTCCGCTGATCTAGACAGGAATCGGCTTAAAGCAACTATTTTTTCGGTGAGTCGCTGCACTTTCTTCTTGTTGACCGGCCACCGCATACTGAGGATGGCTTGAATCTTTTCCAGATTTGCCTCAATTCCCCGTTGGGTTACTAAGAAACCCAAGAATTTCCCCGCACACTTACGGGGGTTAAGCTTGATTTGATGACTTCGGAGGTTGTCAAATGTCTCTTCTAGGTCAGCGACATGGTTGGAGATGTGGGTGCTCTTGGTCAGCATATCATCCACGTATACCTCCATGTTACTTCCGATCTGGTCCTTGAAGACCTTATTCATCAACCTCTGGTAAGTGGCTCCGGCGTTCTTCAATCTGAAAGGCATCAATTTGTAACAGTAAATGCCTTTCTCCGTAATAAAAGAAGTGTTTTCTTCATCTGCTGGGTCCATCTTTATTTGGTTATAACCAAAGAAGGCATCCATGAAACTCAGGAGCTCATGCCCAGATGTGGAGTCCACTAGCTGGTCGATCCATGGTAGAGGAAAGCTGTCTTTGGGGCATACCTTGTTGAGATCAATGAAGTCAATGCAGATTCGCCAACTTCCACTCGCCTTCCGAACCATAACCACATTTGCCAACCAGCTCGGATATTGAGCCTCCCGAATGTGGTCGGCGGCTAATAATTTGTTGACTTCTTCATCTGTAGCTTTTTGCCATTCGGGGGCAAAACTTCTCTTTTTTTGGCGAACGGGTCGACACTTGGTATCAATGTTGAGCTTGTGAGTTATCACCTCTGAAGGAATGCCAGGCATGTCCGAGGCAGACCATGCAAAAACATCTGAGTTAGCCTGTAAGAAGGTGATGAGTTTATTTTTCATTTCCAAAGGAAGAAGCTCACTAATTTGTACGGTTTTTGCAGGATCATCTCCCAATGGGTAAGATAGCAGACGCTCAGCCGATTCTCCTCTCCTTTCAGACTCCCTGGGGTCAAATAGTATCAGGGTAAAGGGAGCCACCAACTCTTGAGGGCTAGGAGCCATGTGATAGCATAAATGTATGGAGTTCTGCTCCCCGTACATCTCTTTGACTCCATGATTAGTAGGAACCACCAGCCGATGCCTGGTGGATATGATCGCATCCAAGAGGTTCAAGCCTGGTCGACCGAGGATGGTGTTGCAGGCCAGTAGCACTCGGGCCACCAGGAACCTCATTAGGACTGTGCTTTGATGGGGTGGCGATCCTGTGACGGGTAAAGTAACCTCACCCTCCACTTTGATAGAATCTCCTGTGAAGCCGACGAGAGGTGTGGCCACAGGTGATAAAGAATAGGGGAAAGACCCATACGAATAAAAGTATCATAAGTAAGTATGTCTGCTAAGCTTCCACTATCTACAAGTATTCTTTTTACAGGATGCTTAGCGATCTCATAGAAACGATTACACTATCATCGTTCGAATGACTCCTTCCCCCTAACTCCCTTTCAAAATAGGGATTTACATCTTCTATCCCCTCATCTCCCCTTTGTCTCTTGGTGGATGAAGCTATGTCCCATGAAAGCATGCCCACCGTCCGCTCCGTTGGAGTGTTGTCAACGCCAGCCTGAGCAGGCGGGGGCCCCATCAAAGGTGGGGTGACCGAGCTCCTTTCTTGATAAATTTTCTAAGGTAGCCCTGCTGAATGAGCTCTTTAATGGCGCGCTTTAAATTGGGGCATTCGTCAGTGTCGTGGCCATAGTCCCTGTGGAAACGGCAGTAGTGGCTCCGGTCGCGGCAACACCCACCCTCAGCAAAGGGGGGCGCCGGAGATAAGGCTCACCTTCAATCTCCATAAGAATGTGAGATCTCGGGGCGAGGAGAGGTGTGTAGCTCCCTTCCTCGGCAGGCGGGTTTTGGCGCCGATTATCCGGTTGTGGAGGTTCATGCTTCTTAGGGAGGAATTGGCTTGGTACTTCTCGGGCTAGTTTCTTGCCGGCTACTCTGTCAGCATCCCTCCAGGTGTGGTCAGCTTCATCAGCGCAGATATACTTGTGCGCTCGGTCCAGAAGCTCAGCATAAGAGCTAGGCGGTCTTTTATCCATGGAGTAAGTGAAGCGAGAGGGTCGAAGGTCCCATTTCAAGGCCAAAGTGGCCACAGCATCATCCAAATGATATACCTCAAGGGTCGCCGCCTTAAACCGGGCTATGAAATCCTTTAGTAGCTCACCTTCCTTTTGCTGCACAGAAAAGAGGTATCCGCTACCCGGAGGATTTTACGACAGGCATCGAACTGCGCCAAAAAGGCCTTCTCCAACTGCTAAAAAGAGTCGATGCTGGGCGAGAGTAGTCTAGAGTACCATGCGCGGGCGGCCTTCCAGAGAGTAGCAGAGAAGGCAATACATAATAAGGCATCAGTGGCCCTTGGACTTGCATAAGAGATTTGTAGCTCTCCAGATGGTCTAAGAGGTATGGTACCATCATATGGGTCTAGCTAGGGGAGATGAAAACGCGGGGTATGTGTTCTTCCATGACTCGGCAGGTGAGAGGGGGGCGAATCGTATTCCACCCCCGAATGTTCATGAAGCTTTGACTAAGCTCCTCCAGACGCCGATTTTGCTCCTCCAAGCGCCTCTCCATCCGATCGTTGATATCCTCGCCCGCCGATTCGGATGAGGAAGAGGTAGGATAGTGAGGCCGACGGCGATAAGAATCTTGGGGCTCCTTCCCTCGTCGGTAATCATAACCGCCAGAGTGGAGAGTAGGGGACCGAGACCTCTTAAAACTTCCCTGGTGATGGTGCCTAGATGGAATTTGGGGATAGGGGGTTCTTTCCATGAAGACCTTCTGTGCGCTGACTGTTGACTAGTCGGGGTAGCAGTCTGCGAGGTGCAGGAATCCAAATTGCTGGTGCGCGGTGGCAGGTTGCTGCTCTTGTAACTCACGGACCACCCCAATAAGAGCTTGGACTTGCTGAGTGAGATTAACCAACTGCTCATGTGGGGTGGCCGATACTAATGGTAATAAAGAAGTAGGGAAGTCAGCATCTACTGGATCCATCCGAAGGGGATGCCCTCCAGCGGAACTGGAAGAGGCTTCCTGAACATGCGTTGGTTCCATCAAATCTTCCAAAAGCTACGAACTGACCCCCTTCCTGGCGCGCCAATCTGTTGATGCTTGGTCACTTTGAGCTGGCGTCTTTGAGCTTCAGTTGGTACTCCAGGGGGAGCAAGATCACTCCATCGTCTCAGAATCCTGCAAGAAGTCCCTTAACTGAGAATTCCAGTTATAGGACCCTCTGACGCCCGAGTTAGCAACTAGGAACACAGTAAGCTTTTCTTTGGAAGAAGAGGTGTGTGTGTAGAAGAAGCGAGTTGTTTTCGACTTAGGAAAATTCCCCCCTCTGTTCGTCCTTACCTTCTTTTTATCGGCATTTCCTTTGCTAAAGTCCCAATATCATGATGTGTCAGCATTCCTACGGATAGAATGTCAGGGGTGGTCGGATTGGATCCGTGTCCATTATTCCGACATCATCAATGTTTTTTCAGGAATGATCGGTTTTTAATACTCATTTAGCTAGAGTCATTAAATCCTGCCAATGACTTTTTGGGCCTTAGTGGCTTTTCTGACTTAAAATGATAAATACTTTATGGCAGGTAATCGCTTTTTGATGCTTATTTAGCCAAGTTATTAAATTCTGCTAATGACTTTTTGGGCCTTAGTGGCTTTTCTGACTTGAAGTGATGGATACTTTATGGCAGGTAATCGCTTTTTGATGCTTATTTGGTCAGAGTCATTAAATCCTGCTAATGACTTTTTGGACCTCAGTGGCTTTTCTGACTTGAAGTGATAGATACTTTATGACAGGTAATCACCTTTTGATGCTTTTTGGGCTGAGATCTTCTGAAGAGGATGCCCGAATTGATGTCTCCTATCTTGTCAAATCTGTGAGGTTTTGGAAAAAGATTCGCGCCTAGGATTTGCCCTGGGTCTGCCTAGTGGCCAAGCACCGATGAGGCCACCTAGGACTGGCCCTGGAGCCGTCTAGGGGCCGAGCGTCGTCGGGGCCACCTAGGACTGGCCCTGGGGCCGCCTAGGGGCCGACTGCCTTCGAGACCGCCTAGGACTAGCCTTGGGGCCGTCTAGGAGCCGAGCACTGTCGAGGCCGCCTAGGACTGCCCAGGGCCGCTAGGGGCCGAGGACCTGGGGCCACCTAAGGGCCGAGTATCATCGGGCCCTAGGACTGGTCCTGGGGCCCCTAGGGGCCGAGCGCCGTCGGGGCCGCCTAGGACTGGCCCTGAAGCCGCCTAGGGGCCGAGCGCCATCGAGGCCGCCTAGGACTGGCCCTGGGCCGCCTAGGGGCCGAGCACCGTTGGGTCCGCCTAGGACTGGCCCTGGGGCCGCCTAGGGGCCAAGCTTCGTTGGGGCCGCTAGGGCCAGGGGCCTAGGGGCCAAGCGCCGTCAAGGCCACCTAAACTGACCTTGGGGCTGCCTAGGGGCCAAGCGCCGGGGCCGCCTAGGGGCCAAGCGCCGTCGAGGTCGCCTAGGACTGGCCTGAGCCGTCTAGGGCCGAGCGCTGTCGGGGCCATCTAGGACTGGCCTTGGGGCCGCCTAGGAGCCGTTCTATCATCTTGTCATGTGGCTTCTGCTAGCCACATCAGACCGAGCACTATTTTTATCACGTGGCTTTTACTGGCCACATCAATTTCAACACTTGGACCTACTTGGAAAATGAATTAACGTGGCCCAGCAAAACAACATGCTAACCATTTCAACAACATACCTGCTTGACACCTTTTGTTCTCTTCTCTTTTGCCGTTTTACTCTTGTTGTTGTTGTTGCCAATATCTACAACCATTTCAAAGGATGATAAAGAGTCAAAGGCACCGTTGTCTTGTATAGGATGATGTGCAAGGTGTTGGATGGTTTACTTGTTTCGATGTGAATTTTCACATCACGATGTGTGTTATGATTTTAGCATGCTAATTAAGATTTGTTTATGGTGACTCTTCTGAAGAACATTCCCTGATAGACGTGGATGTGTCGCAGAATCATGAGTTATTTGGATAACTGAATATACTATCCATGTATATCTCCTAATTAAGATAAAGCATTGGGAAAGTGTCTAAGATTGACGGGTAAACTTTGATATACATTGAATGTGCATCGTTTAATTATAGGATGGCTACATACTCATTTACACATTCTTTTTGTTTTTTTTTTTCTTTTTTTTTTTCAATAGTTAAACATGTGATCAAATTAACCATTCCAGGATGATCGCACATCTATCTCTAAGATTAATTGTAGTCAACTCAGATCATCAACATTGAAACTGATAGAAGGTTAATCATCTTTGTCATTACTATTCTTTTATAATATATTGAGGGTTTAATTAACATGTTAGGTTCATAGGAATGATCCTCTAATAATTGAAATACGAAATTACTAATTCTAATTTTAAATATTTGTTTTGATGGAATTAGAATTTAAATCTAATTTCATTTGGAATTTGAATCATATATTAGGAAAATATTTGAAATTCAAACCTTCATCCAAGATTACAAATCCATTATAATAAATTGCACCATAATGTACCGTACCCATGTTCTATTCTCTTTTATTTGACACCTTTTTCTTCCTCTTCCCACTTAATGCTACACATGCTCTTCAATCATACTATTGATAGAGGTGAACTGATTCTTATACTGACATTTATAATTACTTCTTATTAAATTCTAATGAATTATAACAATATCTACTTGATATTTTTAACAAAATCCCTTTTTTTTCCTCATTGTGAGTTTGATTATACTTTTTAATCCATTTTTAGCACTCTACCGGAACATCTAACTTACCTAAACTTCTTATTCTGATTCCATTTCTGTTTGAATAAAATGAATGGAGAACAAATGATTTTAATTAAAATTGATTACAACTTCGATATTGAACCAAATGAATCATAAGTTATAAAATAAATAAATAAATAAGTTTAGGTGTTTTAAGGGATAGATGTGAACTCTGAGATCAATTGTAACGCTCAAGCCCATCCGTTAGCTTGAATAACTTAGCATTAGCGGGTCGAACCATGTGGCCCAAAAATTTAGTAAAATTTAATGGGTAGCAAGTGGACTTGAGTTATAAGCACATAACACATTCCTCTTCCTTCAATGTGGACTAAATGTGGAGTATCACAATCTTTCCATCTTATAATGCGATGTTCTCGTCGCACGCCACAAGCTAGACAAAATCTATTCCGAGTCATATTGATGCTGCAAGGATGGCTCTACTCCATAGCTGAACTCCATTGCTGTTCTATGGTAGCCCTTTTCTTATACCCACCAACTTTTGTATACTCGAATAAGCTCTAATACCATTTGTAACACTCCAAGTCTACTTGTTAGTACAATTAACTTCGTTAGCAAATTAAAACTACTAATACAAAAGCTCAAGTTTAATAAATAATAATAAATTTGAGTTATAAGTGTATAATATTTTTTTAATTCAATATAAAACTAAATATAGGATATTACATGAATCCAAGGCAACCTTCACATTATTGTACCACTTTGTTGATGCCACACCCACCGATACTTTTGTCCCATAATATTTCCACTGCAGCGTCTGGCGCTTGGCGTGCGGCAACCAGGAGAAGCCTGGGCCAAGCCTCGCCACTTTTTGAATGGCCGTCCCTCATCAGATGAAAGCCTTGGTACTTGGAGAAAAGCTGGCACTCCTTGAACGCAGGCATACCGCTTTTTTATCTCTCTCCACTTCTCCACTGTGGAAGACACACACAGTGACACGGTAAAAATCTTACCATTGGATCACCAGCAAGTCCATCTGATGCTTCAATCAGATCCATCCAATAGATTCTATGTAGATCTGGGCCTTCAGAGTGGTTGCAAAAAGGTTGATCAGGAGATCAGAGAGCACCAGTCCATTCAACACATGATTGAGCCCTACGGACCAGTGTGGCCGTATTCCCACTAGAGGATATGGATGTGCCCACGCTTCCACCTTTTCTCCCCTGTTTCTCGGGGTGACAGTAGTAAAAATCATTGCCCTTTTAGCCTGTAGAAGGGTTAAATGTGGGAAGGAGTGATAAAATTCCCACCCACCGGTTAAAACAAAGCGTCATGGTTATTGTGAAGATTTAAAAAAAAAAAAAAAAAAGATTAAAATTTATTCATAATGAGAGGCCAGTGAGGCCACCAGCCTCCTATAAATTTCGGTCGACAGACTTTTGCTCATGAGTGCTTGCGTCGCAGCTCAGGCAATTGTCATGTACAAAGCTCTTGGTGGATATCATTTTTGTTTGCAAAATGGTAATAGAACATGCACGTTAACATAATTACATGAACCCACATCATGTTATTGATGCCACTTAGAGAGGAATGTTACATAGAAATATCTTCGTTTTACTAAAGAACATGTTGATATTATTAGATGAATTATGCTTACAATACTAAAAGAAAATGAAAATATATCATTGTCGTATTATATATTAACACTGTAAGAATGCTTGCACTGTTATACAACTGTCAATGCATTGATGCATCATTCTCTTGTCCATGCCTCAGCATCGGCCACCTTTAAACGCTGCGATTCAGCTAAATAGATGATGGGTGATTTAACTCGGAATTGTTCAGAAATACCACCGAAAGTGATTCTCAACTCCAACATGTCATGCGAATATTCAGAGCTCTCCCATTGTTGCGTGGGCTCAACCAATACATGCGAGAAACCCAGAACTAAAAATAAATTAATAAAATCATTCAGAAACCAATGCATTGCATTCAAACTGTATCCATCATTCATGTTCCACAACACTATTATAGATCTAGCTTTTCTATATCTAAGAATTGCTCGCTGCGAGTTCCACAAATAAAAGAATTAAGGAGGCTAGAAGCGTATACATATATATTTGTTGCCATATTTTACAGTAGATTAATGAATGGTGGTTAACTGCATCCAACTAGCAAAGACCAAGACAACTCCACCAGTAAAACATCCTAATCTCTCTCTATATTATATGTATATTCCAACCCATATTGGATAAAGGATAATACATTCACGCATAAAGCTTTTGGATTTGGATATGAAGAATAATACATCCACTGGAGCCTGCGCGTGGGGTGAATTCCCGTTTCCGTTCGCTGTCTCCCTCTCATGAAGATCTTCCCCAATATAATCTTACCCTCTCCCTCATTATGCCCGCAATCATTATTCTCGGTTGCCTCGCGCATGCCCTTCCCTCCCCACCTCCCCCCCACCTCACTCTCCCACTCTATAAATCCCCCCTTCCTCCCCATTCTCCCCCTCCCACGTGTCTCAGCTTCTCCCACCTCCTCTCTTCCACGATTCCCACTATTCCCATTTTATTCCAACTATATTCCCGCTGTTCCCAGTTTACTATTACCATTTTCCTACTAGCTTAACATGGCTGTCTCCGGCTTTGAGGGCTTTGAGAAGCGCCTCGAGCTGCACTTCTCTAGCGACGACCCCTCTCCCTCCGCCTGTCGATCGATGATCTCCAACAGGTTCTTGACGCCGTGCAGTGCAGCATAGTCTCCGCCGCCGGTAATAATTTTTTCGACGCCTACGTGCTATCTGAGTCCAGCCTCTTCCTCTACCCCGACAAGATCATCCTCAAGACCTGTGGCACCACCCAGCTCCTCCGCTCCATCCGATCCCTCCTTCGCCATGCCACCGGCCTCTGCCTCCGCCTCCACTCCTGCCGCTACTCCCGCGGCAGCTTCATCTTCCCCGCCGCCCAGCCCTTCCCCCACACCAGCTTCTCCGACGAGGTCCTCTTCCTCGACGCCTGCCTCCCCGCCACACTTCGCTTCAGAAAAGCTTCAGTGATGCCATCCGATACTTTGGCACATTCGTGGCACGTCTACTCGGCTGCCGATGACGAGTATTCGGTGCTGCCACCACCGAGTGGCTCTACGATAGAAGTGTGCATGACGAAATTGGACCGCTCACTAGCTCGGCGGTTTTATCGGCGGAAGGGCGACGACCGCTCGGGCGACGCAGCGGGGGCGGAGATGACCGAGTTGACCGGGATCGGCAGCATTAACCCGAGGGCGCTCGTCTGCGGTTTCGCCTTCGAGCCATGCGGTTACTCGATGAATGGCCTCGACTGTGACCGCTACTCCACGATTCATGTTACGCCGGAGGACTGCCACAGCTACGCCAGCTTCGAATGCGTCGGCGGACTGGAGGTGACGGATTGCTTAAAGAAAGTGGTGCATGTTTTCCGGCCTGGTGTGGTGTCGGTGTCGGTTTGCAAGGCCGATGGAAGCGACGACGAGAACCGAGTGTGGTCAGCGGTGGCGAATGCATTGGAACCACTCGGGCTGAGCTGCAGGCACAGGGCGGCGGAGGATTTTCCGGGGGCCGGGACGGTCACGTACCAGACCTTTACGGCTCGCCGGAAGTAATTGGGGTGGTGGCTCCGGCGAGAAGGAAGTGGTCCAAGACATGGAATTGGTTGTCGAGAAAATGTTACTATTTTTGCTAGCCTTAGAGGAAGCGAAGGGGAGAGGGGAGGGGGAGTGAATGGGGAGAGTGTTTGCTCCATAGGGACTTGGAGGCCTTTTCGTTGGGGGGATGATGATGGGATGCAATTAGGGGGAGTTCAACTGGAGAGGGAGGGTGGAAGACAAAAGAGCTTTAAGGGTCAGATGGATGAGAAGCACTATAATATAGCACCCCACTTAAGAGTGGCACGCCTGACGGATATTAGAGATGGGTGGTGGGTGGG
>UESW01003882.1:1262578-1392680 GCA_900491605.1 Calamus simplicifolius | reverse complement strand
TGACGGGCGTTACGCCTACAGCTCCGAGGGAGCCTACCGGCCTAATCCCCGATCAGCGGTGCCCCCGCTCCCAAGATTCAACCCCACCTAGCTTTAACTCGCGGGTTCATGTAACCAAGGCGGAGTGGCGTAGGTGGGAAGGTGTTCCCCCAGAATCGTCGGGACGAACGGGGTCGTGGGCCACATATCAATCAACAAAGTCAACAACGGTTCAAAAAACGTCGAAAAGGGTATTTTCATTAACAGAAAAGGATTACAAAACTCCGACATAGTCGGGCTTACAGAAGCAAGAAGAGACAGCAAGATAACGGGTGCAAACTCAAGGCTCCGCCGGTGCGGGCTCATCGTCGGAAGGGGCCAGGTCCGACGATGGTTCTGGCTCGACCTCCAGTGCGCGGGGGAAATTTAATTCCTTGGCCACCGTCTCCTTGGCGTACTGGAACCCATCGAGGAACGCGGCGGCTGAAGCTTCGGCCAGGTCATCTGTGAAACGCTCAGACGACCTGTATTCCTCGACGAGCCCGGCAGCTCGAGCTTTTTCCGCAGCAAAGGCCTCCGCCGCGGCCCTTTCAGCTTCTCTGGCGTGACCTGCCTCTTCCTTATACCGGCCGGCCTCCTCTTTTGCCACTCCGGCCTCTTCCCTCGCCACTTCGGCCTCTTCCCTCGCCACTCTAGCCTCCTCCGACGCCGCTCTCGCCCGTTCCTCAGCCTCCCGAAGAGCCGAGGTCAGCTCCGAGATATGAATATCCCTCGCCATGACCGCGCTCTCGGACTCCGTCATCTGGGAGATCGCTGCGCGCGCGGTTGGCCTCGATCTCCGCTCTGCTCTCGGCGGCTCTCACCTCGTTGGCGCAGGACTCTTTGGCCTTCTCCAGCGCCCTTTCTGCTGCTTTCGCGCGGTCCTGCACCTCCCGGAGAAGGTTCTTTCCCCCGCGGATCACCTCCCTAGCAGCCTTTAAGGAGTGCACAATCTGCACGCACAAGCCCCCAAGTCAGTAAAGTATGTGTATACATGAACGATAAGGGGTAAAAGGCAAGAAGGTTGCTTACCCTGAATGCGGCGGCGTAAGATTCCCGGAAGAACTCGCCCGTCTTCTGACGACCAAGACCTTCGGTGATCCTAGGATCAGGACCGAGCCCAGGACCCGCTCGGCCCAGTGGCCATCGCCCAGAGAGTCCAGGGGCGACCTGGGTACGTCCCACCTCCCTCTGCCGCTTCAGATCCCCCCGGCTCTGTGTGCGGGTCGCCCCTAACCGACCCCTCGGGGGGTGGACTGGCGGGACCGGATGGTCCCTCACCCCAGTCCCTGCTAGCGCCAGACGGGGTCGCTCCCTCGGGGACCGGGAGCCCTTCGGTTGGCGCGGGCTCCCCCGCCACTGACTCTATGGCGGCACCTCCCGCTGCGGCTCCACCTCCGGTGGAGTGTCGGCCGTAAGGTCGACCTCCGCGATGACCGGGATGTGTTGCGGAGCCCCGGGAGGGGAGGCCAGTGCTGGGGGGGAGGCCCGGATCACCAAGCGCTTTGGGGCCGGGGCCTGCTGCCCCCCGGATGGTCCTTCCCGGCCCCTTTTCTTGACGGCCTTTAACAACTTCGCCCTCGGAACTTTCATCGCTGCACAACACGAGTCAAGTTTTCAGAACTGTAAAAAAAAAAAAAAAGAAGAAGAGAGGAAGAAGAAGAGCAGAATTTCTAACTAAGCATGGAGAATTTACCCCGCTGGGAGACGAGACCCGCCAGCTCAAAGTTGTCCTCCGCTAACAGTAGGGTGTACCGGGGGATTTCGGCGGTCAACAATACCCCCATCGCCTCCCGGTCCCCAGGCTGAACAGTCGCGACATTCCCTCGGAGGTCGGGGTCCCCCCACCGGGGCCGGACTTGGTCAATATTGGCAAAAAAGAAACGGGGTTTCCACCCCTTGATTGACGAAGGCAGGAGGAGCTTCAGAACCCTGTTGGGTCGGGGCTGGAATAGCCACCACCCTTTTTGGGCTCGAAGGGAGTAGAAATTGCGAAACAAACTAATCCTAGGAGTAATGCCCAAGCGGTGACAGAGAATAACAAAAGCGCTAATCACACGACAGGAGTTTGGGACTAGCTGAGAAGGAGTCAAAGAGTAGAAATCAAGTAGGCGGACAAAGAAAGGATGAAAGGGAGGGCGGAGACCTGCCTGCAGGCAGATCTCATAAAGAGCTACTCGACCGGGTCGGGAGGAGATGACCCGGTCGTCAGGTGTTGGTAGGAATAACTCGACCTCCCGAGGGATCCTGTAGCGGGCCCGGATCCTTTCCAGATCTGGTCGCTTCAGGACGGAGGCTGTCCCCTCTGGGGACTCCTCCACCCTCGATGAGGTCCCGGCCCTCAGCCGGTGGCCCCTTGATGGGGCCCCACCGGTGGTCCGTCGCCGGGCCAGAGGGATGTGGTCCTCCGAATCAGAGGACCACTCAGGTGTGGGAGAAGGAATGGGGGAGGTCTGGCGCCCCACAGAGGGAGGACGGTCCTCAGAGCCGTCCTCCGAGGTCCAGGAAGGAGAACTCATGGGTAAGGTAGAAGGAGCTAACCTGGGAGGTCAAAAGAGGACCAGGAGTGAGCTTGCAGATCGCAGGAGAAGCTGAGGAACAGACAAGGAAGAAGACGATGGCGATGAGATATCAGCCCGTCCCCCTTTGGCTAGCTTTATTGGGTTTTCAAAATGTCCCGCCATGTCTCGTCAGCCACGCGGCTTCTTGCTATACGTCGGTTAGCCTCGAGGAGCGCCCCGGCGCGTGGTGCGGCACGCCCCCGGCCAGTGATGGGACCTTGCTGACGTCACCGTAATGAGAGGAAATGATGATACGCCTTTTGCGCGGATTCGAAGAGCCCGTCTTCGTTCTCGAGGGTGATCATGGCTGGCGCGGTGTACGGGGCCGCCTCCTTACATTCCCCGCACCGTCCGCATAGAAGTCAAGGGTTGGGATCAGCCACGTGGAGAACGCCCCTTGAGCCTCAGCGGTGGGACCCGCTTCACCCCAGGGGCGAGGGGGCATCTGATATGACTGATCCCAACGTCGTCAGAAAAGGTAACGGCAATCACTGTCGTTTTCCCCACCTCCGGCACCCCCTCGGGGTCGGGTGGGGCCATCATTTCTTAACCCGGGGCCCCTACCGGTCTCGGGGTCCATCGTCATTTCCCCACCTCCGGCACCCCCTTGGGGTCGGGGGTGGGGCCATCATTTCTTAACCCCGGGCCCCTCCGGCCTCGGGGTCCATCGTCATTTCCCCACCTCCGGCACCCCCTCGGGGTCGGGGGTGGGGCCATCATTTCTTAACCCCGGGGCCCCTACCGGTCTCGGGGTCCATCGTCATTTCCCCACCTCCGGCACCCCCTCGGGGTCGGGGGTGGGGCCATCATTTCTTAACCCGGGGCCCCTCCGGCCTCGGGGTGCATCGTCATTTCCCCACTTCCGGCACCCCTCGGGGTCGGGGGTGGGGCCATCATTTCTTAACCCCGGGGGCCCTCCGGCCTCGGGGTGCATCGTCATTTCCCCACCTCCGGCACCCCCTCGGGGTCGGGGGTGGGTGCCATCATTTCTTAACCCCGGGGCCCCTCCGGTCTCGGGGTGCATCGTCATTTCCCCACCTCCGACATCCCTCGGGGTCGGGGGCGGGGGCCATCATTTCTTAACCCCGGGGCCCCTACCGGCCTCGGGGTGCATCGTCGTTCCCCCACCCCGGCACTCCTCGGGGTCGGGTCATCAGCGATCAACACGCGACTCAACTGCCAAGGAAAATAGCAACTATCAGGATGCACGGTGCTCACATATGATTTTCAGCCCATGGCTGTGCCTTGCCGTAGTGTACCATTCGGTACTCCTGTGATTGTGCCCCGGTACGGAGGGCCATGCCTCATAACGATGTTTGGCGTGTTGCATGCCCCTGTGCATGACCATGCCTCGCCGCAGCGTACCACCCAGTACCTCCGTGATTGTGCCCCGGTACGGAGGGCCATGCCTCATAACGGTGTTTGGCGCGTTGCATGTCTCTGTGCGCCATCATGCCTTGCTAGGGTGTACGACTCGCTACCTCTAGCAATAGAGCCCAGTCTCATCAATCGGTGACGGTACGACAGAGATCTTCCAAGGCTGCAAGTCACTGTATTCGGACAGGTATAAAAGACATACATTCACGCTGTAAGTGGGACTGAACTCTGGTTTTTTCGGAGCTTTTCTTCCTCCCAGCAAAAAACCCTAACCGCCTCAGCTCCTCTTCGCTGGAGCGGTTCTTTGTCTGAGCCCAAGCAGCTAACTTGATCGTCGAGGGTCCCCACCGGCGTCGCCGGTCCCAGAGGACTTTTCTTGCAGGACCTCGAGGAGAGAGACGTCCGTCATCCCCGACGCTCGAGGAGGGTGTCTTGGCGTCATCAATAACTTTTTTTGCATATTTTATATAATTAATATATTAATATATTAATTATATATCATGAATTAATACAGTAATTCTAATTCAAGCAGGAGACGGAGAGATTGCTATCCCTCGTTGGCGGAGGGATAAATATAATAAAAGAACAACGCTCGGACAACCAGCAAGAGAGCGATTGAGCTCGCGGGACCCAGGCCACATGCGTTGGCATCCCTCCTATAAAAAAAACGCAATCCTTTAGAACTCGGAAATGAAGGAATCGGCGGGTCCCCTCCTATAAATTTCGCGTTTCTATAAAAAAGAAATTTCCCTCTTATAAACTACAGCTCACGAGAGTAATCCTAACAGCCCTCGTTGGCGGAGGGATGCGTCAATATAACAACGCTTGGACAACAGCTATTGAGAACGCTCGGACCCAGGCCACACGCGTGGGCCTCCCTCTTATAAAAAAAAAAAAGGAAAAAAACGCTATCCCTCTAAAACTCGGAAACGAAGGAATCTCCTAAAACTATAGCCGAGAGTAATCCTAATCCAAACGGAGAGACTATTCAAATAGCAGCCCATGTTGGCGGGAGGGCAAGGAACAACGCTCGCGGACAACAGCGAGGGAGAACGCGCGGACCCAAGCCACACGCGGGGGCGCCCGCGGAGATAGAAAAAAAAAGAACCGAAGGGCGGAGAGGGGGGGGCGCAGGGCCAGCAAGCCGAAGGAGAAAGAGAGGAAGAGAAGAGGCGACGAGAGGGAGGGAAAGGAAGGAGGACCAGGCAGAGAACAGCAAAGGGCAAAAGACCCCGAAGGAAAGGCAGAGAGGAAAGCAAAGCGAGGAAAAAGGGGAAAATGACCGCAAAAGAGCCGAAAGCAAAGGAGGGAGAGAAGGAGAAGAGACGAGGGAAGAGGGGGGAAGAGGAAAAGAGGGGGAAGCGGGAAACAGAGAGGCAAAGGGGGGGGGGGGCGGAACGGGCAAGGAGCACAAGGTGAGGAGGAGGGGAAAAAGAAGGGAGGGGGGAAGAGGGGAGAGAAAAAGGAGAGGAAGAGACGAAGGAGAGAGGAGGGGGGAAGGGGGGGGGAAGAGGAAAGGAAGGAAAAAAGGAAAGGGGGAAAAAAGGAAGGAAGGGACAAAGAAAAAAGGGAAGGGAGGGGGGAGGGGGGGAAAAAGAAAGGGAAAAAAGGACGGGGAAAAAAAGGAGGGGAAAAAAGAAAAAAGGAAAAAAAGCAGAGGGGAAAACGAAAGGGGAAGGAAGGGAAAAAAAAAAGGGAAAAAAAAAAGGAAGGGAAAAAGGAAAAAAGGAAGGAAAAAAAAGGAAAAAAAGGAAGGGAAAAAAAGGAAAAAAGGAAGGGAAAAAGGAAGGGGAAAAAAAAAAGGACGGAAAAAAAAAAAAAGGAAAGGGGGAAGGAAGGAAGGGGAGAGGGGGGAAAAAAGACAAAAAAAAAAAAAAAAGGAAGGAAAAAAAAAAACGAAGGAAAAGGAGGGAAAGGAAAAAAAAAAAAAAGAAAAAAATAAAAAAAAAGGAAAAAAAAAAAAAAAAGGAAAAAAAAGGAAGGGGGAAAGAAAAAAATTAAAAAAAGAAAAAAATAAAAAAAAAGAAAGAAAAAAATTAAAAAAAATTAAAAAAAAAAAAAAATAAAAAATTTAATTTTTAATTTTAATTGAATCAATATTAAAAAAAAAAAAATAAAAAAAAATAAAAAATTTTTTAAAATTAAAATTTAAATTAATTAAATTAATTTAATATTTAAAAAAAAATTTAAAAATTAATTTAAAAAATTTAAAAATTATTTTTAAAAAATTAAATTAAAAAAAAAAAATTATTTTAAAAAAATTAAATTAAAAATTAAAAAAATAATTTTTAAAATTAAATTAAAAATTAAAAATTAATTTTTAAAATTAATTTAATTTTTTAATTTAATTTTTTTAATTAATTTAATTGTTTGATGGAAGGGATAATTTTATTTTTACAAAAAAGATAGGGGTAATTTGTCAAAAGAAAACTTATTAGATTACAACATAGCCGGTAATGTGGATAGCCACCTCCCCTTGAGGTAATCTGGATTACCACTTGAGTGGTAATCCAGATTACCACTGCAAGATGGATTGCCATTCAAAATACGTACCAAACATGGTTATTCGGTGAGGCCATTTTAAATTACCGGTAATCTGGATAGATTACCTCCTACCAAACGCCCCCTTAGAACTCGGAAACGTAAATTCTTTCGCGTTGCCTTCCCCTCTCTTGCAAAACAAATCCAAACCCCTCTCACCTTGGCGCTTGATCTCCTCGGCGATCTGTGCGATCGGTCTTCACATGCACCGTACACCTTGGCGCTTGATCTCTTCGACCGTATACCTTGGCGCTTCATCTCCTCGCGACCACGCAGAACCCAAGCCTATGCCCTCGCCAACCACGCGGAGCCTTCGCCCAAGCCTGTGCAATCGATCGGTCCTCACACCTACGTGTTTCTCCGCTTAGCTTTTTTTCTACAATTTTTTTTAAATCAATCCATTCTGTTATGTTATCAATGTTTTTTTAAGAAGGATTGTATTAATATGCTTGCTCTTTTCTGCATTTTTTTTTTGAATCAATCCGTTCTTCTTCAAATGGTTCGTTTTAGGCTTGAATGGATAATGTATCTAGACTTATAAAAACTAGCACTGCAGTACATTTTTATCGAGGAGATGATTTAATGTATATAAAAAGAAATATAATGCCATTTAACTTGAGATCCCTGAATCAAGAAGTGTCTTATATTTACTAATTTCAATATTCACGTTGCTCATGAGCCTTTAATATTTTGTTTGTATGTGTTTGAAACTGAAATAGCTGAATGGTTATGGTGAACAAATATATATATATATATATATATATATATAGAATTATGAGTCTTTGAACCCATGGATTCTAGGTAACATCGAATGTGGATTGGATAGTCTTGAAGATTTGGTTGACGGAACCTCTAATAATGATCGGTAATTTTAGGATTGTTTCACATGCATACTTTTTTATTTTTTGATTGTCTTATAAAAATTTCATTTCTTTCTGGTTATCTCATTCAATAAAACCTTCTCTTATGTTTAAAGAGCATAAAAATACTAAAATATAATATTAAAATTTTCTTGATTGTCTTGCTATATCATCAATTTTAATTAATTTTCTGTAATTTTTTGTTTATTGGTTGATTGACCTTTTTCTAAAGGAGTTTTTGTTGCAAATTTGTTTTTCTTAAGAAATGCATATATTTTAGTTTTAGAACGGTTGAATCTGTCATTAGTTATTTCTTTTTCCCTTCAATTTAATTCATTGCTTCTTTAGCTTTAGCTATGAGCAATCTTTTTTACCTCAAAATCTTTATTAAAATCTTTATTTATTATTTCTATTTTTCTTAGATTACTTCTTGTGTCTGCTTCCACCATTGCTGCAATGGAAGCAAATATTGCTGCCAATAATAATGCATGAGAGAAGAAATCAAAGCTTTATGTGCCTACTGAAGGAGGAGTTAATGAGGATAAGATAATTGTTAATGGGAAGGATCTAAGCCATAAAATAGGAAAGAATCTGTTGTTGAGAGATCTAAAGACTTGTCACGGCTGAAGAAAGCTTCCTCCACCATTTCACCACGGCATAAAAAAGCTATTCCGAAGCAGCAAAAAGCAAAGTGGCAAACTGTTCTTAGCATTCTAACCAAGATTTGTCTGCTTCTAGTAGCTCTTTTATGGCTGGGGCAGACAGTTTGGAGATTGGCTGGTAGGATTGAAGATAATACTAACTCACCATTTCTTGGTGCATACGAGGAGAGGATAGCGTCCTGCATGCCTGATTTCAGGCACATCAATATCTTACAATTTTCAGTAGGCACTTCAACAAATTTACCTCAAGAACACTTCGCGAGCGCATTCCTCGAGCATCGTCACTCATGGGGATGATTCGTTTGCTATGCTTTGTACACCATCTTCGATGCAACAAATCCAATGTGAGGTTAAAAATAACTTCTTTCGGATCAAATGCTAGTAGATTTTATTGAAGCAATGATGGCAATGGAGTTCACAATTAGTAGAAACTACTAGATGCAATTTACAACAAGCAAGGAGATGACCAAAGTATTTTAACACAATCAAATGTTATTGTGTAAGATTAGGTAAGCAAGCGGGTTTAACCATGCCAAATCAACTTTTAGTGCCATGGCTATTCCAATTGCCCTAGCATTGATTTGGATCAATAGAAGTAGAGCTTATGCAAATGCATCCAAAGGGCATTTGATAACCTAAATAAGACCATCATGATGATCTAATATTACTAATAATCTTTATATCAAGATGATTTGTTTTTCAATGATCTAAGACCACTGTATTTGATATTATATATATTAGTGATTTAATCATCAAATGATCTAAAATCATTACATTAATATATCATAAAAATCTTGGTTTATCGGTCATGAATACCAAATTACCTTCAATTAATTAACCTCGTTTTACTTTAAAAAATTAACTACCGTTTATATATTTTGCAAGTATTATAATAATTTATTATTATTTCATATTATTTATTATTATAATATTTAAGATCAAATTATAAAATTATAATATCATATGATATTGTAATATTAATATGAAAATAATTTCTAAATTTTAAGTCAAGATCATGGTTTGGGGTTATTTTGGATACCAAACCTTATGGATTGGTATAGGTTCACTAGGTTAAGCCGTGATTCGTGAGATGGGAACGATCTGAAATTATCATTATATCGAGGTGCAATTAAATATGATGATTTTATTATCTTTACGCGTGTCACCGATGATCCTTTTAGGATCACCTCATATGAAATGCCCCTTAAAAAGCAGTAGATCATGATGATTTGATTAAATCGAAACAACTTGGAATCCAATCATTTGGGATCTAAGTTGGATCAGGGTTTGTGTCAAAATTAATAGTCGGCTCGGTCTGGGTTCGGTTGGAGGCCGACCCATCTCTGGCCCAGTTTATACATATCCCTGATCCCTGATCAGTCTTTCGGCCGCCAGATTGTATCTTCTTTCTTCTCTCCTCCTCTAAAACCCTAATAACCAGTCGCCATGACGGTTTTGCCCGAGGGAAACCGAGGCGAAGGAAAGGAAGAAGAAAACGGACGTGCAGAAGAGGAGGTAAGCTTCGAAGAGCTGGGCGTGGAGGCCCGATTGGTTCGGGCTTTGTCGAAGAAGGCCATCACCGAGCCCACCCTGATCCAGCGCGAGGCCATCCCCTTGATCTTGGTCAGTTTGCTGTTTTCCCGAAATATGTTCAAAATCCTAATACGCTAGAGATTTCGATCTTTCTACTTATTTCTGACCTGACTTCTGCAAAAGATCGTTTATTGGCGGTTTAATTACTTTGATTCAGTATTTTGTTGTAAAAAGAAACAATTTTGATCACTGAGACGATGGGCCGCTGTGGTTTGTTCGTGTAGGAAGGCAAGGATGTCGTGGCTCGGGCCAAGACGGGCTCAGGGAAGACCTTTGCCTACCTTCTTCCGATGCTGCAGAAGCTATTCTCAGAGAGCGGTTCGAGAAAGGCCGCTCCGAGTTCCTTCATCCTCGTGCCAACACGGGAGCTTTGCCATCAGGTGCTGAGCTTTATATCACTGTTTCCGAGCTCTAGAAAAACCTCTTGATGGAGGAGTTGTTTTTGTTGTTATTGGATTTTGATGGCTTGGTGTGGTTGAGACTCAATTCTTGTTTTCAGATTTATAATGAGGCGTCATCTCTCCTAGAATTCTGTAGAGTTCAATTGAAAGTGGTGCAATTGATAGCCAGCATGCCAGTTGCAGATATGGTGCGTTCTTATTGTTTAGAAATGTTCTTTATATTAAAATTTGTTGAAGAGATGCTTTGCTCGTTAGGCAGGCCGCAAATTAAATCCTGCTTGGTGGATTATGTGGGAATCTTTTGTAGTTCCTTGATTCATCATTTTGTTTGCAGAATACAGCACTGGCTGGGCCACCTGATATTGTGGTCTCCACTCCAGCTTGCATTTCAACATGCATTTCAAAAGGTGTCCTTCAGACATCAAGCATCAAGGATTCACTTTCAATGCTGGTTCTTGATGAGGTGTGAAGCTGACTCTGTAGCTACATGATTTTTTGCAATTATTTTCTTGGTTATATTCCATTGCTCAGAATTTGAAGATTGGACCTTAATTCCAGGCTGACCTTCTATTATCGTATGGCTATGAGGATGACTTGAAAGTACTTATTCCCCATGTGCCACGACGATGTCAATGTCTCCTAATGTCTGCAACTTCAAGGTTGAATGAAGTAATCTTTTACTGGTCCTTTTACATATTATGTGATGCCTTTTCGTATCAAATTTTTCCATATATTTTGATGTACTTCTAGAAACATAGTTAATACAAGCCAATCTGCACAGACACTCAATTTATTAACCTTAATGAGTCAAACAAAGGACACTTCTGCTATTATCCTACATTTGTCTTCCTCTAATCTTATTACTTAAAGTGTTATGTTTAGGTTGCTTTTTCTTTTTCTTTTTTGGTTCTAAACTCAGTGATGAATGCACATATGACTTAAATAATCTATCCAGTTTATTTGATACTTTATCAGAATTCAGGCATAGCAAAATGGTGAACTCATATATTGTATATTTTTTTGTGTTTAAATCTACGTTTTCTGAAATTTGGAATTCTGTCTCATGCTTTATTATTAAGAGAGATGATGCTTCTTGAGCAAATCATGAAAGTTCTAAACTCAACTCAACTAAGCCTTTTCCCAACATGAAAGTTCTAAAATAAATTCAAAATAACTTTTGAGCTTTCTTGATGGTTTGTATTATCTATACTATTTAGTAGCTAAGAGATCTCACCCGAAATGCATCCTTAATTTGTATGACTATTGTTGTATATCCTGCTCACAGATAACACGTAGTCAAAGGAATATTGTGAGAAAAGCGTTGAATCTGTTGAGTGAGTTTGTTGTTGTTTTTATAATAATAATGATGTTATTTTTGTTATTATCATTGTTGTTGTTGTTGTTATTTTGAGTGAGATGTTTCTGTTTCATGCTAACTGCAGTCTTTGAAATGGTTAGCTATTTGCCTATAACCATGAGGTTGGGTCTGTATTTTTTTGACATAGTCATGTATTTTCTGTATCACTCAATAGTTTATCCAAGTTATTTAGAATTTTATCTGAAGACCTTGTATGCAAAAAGAGTGATGGGACCAACTAGAATCCTTTACCTAGGCTTGTTTGATAAGTCTGTAAACAAAGGCAAGATTGCTCAGTTGAATTTATGGATATTTGAATTGTGCAATTATGGCCTAATTTGACAACTCAATCGGTGCGCATCAAATGCTTTTACAATTGTGACTTGTTGAACTGTATATCTCATTGATAATTTATCATCAAAATTGTAGTGGTTCATCTTCTCTTGTTCTAGGGCTTTTAAAGTTCATCACTAAATTCTATCTTCTATGCGTTTTTGTAAACTTTGGCAGTTCTGACGTTGAGAAATTGAAGAAGCTTGTGCTGCATAATCCTGTAATCCTGACTCTATCAGAAATTGGTGACTCTAAGGACGACATTATTCCAAAAAGTGTCCAACAATTCTGGGTAAGAATCAGCCTTTGGTCAAATAAATTATCACAGAATGATGAAAGATTGTGTTTTCATGCTGACATGGTTAACCTTGTAATTATGTGCACATAAACATAAGCATAACCCTTGCCCCAATTATTTGGGGTTGACTCCATGAATCCTCAAGTGCTTAGCATTTTTAATTAGGAGTCTCTCCGATGTCATTTCGTGCTTTTCCATATAATTTTCATGACTTTCATCCTTATTATTTTAGGTCTTTTTTTAAAGTGCTTTGACAATGAATGGGGCATCCCTTTGTAGTGGAAGCCCCTTTGAGATTCAATACATGCCCATACCACCAGGGGCAGGACTAGGATGCCACCATACTTTATTCTCGTAACATTAAGAGTGAATAGAAACTATAGATAAAAAATATCATATTTGCAGTAATAATTTTAATTAAATTCTTTTTTTAATCCAGGAACTTTTGCCATCAGTGCTTACTATTTTCCTTTAATATTTTGATGACAACTTTCATTAAAAAATTGTTTTGTTTCATATAGATTGCTAGTCATGTTTTATGATCATTAGTTATCCCCAAAAAGGAATGAAACTCTAGTTTGTCTATATTTTTATTAATTGAAATACCAAGTAATTAACTAACTTGGAAATAGGCTAACAAGTAAACCAATATATTATTGTGTTTTTTCCTTATTAGAGTTGCTGTGGAGATTTCTTATACATACATAACAAAGAGGATGTTGAGACTGAGGAAAAGAGGAATTGCTTGCCTTTTTAAGTATTATTATTGAAATATTTACTTTGGGTCGAAAATCTTTTATTCTGCACTTAGCATATGGTAATATTGGTGCCAACAAATGTTTCAGTAATTCAGGTTAGATGATGGGCATCCTAGAGCTACATACTATGAAAAAGATAAATGATGGGGATGATATCTCCATTTAATAAGAATAAGAGTGAGGAAGGACAAAATGACAATAATTATCTTAAAAAATAAGATGGGACCACTAGGAGAGAAATCAGGTAGTGTTTGTAACAATAAATGGTACAACAAGTGCATTCTTAAACTTTTTAATGAGATAGCATAGAGACATGGAGTTTAAGGACGGTGGAGAGAGTGAAGAAGGGACGCAGAAGACTTGGTTTCAACTACCATACACATCTCATCTGATCTCTAAATAGTAAAAAATTGAATTTTATTTACCTTGAATTTTGCACTATACCATCTTAAACAAGGCCTGTTGTATTGACTTATACTGTATCATACTATATTGTTAAGGTACTGAGATTTGATTCAGTATGAACTGAACTGAGTAGCACCATTCTGTACCATCTAGTACTGATCCGTATTATCCAATTTTGAGTTATATTATGGTTAAGAGTGAGAAAAGTGTTAGTACTTTGTCTCAGTAAAGAGTGCATATTGACTTATATCAAATCGAATCGGTAATCTACTGGTATGGTTTTCAATACTGGTTTTGCGGACCTTGAATTCTCAACTATTCTCTATTATTTCATTATTAATTGGTGCAACACCTATAGTTCTTTTGATAACCTGGTTTCTCACTCAATCCAGCCTAGTTTTACCAAGCAACCATGCCAATAGTATCCTTTTTGCTAAACAAACTTTTTTATTTCCCTTGAGGTGGGATGGTGGGCATCTTAGACATAGACCCATCCAAACAGATGCAAACACACACGCACACATACAAAAGCCAAACATGCTGGAAGTTAAATGATTAATTTCACAACATAGATTAACATATATGTATTTCTCTTATTTTTGTTCAATCTAGTTACCTCATTTCTGATAAAGCAATATTAAGCTATCTTATTGCAAACATGCTCAAGTTTGATGCTTCATTATTTGGATATAGCCTTTCATATTTAATTCTAATACTAGTACTTCTGTCATTGGCCTTTCTAATTATATAGTGACTAATTATTGCAACTATTTAGTTTCTCATTCATTTGTTTTTCCCCCAGATTTCATGCAGTGGTTGTGATAAGCTACTCTACATTCTTGCTCTGTTGAAGTTGGAGCTTGTTCAGAAAAAAGTGCTAGTATTTGTCAATTCTATTGACATGGGGTATAGATTAAAACTCTTTCTGGAGCAGGTATGCTCACATCTAAGCATGTACATATGTATGTATAATGATGTGATCTGATCCCAGCCATTTCTTTTTTGAAAGTGTTTGGATTAATTAATATCAAACTATTTGTTGTGGTCTTTAATTGTCTTAAGCATTTCTCTTAGTTAATAGTAAGTAGTTACCGTGAGAAACATTTTGGTGCCTTAGATGGTACTTGATTCTTTAGTCTGTTTTGACTGTTGCGACTCACAGGAAGACCTCTGACTACTCAGTATGCTCTGATATTAGCATTGTGTAGGCTGCTAGGGTTGTCAATGATTCTAAGAGCTCATCGAGTTTCTGAAAACTCATATGGGTAACCAGAGTAGTTAAAGCAGATGACAGCCATTCTATTTAATAGAAATCTACTATTTTTTCTCACAGGGCTTGTAGCCCTTACTGCCATCTAGAAGTGCTTGCAATGTTGAACGAATCTTTCTCCATTAAATCAAAATCCTGTAAAGATATTTATGAAACCTACTTTCCAGCCAAGTATTAGATAAGTTATGAATTTGCAAGTCTTCATACTATGTTGAAAACACACTAGGAAAAAAGAATGTGATGTTCTTCTATTTAGGACTACTAACTAAAATCAGAAACAACTCATGCCTCCTTTATTCTCACTGTTATTCTTCAATGTCCGAATGTCCTATTTGCTTAAAACCATTTTTCCTGAGAGTTGAATGTAAGCGATGATTGAAGCAAACTTTTTTAATGTATCTGTCATTTTCTTTACAGGTCTTTCTTTATCATAAGTCACTATCCAAGGCTGAATCTTCCCAAACAAAGACATCTTTAGTCTCTCTACTTCTTCCATCCACATCTTCTTTGGAACCTCATTCTGTTCTTAGACCCTTTAATTTGAGCTTGAAACCTCTGAGATTATTGCCTAAATTGCTCATGGTCGCCATTTTGAATTATTTTCTATTCATTGCCAGCAATATTCCTAAATTTCTTCCTACATACTTGCAATCTAACTCCTACTTACCCTTGCTTTGCTTGTATCCACTAAACATAATGCTGTTATGGAATTTACTAAGGTTCCTTGTCTCCCCTGAACTATAAGGAGTTAAATACACTTGGTTAATATCAGTTTTGCTGAAATCTCCTTGTTTATCGTTCCCATATTTGGGCACAAAGAACTCTACTAGATCTGCTGTGTTATGAGTTATTTACCACTGCAGGCTTCTGAAAGTTCTCAAAGTTTGCATGCACTGGTAGTGTATATATTAGAGGTTTACCATATAGAAAATCATGGCAGAAGTTAACATTTCAGATCCAATAGAAAATCTGTTACTGATCCTTAGTTCAAACGTGAGGCTCTAATCTCTTGCAAATGTGATTGGATGGAAGCCTGGCTTGGCTATGCTTAGATATAGGGTTTAAGCAATACATGATTTTAGAAAAAGGCTTAGAGGTAGACCTAAACTAACATAGACAGAAATAATTAAAAAAATATAATTATTTGTAATTTGAATGTCGACTTAGTCCTGTATAGAGCAGAATGGAGGAAACTGATTCATGTAGCCAACCCCATGTAGTTGGGAAAAGGCTTAGATGAGTTGAGTTGAGTTGAGCTTAGATTCAAGACTAGTGGTATCCGCACCTTGACCCATATCGATCAGGTACTAGGTGGTACTGTATCTTATTGTACCATACAGAGGCAATAATGAACATTGTACCTGTTAGGCTCTTGTACACTTAAAGCAAGGAGAGAGAATCTGGAGGCTTCAAGGGATGGAGCGATTTCTATGGGGTTTTGGGGAATTCAGTGAGAAATCTTTGAAGTAGAGCTGCTTTTTTGTCTCTAATTTCGTCAGATTAGGATTTGAGAAGCGATTGAATGGCAGAATGCTGCAAATTTGTGCATGGGTGAGAGATCTTAGGTGATGAACTTGAGATGGTCCGTCAGAGGTGTTGGTGAGGGGGAAGGGGAGTAACAGGAGGGGGGAGAACCTTATTGCCACCAATGTGAGGTATGCCACTGCTCTGGCTGATGACAGTGGTAGGCTTTTCCCACTGGAGGAGATGGGGTTGGGATTGGGCCTACCGTCCCTTGCAGGAAAGAGAGGCGAGGAGAGTGGTCAATTTTACTGAGCAGGGATTTTTCCAAAACAGGGGTTGGGCCTGGTTCAGTTGTGACCGGCATGGTGGCAAATCAGTGTTTGTCAGCCTGTACAGCTTGGAGCCAAGTGGAATCCATTGGTTCAACATTTTCTGGATCGGTTTGATCATGAGACGGAATTCGGAGGCTGAAGTGTCCTAGATCCTGGCTTGGTTCAATCAATACACTCCAATCAGGTGGTTTGGAACAGTTTGGCAAACTTGCTTAGTTTGTGACCTCTAGGATATGATTGGTAACTTTTGATATTGAACGCTGCTCATTGTACTTGTACTTGCTTCCACCTTGATTTCTGTTTGTAAACTAGTAAAAACTATTATCCATTACATATATTCATTTGCATGCCTGGGCTTCCTTGTTAATTCTCTTGCACTTCCAGCATCTAGGATCAATCAGTAAAATCTATTCACTGTTCTTATATATAGCTCTCAAGCTTGACTTGTAGGGACTATGAACTATATCGTTTGTTGAGAAGCTTTATGGCGATTATCATCTTGCCCAAAATTAAGGGGCTTATTTGATTGACTTCAAGATTTAATGGCCAATGCAAAATGCTGAATACCACTGGAAATTTCTTGCTTTTGTATGCTAGTGAGAAGCTTTTGGTGTTCGGTGACCTTAACAACTGGCTGCTTTAGACCCTTTTGTTATAGTTAGAGCATATGGTGGGATGCAACTGGGCTATGTCTGATCTAAAAAGATCCAAAATTTTCAGATGTGTTACCCTGACTAAGTCTGAACAATACAAAATTCATCCTACATGCAGGTCTGTTAGCATGTATTCATCATAAGCATCAAGTTAGGTGTTCTGGAATGAAAGATGATGAAAAACTGTATTTTATTTAGAAGGAGGTAGGCCATTGTAAGTGTGAACACCAAACTGGGCTTGTAATTATATTGGAAATGCTCTTGTTATTTCAAGTTTAGGCAGGTTTGGAATGGTTAGAAAATTTGGTTTTGAAATGTTCAGCAACAATACATTATGGGGATTGACTACAGAGGCTATGAAAAAGGTTGGTGCTAATGGTGATTCTTTCAGCATCATAACTCAGGTGACTGCTCAAATGGCAGAATGAGAAAGCTATTTACCTTATATAATCTGATAAAAATCATATCTGTATGAATTCACCCTTAAACCATCTGGAAATGCCAATTACATTTGATGGATTGAGTCCTTAAGTGAGTTTACTATTAATAAGTCCATACGTCTAACATCAGCAATGTATTCATATGAGGTACCCCTTAGGCTACTTGAAAGTAAAGAATAAAACATCTGGGAACAAATGTATGCAGCAAAAAGGAATATGATGCATTTGGTATCATGCATTAGCTTGCATTTGCTATATTGTTAGGCATTGTTAATATTGGTTCTTTAATCGAACCATATTTGTATCTTGCATGTTTACTTCAACTTTTTTTTGTGCTGCATATTTATCATAATCTTAGTGAGGTACTTTTCTTGTCACAGTTTGGGATAAGATCTGGTGTATTAAATGCTGAGTTGCCTCAAAATTCGCGACTTCATATTCTTGAGGTATGCTTACTTCAACTCCTTGTGTTCTGCTATACTTTTTTGAACAGCTGGGCCTTCAGGTTTTTTTTCTTTAATGGTGATATAAAGGGTTGCATATACCATCTCTCTTTTTGTTGAATGCACCATTTTGTGGCTTTCTTGGGGGAGAAAAAAATGGAAGTGTGACTTATATAAATGAGTGTAATTAACTAAGTCCTCAAGAGGATTCAGGCTGAGATGTTGCTTTTATGCCAACCACTAAATAGAACTCTATGGTTTGTGTTGTTACTACAAACATTGCTCTTGCTTAGCTTTGTGGGAACCAAAATTTTGTTATATCTTAACATGTTATATCTGCATCTTTTTAATCAAATGGGGTAACAGACTTCTGATTGGATCTTACACCAAAAGGTTCAATATGCAGTCCTAACACCTGCTGGCATGGCCTTAAATTCTGAATGTAGCTTTTTCACAACCCTTCGTTGTTTCATCAAAGATCTTTTAATTATTAATCTGCGATTTTATTTCCACTGCAACTCAAGGAGCATGTTTTCAAGTGATGCAATAATGCAGTAGAAACCACTTTTTGGCGCTAACTAAACCACCATCAGCTCCAATTCTCTCTCTCCCCTACCATGTTGGCACCACCACCAAAAGACCCACCACATTTTAGCCTTAGTTCCCCAACATCCAACCATCAAACTCATTTTCTAATAAGAAAAAAGGGGAAAAGAAAAGGCTTTATCCTGGGCTGTGACCTATCCTGTTGCAGCTGAGGTGTCTAAGATCTCCATGGAGAGATCATGGTGAAGATCTTTGTCTTTACTCTCCACTTATTGAAGATGTAAGTTACCACAATAAGTTTGATGGGCTTATCACAGTCAATGCCATTGACCTGATGCATACCATAGAAGAGCAACACAACCAGCCATATTAACGATCTTGTTTCTAATGTCTGTGATTTTTAAGAATGATTTTGCAAACCATTATGCAAATTTTAAGAAAAACCGTCATACCTGTTTCACATTAATAATAATATTGAGTTATGGCCTCACTATTTGTAATTTGAATTGATTTAGTCCTGAATAGAGCAGAGTGGAGGAAGCAGATTCATGTAGCCGACCCATAAGTTGGGAAAAGACTTAGATGAGTTAAGTTGAGTTATGGTCTCACATATGCGGTGTACCCTTGTTTGCAGTTGGTGACATGAACAAGAGAAATGTGTAAATTCCAACTTGATCTTTTATTGTTGGTTTTGACAATATTTAAGTTGGGTGACTCTGGAAGTATTAATGAGTTGATGGCATATTCTGACTTATTAAATAATCCTTATGTTTTGTATTTATCATGCAAAGTTTCTTTAATCATCCTTGTTTTGATGAGACTTTTTACTTCTAGTTCTCTACCTTTCATTTGTGATTATCTTGGAATTTTTTCCTTTATGTTTTTAGACTTGGTTACACCAATGTAGAATTATGATAAACAATAATGATCATCATTTTCCCTGATCATCATTTTCCCTAATCAGTGCTTCAATTATTTGTTATTAGGAATTCAATGCAGGGTTATTTGATTATTTGATAGCAACAGATGATGGCCAGAAAAAGAAGGAACAAACAAGTGGCAAAGATCACATCCAGTCAAGAAATTCAAAGAAAAAGTCAAGACAAAAGTTGGATGCAGAATTTGGTGTTGTGAGAGGAATTGACTTCAAAAATGTCTTCACGGTATGTTGAAGGTCAAAGGCAGTTGTATTTGGATGTTTACATTCTTTGACTACTTACAAGTGATATTGTTGTGTTGATAAAAAGAACTCAAACTATAATGCTTACATTATTTTAATTTCAGTCCCCTATTAAATTAATTATTTTTTGGAATTTCTGACATTAGAGACTGTGTAAAGAGAGAAGGGCTTGAAGTCACAATGTTAGCACTATAAACATTCTTTATCACTGGACTCTTAATGGCCTGGTGAAAGTTAATACTTAAGTTCACACCATTATGTAGTACGCCATAAGGTAACATTTGGCTGAAGCTACAAGAAATTTGCATTCAAGTTTGAGTTCTGAAGTTCATCTAAAGATAATGGTATATAAGCATCACATATGGGATTATAAAAGTCTTAATGTGCAGTGGCATGCATGTAAATTATTTCAGGGGCATAAGAATAGACATGGACTTAGCCTTCCCACATCACCTAAAGTTGGCTTGTATGTATGGTTATAGTGTCTTTTTTTTTTAAAGATAACCCTATGAATCCATGAATCACTGAATAACACAATAAATGCACTTTTTGTTTGAATAACAAATTTGTGATTCCATGTATGACTGGCCTTTTTTTTTTTAACTTCAAAATGTTGTGTGCAATCGTACGAGTTTGTAGTTTTAATGTTAGAATGTTGCCAACATCTTTTTCACATTTATTGCATTTAACGTGTTTGTTCTGAACTTTATTTAGGTAGTCAATCTTGACATGCCGCAGAGCTCAGCTGGATATGTTCACAGGATTGGACGCACAGGAAGAGCTCATAACACTGGTGCCTCAGTGTCTCTTGTAAGTGTGCATGCAATGTAGATGTAGATAAGCTAAATACTAGATTAAGCTTTAACAAGCTATCTTACCAGCTTGCAGCAGTTTTTATTTATTACTCAGCATTGATTTTTTGTAATTTGAAGTACTTGTTTAACGGACTTATTTAGTTTGCTTCTTCCCGATAAAATTGAAGCTTTATGTTATTGGAAGAATTGTAAGGTAGAGATTGCATTTTTCTTTTTCACATGTTTAATATTCCCATATTGTCCTATGTTCACGGTTTAATAGGTTTCTCCAGAAGAGGAAGAAATTTTTGAAGAAATCAAACTCATGTTGGGAGATGACAGAAACGAAGACTCCTCAAACTCTTTTGCTCCTTTCCCTTCACTTACTAAGAATGCTGTGGAGTCTTTACGGTACAGAGCTGAGGTAATATAAGTAGTATCTAATTGAGAAATTATCACTTTATCAAACTTCCATTGAAGTTTTCAGTTGGCAGTAATTCCACCTGACCATTTTACATATTTTCCTGACTTGTGTCTGGGGCATAGAGGGAGAGTACATTGCACCATGGTTTGCCCACTATTCCCTTGCATATCCTTTAATAGTTGGTTCTGCATTGGTTTGCTTAGTTATGAAGGCAAGATACACATAATCCTCACATTCGATAACAATCTTGCAATCTGATGCCCCTGCTGTTATCTCCTAATTTTTTGAGGAACTCCCTATTTTAAATCCATCCATGTGTAGGCATCAGTATGATATCTGGTAGATCCTATTGGCATTTGGTTATCTTGGCCATTTGGGTTGTTGGATGACCATTGAAATTACATCTATAAAATTTCTAGTTCTCAAATGATCATGGGAAACATTATCTTGAGATAATAACTTGTTGCTTTATTTTGTAGTGTCTGCCTCCAGGGTCCTTTTATCAATAC
Organism: Calamus simplicifolius; assembly: GCA_900491605.1. Classification (NCBI taxonomy): domain Eukaryota; kingdom Viridiplantae; phylum Streptophyta; class Magnoliopsida; order Arecales; family Arecaceae; genus Calamus; species Calamus simplicifolius. The sequence goes on along the minus strand of UESW01003882.1, from coordinate 1,371,461 downwards.
TGATTTAGGCCTGATACCAGTACCATAAACATTACTAATAACCATAAACTTTACTATTCAGAAAAAAGATTTAGGTTTGTTGTGCTGCAATATTTAGTCCTATTAACGGCAATATCCCCAGCTGCACACATACTTTAAGCCTGTATGCATTTGGGAAGTTGAACTTAATTTCTTTTTCTTGTCTAGTTGATGTAATACCTTTTTTTTCCTTTTATTTTGTTAGGTCCTTTGCTTGACTGCCGTTGTACACAATTAGCATCTTCACGTTACAGCCCTTTCCATAACATTTTTAGCCCATGTACACAGTTAGCCTATTTTTGTTCCACCGTTAGGGCTATTTCTGTACACAGTTATTTCAGGAGGCTACCTTTTCTCATAGTGCACCTGGGCTGTAGCAATCTTGCAATTGTATACACCTATGATCCGATCAGTCTCTCTCTTTGGTGCCACCCAAAGTTACAAATGGTGATCACATAATCACAATTATGGCAACAACCCAGATTTTACTGAGTATTGTAAATTGGTGGCTGGTCTACTTTACTGGTGTTTTGTCTTGATAAACTGGTTTCTTGTTACTTTTGGTTCATATCTACATCTTAAACCTGACTTGCATCATCACTTGCCTGTTAATCTGCTTTATCACCCTTGAACAAGGAAAAGAAAAAGGAAAAAACAGGAAAAAAGCAAAGATGACTCTTGCATCCATCATGTTATCTTCATTGTGCCAGCTGACAGCCAGCGTAAAACTTCAGATCCCTTAATGTGATCTTTTAACAATCCATGGTAAGGATAGAGGTAGAGGTAGGCCTAAACTAACATGGACAAAAATAATTAAAAAAGATATAACTATTTGTAATTTAAATGCTGACTTATTCCTAAATAGAGCAGAGTGGAAGAAGCAGATTCATGTAGCCGATCTCATGTAGTTGGGAAAAGGCTTAGATGAGTTGAGTTGAGTTTCTTCATTGTGCCAAAACCATCAAGAATTACTGTGCAAACTCTTAGCGAATGATTTGTTGTTAGTTTGATATGGGAGCTATAGGCTTGGATTGTATAATAGAGGTAGTGTGATTTGTGTTCTTTTAGTTTTATCTGTTGTGTTTGATTTACACCATCATTGTATGGAGGATTCTTATCTTGAGAGCTGTAGTAGGTCTTGTACCTTCTAGGTGCCCTGTAAGTTTTCTGGGAGAGGCTCCTCTCTTGCTGATAATTTACCTTCTCCTTAAATTCAGCGCCAAGTCTAATTTATGGAGGCTTGATATCAGATTGACTTTCAGTAGTGAAGCATTTACAAACTTTAACAATTGATACCTTGATCCATGAAGTAGCACTCAACTCAACTCAACTCATCTAAGCCTTTTCCCATCCATAAAGCACTATATAGACAAAACGAGACATGTTTGTTGAGGGGCTAGTCACCTCGTAACTTTATATATTGGTCTACTACTGCCATCATTTAATTCTTATTTTATTGCAAGTTTCAGTTCTTGTTCTTTAAATCATGTGTAGAGGCACTAAAACAATGTGTCAGCTTTTGATTGCAGTGTTTTTGTGCACCTTTCAATTCATATTTAGTAATGTGTTATTCACAACTATTTTCTGGTAGCCGTAGCATTCAGTCTCTCTCTTTTTTCCTTTGAAACTGATCATTTTCTGATACATGGTTGAACTTCTTTAAAAGCAACGCCAATGATGTAAAATTTAAATGATGAATTGTCACTTTTACAGGATGTTGCTAAAGGCGTAACAAAAGTTGCAATTAGAGAAGCACGAGCTCAAGATCTCAGAAATGAAATTCTTAACTTGAAAAGTAAGTTTAATTTTTGCATTCTGGAATATATATAATGCTAAGCAGATGGTTCAAATAATGGTAATATCGCATTGATGAAAGAAGTTCTGGTGTTTGCAAGCTTGTGTGGGGTTGAGAAATGTCTTTTATATTATTCTCAAAAGAGTAGTATTATTATACCTGAGCAAAATCGTTCTTTTTAGGTGGTTGGAGTATTAACTTTTCCATTTCCCCCTCTTCTTGTCATGGAGAATTTTGAACTGCACTAATTTCTCAACATTACAAGAAGGAGAGAGTTGCCAAGATTTGCTGCAAATCATTGCAAACTTCTGAATATTCCTCATGAAATTGTGCTAAAGTTAATTTCAAGTTATATTGAGCATGGCTATCTCGACTAACTTTTAAATTTGCTACTAGCTGTTTGAATTGAATTTTTGGCTTCAATTAGTTCTTTAGCTGTCTCACTGATACATGAATATATATTTCTTTTCATAGGTTGAAGACTCATTTTGAAGATAATCCAAGGGACCTAGGTACTAAAAGAAATGAAGATGTGCTTTTTATCTAGAATCTGATTTATTGTTTTTGCATGATCTTTTTTGAGGTCAATTTAATCCTCAATGTATTATTTTGGCATCTGCAATGGCAGATCTACTAAAGCATGACAAGTTACTGAGCAAGAAGGCTCCTTCAGCTCATCTACGAGAGGTACCTGAATACCTCCTTGATCCAACTACAAAAGAGGCTAGCAAGATCGTCAAGCTCTCGAGAGCTGCAATGAAAATTGACACCAACAAACGGCGGCCTGGGTTTAGGAAAGGATTTAGTAGAAGTAAAGACCCCCTCAAGACTTTCTCTGCTGAGGTATGTGTGCTTGTCATCTTATTCAATTCATTTCTGATGTAGTCTTCCAATTGCTCGTGAACCTCAAAAAGTTTGTTGAGGATGTTCCCTGCCATGATAGCATAAATCTTGCTTTCTTCTAGGATTCTAGCTGTCATTGTTCTGGAGGAACTATGACGCTAAAGCAGATTCATCATGTCTCACTTTTACTTTGCTGTCATCCAATAATGATAATTATTTTGTACCCTTGAAAAGGTTCTAATCTGGTTTGATTCTTAATGAATTGGTCACAGGAGAAGTCGCGCAAAGGTGAGAAGAGAAGGAAGGCCAATGATGGAGGCATTAAACAAAAGAAAAAGAAGGGCAAACATACTTTCTAGTATTATTTATCACCTTAATTTCTTCTTTTTTGAAGCATGGGGTTTGATGCTATGGAAAATAACAGAACCCATGGTGTTAACCTCTAAGTTTTGTATTGTCATGCATAAAAGTGACTAAAGAAAACGGCACAATTTCCTTGGAAGCATCTGGTTAATTTTATTTTATGTGCTCCTAATATGTATGTCCAACAAAACAAAGCTGTCTACCGTTTAATTAGTAGAAGAGTTGAGTGCTCGATCACTGTATTTGGTCTTGTCTTTCAGTTCTTGGTATATGGGCTGTAAATTTAATCCTTCTGGAACTGCGGCAACCTAGTCAGTCTTATGTCAGCGATTTTACTAAGTCGTTGCCAAACTACACTCCTTCCCACCTGATAGAAACCTATTTCCAGTTCCTGCTTCAATGAAATTAGTGGACTTTATCATATCTCCTGAACTTTTGTGATTCAATGATACATCTTTGACATCTGCACCTATATGAATTACTTCTTAAACTTGGATTGAATCCCATTTTAGCGTGAGAACTCATCATGAAAGCAAATTGGGTATTCAGTCCGTTCCAATGGCTGCTAAACAGAAGAAATCACCATAGCTAGGAAATGAGTCAAACACAAATTTTTCTTTATTGATTAATAGTACTTATTTGCTCTTTTAATTAGTGTGTTACCTAAAGGTTTTATTTTGAAATAACAGTCTCTGATCGCGCTTTTATTGGACTGAACGAAAAATTATTGCACTCATTGTTGTCTTGGAGCTGCCTCAGGTGCTTGGTTGTTTTAATAGCTTGGGAACACTGATACCTAACAATCATGTTTCTGGAGTTAAACCTTTCATACAGATATAAATCAAGGGAAAAAAAAACCTTTATTCTTGGAATTTATAAAGCTAGTGGGAGAACTCTGATATTTATTCTGTACAATTTCTGATACCTAACAATCATATTTCTGGAATTAAACCTTTCATACATATATAAATCAAGGAAAAAAAAACTTAAAAACCTTTATTCTTGGAATTTATAAAGCTAGTGGGCGAACTCTGATATTTATTCTGTCCGTGTACAACGACTATGAGTCCATGATGAGTATGAAGGAGTATACACGAAGATCATGGTGACAAATCTTTGGTGCGGGCGGCTGAAGAATCAAAGGCAGTAACAATAATAAAAATTATAAAACTAAAAGTTGCAATGGACCAGCAATCAGGGCTGAGGGTTTTATATCATCACATTTGCTTCATTACAATGGAAGAAAATCGGTAGATAGAAAATAAGTGCCTCGCGGAGCATGATGCATTCAGTATATTGTGATCTAATATAGGAAACAACTGTTCATTAGTTGTCTGGCTTAGAGAAGTATATAACAATAACAACAACATGAACGAGATCATCTCTTCTAAGACTCTTACAACTACGAGATCAGGTCTTCAAGCTATTAGGTATATTGGTTACTCCACAAGATATTAGAAATTATTCATTTAATTATCTCAATTATTATACCGACTTAAATTATTGTAATTATTTATTTAATCATCTCGACGATTGTCTTTTCTGAGACTATTTTGCAAGTGATTGACCTTGAGGGGACCTGAATCTCTTTCCCATTTGCAACAGAATCTTTTTTTTTTTTTTTTCTTGCTCTTGATGGAAAGCTGGTACAAATTGGCTTCACATAAAGTGTTCCTCAAGTTTTTAAGGACATAGTGGCGGTCTACGATTAATTATGAATTTAAGAGTTACAAATGAGTCAAAGCTGGTTTTAAATATATATAAAAAAGAGTTACTGAAAGTCTTCACATAAAAGATTACCATTCAATACCTTAACTTTCATGCTAATAAAAAAAGAAAAAAAAGAGAACAAAAAATAATTGAAAGTATCTACAGTCCCCCCCATTGACGAAGCAGTAGGGAGGAGACTACTTGTGCAAAAAATGCAACCAGGAATTGAGGATGCATGGGTGGTTAGTGCACAACGAGCACTGCAGCTCCCTATAAAGCCATTAATTAGAAGATATAGCTGCTAGGGATCTTGGCTCATAGCCGTGCACCCTAAAGCGATAGATGCATGTATAATCTGAACTCCCATGGTTGGAGGTGAAGTCTAGTCGCACCTTGTTGACCACCACACCCAACTCATTAGCTGTCTCGACGTTGAAGGTCTGCGCATTGCTCTTCTCCAGGTCATAAGAGAACTCACTCAAGCGGTACACCTTGGCTTGGCTGAATGGGTCATCATCATCGTCTGATTCAAACCAAGCAGAGACCTGACAATCCTTGGGGGCACTGCTCCTATCATAAGCCACGCTCTGTGCACATACCACATAAAAAGAGGCATAAGTGGCAATTAGGTATTATATGAATTAATAGGAAAGAAACAGTTAAAAGAAACAAGAGCTAAGTTCCAAATGCCTAAAATATAGCTATAAAGGAAAAATGAAAAGAACAATTGGAGCAAAAACTTACCTTAGATACATGCTCCAGTGTGACAGCCTTAGGTATAATCCTGTTCTGAGCCTAATCTCAACAAACCCACTGCTTCCTTGCAAGGGAAAACATTGGCCAGGCTCCCCATAACTTGGCTCCAGCATTTTGTGAGCACTAGGGTGAACTCCATTTCCAATTATAAAAGCACGAAGCCAACTGTTCACTCCTTGAAAACCATAAGGCTTGAATGACTAACCACCCTGGCCCCACCAGAAGCTAAAGCATAATCAACCCTTCCAAGTCCATCGGCTGCATGCCTTTCAATCTCTTTCTTAACAAGATCCCTAGCAAAAGACATAATTTGGTCCAAATGAACATCACTATCACTACATCTAGTTTTCTAGCAAGCTCATCCCGAAATATTTCAAATTCTTCCTTTGAAAGCAGACCCATGTCCTTGAATTCAGTCAAAGACTTGTCTAAACCATCAATCTTAACTTCCAACTTCTTCAACTCCTTCTCCAACATTGCTACTTTCTCTTCAATTTGCTTTCTAAGTTCCCTTGCTTGGGATCCATCAGTCTTAACTTCTAACTTCTTCAACTCCTTCTCCAACATTACTACTTTCTCTTCAATTTGCTTGCTAAGTTCCCTTGCTTGGGATCCATCAGTCTTAACTTCCAACTTCTTCAACTCCTTCTCCAACATTCCTACTTTCTCTTCAATTTGCTTTCTAAATTCTTGGGATCCACCAGTCTTAACTTCCAACTTCTCAACTCCTTCTCCAACATTACAACTTTCTCTTCAATTTGCTTGCTAAGTTCCCTTGCCATGATCCCAAGCTCATTTACAATTTTTCGATCTACGCCTGCTATCTGAACTTGCAACGGTTAGATATTTTCTTTAAAGATGCCTCAATTTCAGAAACCTGACCCTCATAATCCAAAACAAAAAATGATGAGTTAGTATTGTCTCCAATCCTACCAGCCAATCTCCAAACTGTCTGTCCTAGCCATAAAAGAGCTACTAGAAGCAGACAAATCTGGTTAGAATGCTAAGAACAGTTTGCCACTTTGCTTTTTGCTACTTCAGAATAGCTTTTTATGCCGTGGTGAAATGGTGGAGGAAGCTTTCTTCACCGTGACAAGTCTTTAGATCTCTCAACAACAGATTCTCTCCTATTTGTATGGCTTAGATCCTTCTCATTAACAATCATCTTATCCTCATTAACTCCTCCTTCAGTAGGCTCAGTAGGCACATAAAGCTTTGATTTCTTCTCTGATGCATTATTGTTGGCAGCAGGATTTGCTTCCATTGCAGCAATGGTGGAAGCAGACACAAGAAGTAATCTAAGAAAGATGGAAATAATAATAAAGATTTTAATAAAGATTTTGAGGAAAAAAAGACTGCTCATAGCTAAAGCTAAAGAAGCAATGAATTAAATTGAAGGGAAAAGAAATAACTAATGATAGATTCAACCGTTCGTAAAACTAAATATATGCATTTCTTAAGAAAAACAAATTTGCAACAAAAACTCCTTTAGAAAAAGGTCAATCAACCAATAAACAAAAAATTGCACAAAATTAATTAAAATTGATGATATAGCAAGACAATCAAAAAAAAATTAATATTATATTTTAAATATTTGTATTCTCTTTAACATAAGAGAAGGTTTATTGAATGAGATAACTAGAAAGGAATGAAATTTTTAAAAGACAATCAAAAAAATAAAATAGTATGCATGTGAAACAATTCTAAATTACCGACCATTATTAGAGGTTCCGGTCAACCAAGTCTTTAAGATTGACCATCGAATCCACATTCGATGTTACCTAGAATCCACGGGTTCAAAGACTCATAATTCAAATATATGTAATATCAAATGTAATATCTAAATGCAGACTTATTTAATTGAACATCCAATTCCATGTATCTAATTTTTGATGAATGTATATAGGGAAAGTTACAACCTACTAATGTGATTTTACTTGCATTCAGTTTGTTGAGACGTCTCGTGTTCAGTCGTTGCATACCGAGGCTGTGGATGGTTAACACGAGACCCTACAACTATGGGTTTGAGGCCAGAGCCCCTCTTCCAAATTCCTGACCCTTTTTTGGCCTGAAAATTGAGGCATCTGAGAGGTGGTGAGCTCACATAAACCTCTGCATTCTTTATATGTGTTGCTTTATTGGTGTTTTGTGCCTTCTTTCTCCTGTTCGTATGAACCCCAGGCTGAATGTTCATCAAAAGTTGTGCACATTAAAATATTATCCCTCTACTAGTAGACATTTTGCAATGACCTACATTTCTTTTGGTAGCAAGTAATGCACCATCTTGATCATTCTTTATATTGTAGACGTATCCAAAGCAAATTGTGACTGACAACAAGTGTTCCAAATGGACCACAATTTTTGATGCTAATTGTTGCACGTCTAAACTTCGCTAAAAGTGACTCTTCGCAGAGCTGGCCCCTATTATGCTAAATTAGTCTTGATCATATTCTATGAATTAGAACTCCATGTATTGCTTTTGTTGTAGTATTTATGCACTGTCTACAATGTTTTGTTGCTATGTTTTATGAACTCGGTAACCATAGTCATCAATTATTCATCATTTTGCGTGCCACATGCTCAAAAATTTATCACACAGTCAAAGATAGCGTGAACACTGCCGGCTCCGTTACGTTGCCTACTATTTGCAGCTTCATCTACTTAAATTAAGTGCATGTAAGATGACTCTAAATGCATTATATGTTTCATATTATCTTGATAATTTGGTTGTAGCATAAAGATAACAATAACAATAGAAAAATTTTAATCTCAAACTAATTGAAGTTGGCTATATGAATCCTCTTTCTTCATTTTGCTCAGCTTAAAGTTATAGATTCGGTAAGATATGAAGATATTAAATCTTTTTTTTTATTATTTTTTTACATATAGTTTTCAGTCTCTCTCTATTTCTTTTTCCTTATGCATGTATTAGGTTGTTGTGTAGAGATCATTCTGAAATATTTTTTTCCCTATTTCCCTTGCACCTCTTTATTCAGAACTTTAAAAGGATAAATTGTTTGAAAACATTCTACCTATTGTTTTGATTCTAATCAGCAGGCTCTTAGTTTGAGCTTGGTAACTTCGATTTGATGCATGATATCTGGCAAGAAGTTGATCCTTTTTGAATAGGCTATGACATTATATAAACATGCGATATCAAGTGCAAGTATCATGAAGTATAGGAGTCAAAACAACAGAAGCAGAAGAGATACTTGCAACCCAGACCCACGAACACCCTAGCCTACCACAACAGCCAGATTGCACGTGAGCCCAAAAGCCCCAGAAGCTAAATTGTTTGAAAAGGACTTAGCCTGTGTTTGGATGGAGAGAAAAGTAGAGAGGAAAAAAATTAGAGAAAAAAATAAGAGAAAAAATAAAAATTATCTTGTTTGGATGGAGAGAAAAGCAGGAAGGAAAGGAAACTAGAGGAAAAATAAAAAAAAAAGTGATGGGCTTCATCTAAAAATTTTCTCTACGAAATTGAAGAGATTTCGGAGAGAAAAACTCAAGGATGCTCTTTCATTTATTTTTATTCCGATATTGACCATTCCATGAAAAAAACTGATACATTTTTTAATCATTTGTAATGAGAGCATTATTGTCATTATAAATTATCAACTTTTCTTTTCTTTTTATTTTCCTTCCATTCATCCAAACAGAAGGAGAGAAAATATTTTTTCTTTACTTTTCTCTTCTCTTCATTTTCTTTTCCTTCATTTTCTTTCCTCCTACTTTCTCTCTATCCAAACAGAGCATTAGAGTCTCTCTCTCTTGCAGTAGTCCAACAATCAGATTTCGAAGCATGAGAACTTTTGATGCATCCTATTTAATTTTCTTTATATTTAGGGTCTACACCAAATGAAATACTTTAACTGAAAATAAAAAAAATGAAGCTATGAATAATAAATTTTACAATGAAATAATGAGACAGAATAAAATTTAATTACATTGTGGGGCAAACTTGTTCAGTTGTTCTACTGACTTCGTAGGAACCTTGGTGCTATTATTTTATTTATATAATTGTTATGTTTATTTTTAAAATTTCAAATGAAAGAGGTATATTGTAATTATAATTTCTGCAAGGTGTGCATAGAATAAGATCCCATTCGGGTTAGAGATATTTTTAAACAAAATTGGTGTGAGTCAATTTCTTAAAATCAAAACTAAACCAGAACGGAATCAAAAAATTTAATTTAGTTTCAATTTGGTTAATTGATTTATCTAGTTCTTATTTTAGATAATCGTAAGATTGATTTTTGCGGCACATAAAGTGATAAAATGATAATTAAGTTATTTACAATGAAAAGAATAGTCTGCATCATCTTAATTTTATTATAGTACAAATAAAAGCTCATATATATATATATATACACACATAATTTGGTTTGATTTATATTAGTTTAAGAATTTAAATCAAAATTAGATTAACCATTTTAGTTCCAAAAAACTTTTAATTAAGTTCAAACTGAAAAATAAAAGGAATTGTTCCTAGTCAAATTGAAATATCAATTTAGATCGATTTTACGAACCCACCCTTGATTGAAACTACACTGACATGCAATGGACATTGTAATTGCATCAGATGAGGCGGTGGACATTTAATCAAGTACGGCTAATTATTCACCAAGCCCATCATAAAATTAAGAAAATTAAGATAACCCCATTGGTTAAACCAACGTGTCCGATGATATCATCAGGCGCCAACCCTTGGCAGCCTTACTAATAATCATGTTCGTGGCATTTCTTACTCAAAGCGAAACAAGGAACTTATCATCATCGCATCTCAGTCGTCAACTTCTTTGGTATGATCCCTCCTCTCTCCCCTCCTCCGTTGAATCTATCCCCCAAGATCCGTAATCGAATCGATGATCTTGATCTATGTTCTTTTGATCATCCCAAATATCTCTCATATTTTTCTCTTCATATATGTTGATTCAATTACGGTGGTTCCCGCGAGCTCAATTGCTCTTGTGCTGGTTGTCCGAGCGTTGTTACATTGACGCGTCCGTTCTTTTATTATTTATCCCTCCACATGGGATAATAGTCTCTCCATCTCCGGTTTGGATTAGAATTATTGCATTAATTTATGGTATATAATTACTATATATTTAATTTAAAATTATATTTTAATTACAACTAATTATTTTTTAATATAATTTTTAATTTATATTTTTTCTATATATATCATACCATTTATTTACATTGATGTATTTATAGGTTTACATTAAAAAAAATTAGATTTACATTACATTTATCTCTATTTTTACAATAACTTTATTTTTTTCTTCAATTAAAATATATTTATCTTAACTTTCTTATTTTAACTATATTTATTATATATATAATTTTTAATTATCAATATTTTCTATCTACATCTAAAGGGAGAAGAGAAAAGAAATTAACCAAAAAAAGGGTTTATCATGTCTAGCCACACAACTCTTCTATTATATATTAATGCTATTTAATAATAATAATAATAATTATAGGCTTTACCCGGCGAATATGATTAAAAGCAAAGTTTTACAAATTCAACCCAAACAAAAGAAATAAATATTTTCTTTCCATGCATGATGAATTGCTTTCAAGAATTTTATTTTTATTTTATTTTTTTGTTATGCATGCCCATGTTTCAAATAGAGTTAATTAAAGTTCCATTATAAACTATTAATGATAATTGTAATTATTTTTTAGATAGAAAAGGAATTGGAAGGGGAAAAGAGAGAGAGAGAGAGTGGTATGGAACGAACCAAGAGGATGCCTATAGAGTAAAAATTGTATATGTTCCGGCTTGGTCTCTCGCCATCGTTCCTCACTTCCTCACTCCCTAATTTTTTCTCCACTTTACTATATTATTTATTGATGAATATCCTCTACTCTACTCTCCTCTAGTCACGATAAAATCGATATTTAAATTATAAATAATTATATTTTTTAATTATTTCTCTCGACTGTTAAAAAATTTTTTTGTCCCGTAGGAGTCAACAAAAAGATTTAAAAAAAATACACATCGAACTTATGGTTACAGGCCGACTCTAGATAACTTCTCGGTCCCGAGTCCGAGCTACCCCACTCTGCCCAGCCCAACTATATTTAGATACAGATGGTTTTACAGCTTACATGAAAAGGATTTTTCCCAACCAAAACAAAAAAAAAAAACTTTAATTATTTTTCAATACGTACAAATTTCATCATATGACGAAGTGGATTAAAATCGAAAGAAAGAAAGAAAGAAAACAAAACGTATAAAATATTATTATTTTCTTTCCACTCGAGGAAGAGATGCGTGGATGTGTTTAGATGTGGCACGATATTTAAGCTCGTAAAATAATCACGAAACTCCTTCCCAAATAATGAGCAGTGCAAGTATTCCATAAATTTAGTTACAGGATTCATTCATTGAGGCTATGGATGAATTGATATCTAATAATATTATATTATTATTACATTATTAGATTAATGATGATATACTTGCTAATATATATTATAATATAATTATTAATTAATATTTAAAATAAATATATATAAATAATTATAAATATAATATATTATTATTATTGCTGCTGCTATTGTTGTTATGTCATAAGAATCCTAGTATACTAAAGAATATAACATTATATTGTAATATTATTTTATTTTTATACTATATTATGATATTATTATAAGAAAATATATCATTTAGTCTAACATGATTTAAGTGGATTTTAGTATTACTGCGATTAAGCATGACTAATATGAATTTTAAAGCTAATTACGACCTCTTAACATGTCCCTAATACTTGGAAGGATAATTGATACTCATTTATTGATCCTTTTCTACCATCCATCCCTTTGCGTTTAGTCCCAGAATATTTATTTTATCACCTAATTCAATAGCTATTCAATACTTAATCCTAATACCACATATACTTAAGCATATTTTGTGTGAAATATAAAAAAAAACTATGTTCAAAAAGCAAGATGCGTGTCTAAAACTTGGCTTAACTATATCCATGTTTAAACCAAAAAAAAGGGTAAATGTGCAATAATTAGATAAAAAATTATAATTAATTATCGAACCAATTGTTAAGCTCTCACACAACTAAGGAAAAATAAATAAATAAATAAATTCTCTAGATAGGAGGAGCTATATTTCTCTAGCCATATAAATTCTATCTTTCATTTCATAAAGCTATACCTTTTGCACCTACAATCCTTTATGTTATCTACACCTTCGATATTTACAATTCATTATGATTTGTTACTAGTTATCCATTGTCATCTTTCATTACGGTTCTAATTATCCATCTTTTTTTACATATTATTTCTCTATTGGTTTATAGCCTAAGATACTGATAGTACTGTAATCTTATTATGATAACCGCTTTATGAATTGCTACTAACCACTATAATAGTTATAATGACTATTATCTATCAAAATTTGCCTAGGCTATTGGTATTTAATATTAACAAAATTATTATATGATCAATAATTTATCATTTTATATTATAGAATAATGATTAAAATAAAATAAAAATACTAAATATGCTCATTATGTCATTGTATAGCGTATTGATCCTAGCATCAAAGTTGATGATTGATTAAGCAACATGTTGAGCTCCGACTAATATTACCTATACCTATGTACTACATTATTTTCATACGCTACATTAGATCAATGGATTGAGTAGTAATCAAGCAAATAAGTAAATGGATCAAAGCATTACTTGAATGAAAAATTATAATTTTATCCATTAAAATTATTATTCAATAGATAAAAATATATTTTGATACTATTGTGAGGAAGTATGTAGGTGGTATGGATTTTATACTATTTTGAAAGGGTGAACCATTAATCTAATAAACTTTAAAACAGACAGTTCTCCCTATCTTTCTCTAAACATTGAAGTTTAAAAATAAATTTCCACTTAAATCAAGAGCTCAAAATGGACAAAGGATGATTGTTTTGCTTGTACCTGGGTATTGGCCATAAATAAGCAAAGCTGAAAGGGCATATAAGGAGGTAGTATAAGAGGCTAAAAGCTTTGAATAGGACTTTAAATGATACAATTGAAGGCTAGCTTCTAAAAAATAGTTAGTACCATAGCTAAACCTAAAAAACAATGGTATTCTTGTAGTGCTTACTTTAAGGCTTCTGTTTATCCTGCATCTAAATCCATGCCATTAGCTTCTACTTCAGTATTTGCATCCATGGTATATCTATGCAATTCTTGATTCATGTCTATTTTGTCTGCACTCTGATCGCCATCTCCATCTCTGATTTTCTTAGAAATAAGTCTCCCAAGATTAACCGTTTAACTTACTACTTGAATTCCTCTTAGTAATCTTGTAGGATGTCTAGCTCTGATGTGCTAGGTCTTTTCTTCCAAAAGTCACCTCTAAGAAGTTACTAGAATCGAAGAAAGGCATCAGCATATCAGCTTTCCCAATAGCAGATCATTGAAGGAAAATACATCTTAATTTTTGTAAAGCATATCTAAGAAACTAAAATCTAAATAGAATAATATTTGATAACTAAAATGCATGGCATAAAATCAAAAGTAAAAAAAATTAGAAACAATATTCCTTCATTTTCTATTCTTCATTTTTTTTATTCCAGGTTCATTCCCTGTTCTTAAGGAATATAATTGTTACATAACATTTTTCATTCTTTTTTTTCCTCTTTATCCAAATAAGATAATTGATATTACCTTTTTTTTTTCCTTCCATCCTTTCCAAACAAGAGAAGAAGAAGAACCCTTCATTTCCATTCCTCTTCTTTCCATCCATTTTCTTCTTTTTATTCTCCCCTTCCTTCCCTTCCAAACATCCAAACAAAGCCTTACTTTCGGGACCCCCATTGGTTCTCACCTAAACGGAGGGGAGGGGTTTATGATATGAGGCTGAACTGCGCGCCCTCCAACCACGGCGATCTTTCAGGAGTGCAGAGGACGAAGGCATGGGCGTCCCGAATTTCTGAGCCTCAATCAGCTTCCATAGCCGTCCAGTACCGTATGTCTTTCTCTCTCTATATTATATAATAAGGAATTTATTTGAAACAGGATTATTGGCGTGATGGCAGACCTAAAATTGAAATTAGAAATATAGCAAAGCTTGTTTAGATAAGGAAAAAGAAAGAAAGAAATTCAAGTATACTGTTGGGCTTAGGATTGACCCGTTCAGATATGTATGGCAAAAATAGATATATAGATACGAATGACCATGACAACAAAAGATTAGCAACGAAGACAATTATCATTCAGTAACATCACCAGATGATCCTAAATGATAATATGAATGACCTATAAAATAAATTATCATTGAATGGATTATCAATAATTTTGATGACTGTGTTTAATATATATAACATTAAATTTTAAAAATATCGGTGGATGGATGAGAGAAGGAGGAGGAGGCGACCGTGAGACGGAGCAAGGCGGGGGCAAGATGTTCGCAAAAGAGAAGATTTTATATGAAAAAAAAAATATCGAATAATTTTATTTTTATGAAAAAGAAGAAAGAAATAATAATGTTATTAAAAAAAATTATCGGATTACAACATCTTTGGTTCGGTAACGTAGATAATCACCTTCTTTTGAGATATTTTAGAAGATAGATTATCATTAAAAATATTGATGACCTAATTTAAATGATCGATAATCTGAATAGGTCCGCAATCAAAAGATTCAAATATTTATTTGAGTTGCTATCAAAAGATTGAAATATTCATTTGAGTTGCTTTAAGATAACGGTTTTAAACACTGACAGATTTATTAAAAAAAAGAAAAGACTGGCAGTCCGAGATGTCCTCTTTGTAGAGATTCGCCTGAAACTCTTCTATGCTTACGGATTGCTTGCCCTTTTACTCTAAGAATCTAGTCCGCATCACCTCCTTGCCTCAAGACCTCCACCACATGTAGTCTTTTCTGGAACAAGAGATTACCCCAGCTTCTATAATTAAGACCAGCTTGAGACCAACTCGTCCCATTCTTCTAATAGCAAGTCTAAAGAGTGAATATTCAAGAACTTCTCCATCTTGACTTCTTCTGCCACCTTCGTTCAAGCAACTACTCGTAAAATCTTATATTCATATCAGTCTTAAGGCTCTTTATCAAGAAAAAGAACCGATCGAGAGGCCCATCAAGCTCTGAGTAACCTTGATGACGCCAAATCACCAGCCTCGAGCGTCCGGTCGCCTCCTCCAATGAGCCCAGGGTCCTCTGGCGAGCTCCTCGCGCCTGCGGGCCTGCAAACAAGTCCCGGGGGCCGAAAATTCCAGCGGGGACCCTCCGACGCTCAAGTCAGCGCTCTGGGCAACAGCCGTGAGCTTGAGGAAGCTCGAAAGAGAAAGAGAGAGAGAGGCTCCGAGAAGAGCTCTCTCTGTGAGCGTTTAGGAGCGTTATGAGTCTGTTACCTGGTCGGAGTCCCTCTTACCCTTTTTATAGATGTCTGGAGTCCGTAGGCTTGGGGCGTGATCACTTGTCAAAACATTAATTGATGGCAGCACAGTGGAGCTTACCTCCATATGACGTGTCAAGCTGCAGGCCATGTCCTGTCAGAGTAGGTGGTCGCAGGGCATGGCCAATCGTTACGACGCTTACCAAACATGTCCCTTACGTCACCTTTTTGGTTGTCCTATGCGGACATGATGGATGATAAAGTTAGTTGTGTGGGTCCTAAGGTACAGCCGTTGGGGGAGAAGGATGATGTTGAGTTGAAGCCAACTGTCCCTTATAGAGAATTGATTATAGAGTGCTTGCATGGCACTGTTCACTTGCATGGCACTGTTCATGGCCGAGAGCGAACACTGTTCATGGCCGAAAGCAAACACTGTTCATGGAGGCCGACACTGTTCATGGTCGAGAGCAAACACTGTTCACGGAGGCCGACACTGTTCATGGCCGAGAGCAAATACTATTCACGAGGCCGACACTGTTTATGGCCGAGAGCAAACACTGTTCACGGAGGCCGACACTGTTCATGCGGAGGAAAGAGAAAAGGTGGAAACTCGGAGAGACCGCCCTGGACCTATTGGGCCCGCGGAGAAAAGGACGATTCACTAAGGTTGAGCCCAGGTGTTGTCATTAGTGGCCTATGGGGGGCTTACTGGCCCCATCAGATGCCCCCCACACTCCTTGAGCTTGTGTGCCCTGCGTCAGTTAAGCGAAAGGAGTGTAGAACTCTTTACCTTCGCGCCCGCCCTTTCATGTAGCTTTAACTATGATTCCTTCAAGGTAGGGAAGCTCCTCTCCTTTTGTGATGCCTTGTGTAGACATCTTCACACTCTTTGGAGCCATGCATTTTGCTTGTTCTAAAACTTTTAAGCAAGTTTGAAGGTAAGTTAGTTACCTTTGACTGGCAGCCAGTAATCCTCTCCCGATGCGGAGCCCGGAAGTGAATGCCCGTTAGCTATGAGTCGAGAGTTGACCTCTTCGGCTATGAGCTAGTTGGGTCTTCTTCTTTTGTCATGAAATTTGGAGGTGAGTGCCCGTCAACTGTGAGTTGAGGAGTTGGCCTCTCCTAGCTGTGAGTTGTCTTGGGGCCTCTTGATAGCTGAAAGTAACCAGCGATATGTTGCAAGTGTACAATTTAAACGAAGGTATTACCCGATTGGCCATTGGCCGCTAATGCAGGGCTGAAGCCGTTGAGGCTGTGACAAAGCTGTTGAGGCAAAGTTAAGGACGTTGAGAGCCTTTTGAACCCCGGAGGGTGACCTGAGAGTTGAGAGTCGTTAGGTGCCTTTTTAACCCCGAAGGGTGACCTGAGAGTTGAAAGTCGTCAGGAGCCTTTTTAACCCCGAAGGGTGACCTGAGAGTTGAAAGTCGTCAGGAGCCTTTTAATCCCGAAGGGTGACCTGAGAGTTGAAAGTCGTCAGGAGCCTTTTTAACCCCGAAGGGTGACCTGAGGTTGAAAGTCGTCAGGAGCCTTTTTCTTTGTGCCAACGATCTTTGCTGCCGACGTCGGAGTCAGTCTTTGGCCTTTGGTGCCGAGCTGACCTCGGGCTTGAGTGTCGATGGTAGATCGGGCTTTTTGGATCCGGTGGTACACCGGTCTTCGGTACCGATGGTACATCGGTCTTGAATGCTGATGCAAGGTTGGTCTTCCCTGCATGATATTTTAAGTATCAATGAAAGAAAACTATCTAAAGTGCAGCGTACTTAGCTCTTGTAGCACCCTTGTTTTCCTTCTGTGGATTTGAGCACTTTCGCCCGCTGGTGGTCTGCCCCCCAGGGAATCAAGTTGGGACAGAGCCTGAAGTTGGTTGATGACCAGCTCCTCTTCGAAATGAAGCTGGGGACCCATCTTTGAAGTGCAGTGAAAAGAGAGATGGGATCCAGAGCCGAGGACGCTGGAGCGGAGCCACGGATGAGGGTCGGAGTCGGACTCGGGAGCCAGAGGTCGCCGAGGGAAGCCCGGGCAGCTAGCGGCCGTTGAAGATGAGCGGCTGGGAGAGTCCACTGAAGATGGACGGCTAGAAGAGAGGATGTTGCTGGGAGTTACAGGATTCGGGCAGCCTCCACATTGGTTCAAGGCGAGGGGCCCTCTAGCTTCCACGGTCTCTCTCTCCTTCCACTGAGTTGACGACCTGCCCCTCAGATAACTATGTTGATTGAAGGCGGAGGGTACCAGTGCTAAAATCCGAAGGCAGCTGGAATGGAATCCGCAGGAGGTCTTGGGTTCAGATTGGCTCTGGGTGCAGCAGAGAAAGAGAGAGAGGGGGTAGATAGAGTCAACGGTCAAAGCCCTTTGTCCTCATCTCCCACCTTGCATTAATAGCTTCAGCATGTCTTAGCTTATCATCGCTAGGAATAAAAATGCCCATAAATACTTGAGGTGACTAGGAGTTAAAATTTGGATGGCAAGGTGTGGCGCTCTTGCTGGCTAACGAGCCCGAGCCTTAAATTGCCGTTGAGTTTGAGTTTGAAGTTGCTTTTGCTCCTGAGCTTGTTGCCACGTGGCCATGAAATATTTCTCCCATAGCCTTTGAACAACTGCCGCTAATGCTTGGATTTTCAGGGTGAGGGTGGCTCGGTATTTTGCTTGAATGGCATGAACTGGTGGTGATGGTGAAACAGAGAACTAGCATCTTGTTGCTCAGCTTGTTGAGGGTACCCCCCAGCATAACTGGTGAAAGCTTCCTGGATTCTTGTCCTCACCCTCTTCACGATCCACCATTTTGATGAAAAAGGGATGAGGATCTGCAAACCAGCATCGCTGACCCTCCCCTTCCTGGCGCATCAATCTGATGACGCCAAATCATCGGCCTCGAGCGTCCGGTCGCCTCCTCCAGCGAGCCCGGGATCCTCCGGTGAGCTCCTCGCGCCTGCGGGCCTGCAATCAAGTTTCGGGGGCCAAAAATTTCGGTGGGGACCCTCCGACGCTCAAGTCAGCGCTCTGGGCAACAGCCGTGAGCTTGAGGAAGCTCGAAAGAGAAGAGAGAGAGAGGCTTCGAGAAGAGCTCTCTCTATGAGCGTTTAGGAGCGTTATGAGTGTGTTACCTGGTCGGAGTCCCTCTTACCCTTTTTATAGATGCCTAGAGTCCGTGGGCTTGGGGCGTGATCACTTGTCAGAACATTAATTGATGGCAGCACAATGGAGCTTACCTCCATATGACGTGTCAAGCTGCAGGCCGTGTCCTGTCAGAGTAGGTGGTCGCAAGGCATGGCCGATCGTTACGACGCTTGCCAAACATGTCCCCTACGTCACCTTTTTGGTTGTCCTATGCGGACAGTGATGGGTGATAAAGTTAGTTGTGTGGGTCCTAAGGTACAGCCGTTGGGGAAGAAGGATGATGTTGAGTTGAAGCCAACTGTCCCTTGTAGAGAATTGATTATAGAGTGCTTGCATGGCACTGTTCATGGCCGAGAGCGAACACTGTTCATGGAGGCCGATACTGTTCATGGCCGAGAGCAAACACTATTCACGGAGGCCGACACTGTTCATGGCCGAGAGCAAACACTGTTCATGGAGGCCGACACTGTTCATGGCCGAGAGCAAACACTGTTCATGGAGGCCGATACTGTTCATGGTTGAGAGCAAACACTGTTCACGAAGGCCGACACTGTTCATGGTCGAGAGCAAACACTATTCACGGAGGCCGACACTGTTCATACGGAGGAGAAAGAAAAGGTGGCAGACTCGAAGAGACACCTATTGGGCCCGCGGAGAAAAGGCTGATTCACTAAGGTCGAGCCCAAGTATTGTCATTAGTGGCCTATGGGGGGCTTACTGGCCCCATCAAACCTCATCCTCTCCTAACCTTCTTCCTGCGTAAATTCCGTCAATCCCAATAAATAGCTCTTAATTGCTACGTAAATACTGTCGTTTTTGATAAACATAGGCCATCCCCCTATTTTCACTCGTAACTAAGGCTGTTCCAAGGGATAGAGTTGGAGGCATCGGACACGCCTCCAAAGTTCGCATCGCCAATGCCAACAAAAGACGTGTCACAAGTCCATCCATGGCCTTTGTTTATAATAAAGATAAATAGGTAATTAAATGATAATCTATCGGCATAAGTTACAGTCAGAAGCCTTCTCTTTTCTTTCCATCGCGAGAAAACAGTTATAAGAATGGTAAAATAGTCGTCAGCTAGTTATAAAATAAAATTCATTTCACAGAAGAAGTCTAAACTTCATTTTTTTTAATGTTTTGAATCCAGTTGCAAGTCAGCCTATTATTCGAGTTATGGAGCTTAACTTGTGGCCGGCTGCCTTGTGCTAGAGGAATTTTAAGTAGTACTCGACTCCAAGCCTAAAAATGATGGTCACTAAAAATAACGTCATTGCCGAAACCTTGTAAGGATCCGAGCTTATGCCCGTTTCGTTACAAAAAAGCAAGACGGATAAGATCCACATCAACTTGGGCCACCACAGCCCAGAAGGGATCCAATTGGTACATTGTCCTTCTTGCTTTACTACATATAAATCACTCACCCTTTTCTCCTCTACCCAATGTGAGATCTTTAAGGAGGGCCTCATAGCTTTCAAAAAGATAATCACTAGAAGCGGCCTTGAAATGGTTGGGTTTCCATCTAACACAAATTTGCCTCAAGATTTTTGAACAAAGCAATTAACGGCTGAAACGATCTTGCGTAAATAAATAAGAAAGAAGAAATAGTGTAAGGTTTTGCTAGAACTCATGAAATTTGTTCGGCCTCATGCATTTTCTATCTTAGACAATATTGATCTTTTTTTCTCCTTAAAATATGCAACTTCATTACTTGAAGGATGGTTCACAAAAATATAGATTATAATGTTGATTAATCCAATCTGAATCACTGACGCCATAAAAGAAAAATGAGACAGAATGGTTAATCTGGCCTTTTCCAATTAATCGGCTCATCTTCTTCTCCCGAAGATTTCATCGGTTCTTGTGAGATTTCATCCTAATCTACAATGTTGAGTCAATTTATGTAAAAATCCGGTCAACCAATTTGAAGAAAATCTTTTCTCCTTTCTAATTTGCCATATTCAAAGAAGAGCTTAACTTCAACACTCCTAACACTCCATCAAGACCTCTATAAAAGTAGCCCTACATCACATAGGTAAGAAGATTTTGAGACTTTTATGCTATATCTTTAGAGCTTGGAGTTCTCACCCATAGAGCTCAAAGACTCTCCTTCCTTGCATCAGCTGATTTGAGCATCAAAGAGTTTATCCAAAAGAAACTTCGAGGCTTATAACACTCTTCTTTGAGTGTTTGAAGTTAAGCTTGCAGCGTAAGAGCATATTGTTCAAATGAGCTAAGCATTCCTCTCCGATTAAGGTGTAAAAGGCCAAATTCTGATGTTAATAGATGATACAGAATTGAATCTAATAAATAATTGTTAACATATCTTTCAAAAGCATGAGTTTCATGGTTTAGGACTCTTCTTTGGCTTTGATTATTTGCATCAGACTTTTTACTTTTTATCAAAATTTTCTTAATGTTTTTCCTATAATCTTCCTTCCTTTTATTATACAGAAAATTGAGAGAATTTAAGGAGTTATCTTTTTTTTTATGAAAAAATGAGCGATGAGGGGTTCTCCTGTAATAACCCATCGCAATAGATGGTCCTATTTTTATTTTTCTACTAATTAATAAGTGATAACGATAGCTCCTTAAATGTTAAACGCCTACTTTGATGGGAGCAGGCGGTGGAAGGGATTTGAGGAATCTCTTTAAATAGAGATCCCTTCTAAGGCTTTCTATAACACAATGTTATCGAAAGAAAAACCAAAAACAAGCGGAGGCATTGGGTCCCTGATCAAGAGCATATCCTGAGGGCATACACCATCAGAGTGCGATGGCTCATTGATTGGAAGCACTCAATCAAGGTTCATCGAGAGAAAGATCAAGATCCATCGAGAGAGGAAGATCAAGATCCATCGAGAGGAGGAAGATCAAGATCCATCGAGAAGGAAGATCAAGATCTAGAGAGGAGGAAGATCAAGATCCATCGAGAGGAAGATCGAGATCCTGATTCAGATCTTCTAGAGGTAGATCGAAAGCAATGGCGGGAGGTAATAAAAAGATCCTAACTATTAACTCTATGCAATATTGTGTAGATTGTTAATAGTTTTCATACAGTTGGTATCAGAGCTTTATATCTCTGCCTTGTTTTTTTTATTGTGAGTGTTTCCATCATTGGAGACTTGATTATTTTATTGTTCGTAGGCTTTTTGGTCTCTATTTCTCTCACATAGGGATAGTCCAAGGGGAGGCTACTGGTAGTACCCTGGATTATTTGACCCAACGAATGTGTGGTAGGGATATTAGGAACACACCAAAGGGAGGCTATCGGTAGTACCTTGGTGCATTTTACCCAACTACCTACATATCGGAAGAGTTAATAGATCGCCATGAAGTTTGTTTGAGAGGTGGTTACTCTTCGGTCTTTTCCTTTTTAATCCTACATTTATGGTTCCGATTTTTGCTTCTTGGTTCTTCACTATGATTTATTGTTTCGGAATTTTGAGCAGCCAAATTTATAGCTTGATATTAGATATCGTTGCCTATTTGGAAACATATTTTGTTCAAAAGGAAAGAATTTTGTGCATTTACGATTTTGTCGCGTCACGAATTTTTCTTGGCCGCTCTCAGGTTCAAATCTATAGTGGAGGTTTTTCCTCTGTTGTTCAGTTTTTCTTGGCCATCCTGATTTTCTTCTGTCAGGTTTTAGTTTTTTGCTCATTTTTGCTCATGAGCGAAGCGGTAACGTAAGAGAAAAAAGTGGCTTTCATAACCATATGCGGTGACATATTAAAGAGAGAAAACGTCTGTTGTAGTTTCAATTTTTCGCCTATGGGTCTTTTGGTTTTCTCAAGAGATTTAAAATCAAATTGATTGGTTTTATCATTTATTTCTTAAGTTTAAAATTTTTGTATTAAAATATGCCTCCTGAGTCTCTATGCCTATGGTGTTTTGCATAGACTGGCCCGAGGGAATAATGAGCTACGGCCGGACGTGTGTTAATTAACAAAAATTTTCTTAAGATGATAATTTTAAAATTCATTAAATAGATAATTGAAATGTTGTCTTTTGTTTTGCATACTACCCCCACTTCTCTTTCACTGGCCTAGCCAATTTGATTAACTCAGATCTTGATTTGGAAATGTTACGTTGATTGAGATCACTACCCAATAATCATGCTAAATTGGTTAATCTATATGCATATAATGGAATTCAAATGTCATGTGATCAATATGATTTTGATTAATTAAGGAGTAGCCACAGCATCTTTGATTAATCAAAATTATATATTGAGTTGCAAAGGTCACATAAGGTTAGATGACATTAATTGTGACTAATTATATTAATGTAATGAATCTTATCCCACAGGAATTTTTATTGCACTAATATAATTAATTAGGATGCGATAACAAATTATTTTCTTAATTACCCACAGGAATTAAGAAAGGAATATAATTTGTTAGTCACATCATTAAGTTAATGAGTCTATTTGAGTATAATAACTTAGCCCACAGGTAGTTATTGTATGTTATTGATTCATGTTATTGCATGTTTACATTGGTAAGACATGACATCAAGTTATATGCCTCAAATTCAGTTACATGAACATCATTTTTTTTATGCAGCTATTTTGGCTGTTAATATTTCTGATATGAAATGTGATGTTTCCGATTTAAGTGGTGATAATTATAAATTATGGAAGGAGAGAATTCTTCTTCAATTAGGGTGCATGAATATTGACTATGCTATCAGGAAGATGAACCACATTCAGTTACATCTACTAGCACTCAAGCTGAGATTGCTGCGTATGAATGATGGAAGCGGTCCAATCGCCTCAGTATGATGTTCATACGTACTAAGATTTCTGCTAGTATACGTTGTTCAATTCCTGAGTGCAAAAATGTCAAGAAACTTCTAAAGGCTATTGACGATTTGAGTCTTCAGATAAGGCACTGGCTAGCACCCTAATGACAAAATTGTCATCAATGAAGCTCACTACTGTTGGAGGTGTGCGTGAGCACATCATGAAGATGAGGGACATTGCGGCTCAGTTGAAATCCCTAGAGGTTGAGATGTCAGAATCCTTCTTGGTGCACTTTACTTTAAGCTCACTCCCACAGCAGTATAGTCCCTTCAAAATATCTTACAACACACATAAGGACAAATGGTCAATTAATGAACTTCTGACCATGTGTGTTCAAGAGGAAGGGAGGCTGATTTTAGAAATGGGAGAAAGTGCACATTTAGTCACTCAGAGAAAGACTAAAGCTCCCAAAGCCAAACACAAAGGAAAGGGTAAAGTATCCATCCATACAGAAGACAAGAAGGAGTCCAAGTGCTTCTTTTGCAAGAAGAAAGGGCATATAAAGAAAGATTGTCTCAAATTCAAAGCTTGGCTTGACAAGAAAGGTACTCTAACCTCATTCGTATGTCATGAATCCAATTTGGTTATATGTCATAACACATGGTGGATTGATTCTGGTTCTACAATCCATGTTTCAAATACCTTGCAGGGTTTTCTAAATCAAAGGAAACCATTGGGAAGTGAACAAAGCATCTATTCAGGAAACAAGATGGGTTCACATGTGGAAGCAATTGGGACGTGCAGACTTATTTTACATTCTGGTTTTGTTTTGGATTTGGAAAAGACATTTTATATTCCAAGTTTCTCTAGAAATTTGATTTCAGTGTCAAGGCTTGTACCAGCAGGATACTCCTTTAATTTTAATAAAAGCTCTGTTGATTTATTTTATAAATCTAAGCTTATTGGGAATGGTACATTGTCCGACAATCTTTTCAAATTAATTTAAAAAATAATACCACCTATAATGTGATGCAC
This sequence comes from Calamus simplicifolius, assembly GCA_900491605.1. Lineage (NCBI taxonomy): Eukaryota > Viridiplantae > Streptophyta > Magnoliopsida > Arecales > Arecaceae > Calamus > Calamus simplicifolius. The sequence goes on along the minus strand of UESW01003882.1, from coordinate 1,346,705 downwards.
GCCCAAACTGGTATGAAAAGATGTGTTATGAATGAGAATTCCTCTATTTTGTGGCATCGAGATTAGGTCATATCTCCATTGAGAGAATTAAAAGATTAGTAAAAGATGGAGTACTTGATACTCTTGATTTTACTGATTTTGGCACTTGTGTGACTGCATAAAGGGAAAGCAAACCAACAAGTCCAAGAAAGATGCCAAGAGAAGTTCGAAATACTGGAGATCATACATACGGATATCTGTAGCCCAGATATGGACTCGTATGGTCAGAGATACTTCATCTCATTTATTGATGACTATTCACGATATATGTATCTCTACCTGCTTCATAATAAGAACGAAGCATTAGATGCCTTTAAGGTATTTAAGGCAGAAGTAGAGAAACAATGCGGCAAGCAAATTAAAATCGTGAGGTCAGATAGAGGTGGAGAATATTATGGTAGATACACTGAGAATGGACAAGCACCTGGTCCGTTTGCTCGGTTTCTTGAAGAAAATGGAATTGTTGCACAATACACCATGCCAGGGTCTCCTGACCAAAACGGTGTAGCTGAAAGGAGAAACCGGACATTATTGGACATGGTAAGGAGCATGATTGTCAGCTCCAACTTACCTAAATCCTTGTGGACTGAAGCTCTTAAAACTGCTGCGTATATATTAAATCGGGTTCCAACCAAGGCTGTTTCCAAAACGCCATTTGAGTTATTTAAAGGTTGGAAACCAAGTTTGCAACATATACGTGTTTGGGGATGCCCATCTGAAGTAAGAGTCTATAATCCACAAGAAAAGAAACTAGACCCAAGGACTATTAGTGGATATTTTATTGGATATGCTGAGAAGTCCAAGGGTTATAGATTTTATTGTCCATCTCACAGCACTAGGATTGTGGAATCAAGAAATGCAAAATTTCTTGAGAATGACTTGATCAGTGGGAGTGATCAATCTCAGTATTTGGCTTCTTCTGAGAAAGATCATTCAGTTATTCCAGCTTCCACTTCAAGTGAGGGATTGGTTGTTATTTATAGCACTCCTCAAACTCAATTAAGTGCCCAACAACCAGTCATTGAGATTTCACAAGCTGATGGTAATCTAGAAGATCATGTTGTTCATCAACAATCAGTTGTGCAAGATACTCCTCAAGAGGTCATTGACACAACATTAAGAAGATCAACTAGAATAAAGAAATCAGCAATTCCTAGTGATTATGTTGTGTATCTACATGAATCTGACTATAACATTGGAGCCGAAAATGATCCTGAAACGTTTTCACAAGCCATGAGTTCTAAGGAATCAAACTTGTGGTTCAATGCCATGAAGGACGAGATGGAATCTATGGCATCTAATCGAGTCTGGGATCTTGTTGAGTTGCCTGATGGTGTAAAAGCCATTGGATGTAGATGGATCTTTAAAATAAAGAAAGACTCACAAGGCAACATTGAGAGATATAAAGCAAGACTCGTTGCCAAAGGATTCACTCAGAGGGAAGGAATCGACTACACGGAGACATTTTCTCCTGTATCCAAGAAAGATTCTCTCCGAATAATTATGGCATTGGTAGCTCATTTTGATTTTGAGTTACATCAAATGGATGTGAAGACCGCATTCCTTAATGGAGATCTAGAGGAAGAGGTTTACATGAAACAGCCTGAAGGATTTTCCTCTGGTGATGGTGAGCATTTGGTTTGCAAGCTTAAGAAATCCATATATGGATTGAAACAAGCCTCACGTCAGTGGTATTTAAAATTTCATGATGTGATCTCTTCCTTTGGTTTTGAAGAGAACATCATGGATCAATGTATATACCAGAAGGTTAGTGGGAGCAAAATTTGTTTCTTGGTCCTATATGTGGATGACATTCTACTTGCAACCAATGATAAAGGGTTGCTATATGAGGTGAAACAATTTCTCTCCAAAAATTTTGATATGAAAGATATGAGTGAGGCATCTTATGTCATTGGCATTAAGATCCATAGAGAAAGATCTCGAGGCATTTTGGGATTGTCTCAAGAAACTTATATCAATAAAGTCTTGGAGAGATTTCAGATGAAAAATTGTTCACCAAGTGTTGCACCTATAGTGAAGGGTGACAAGTTCGCTTTGAACCAGTGCCCTAAAAATGAACTTGAACGGGAACAGATGCACAACATTCCATATGCTTCAGCTGTTGGAAGCCTAATGTATGCTCAGGTTTGCACAAGACCTGACATTGCATTTGCAGTAGGAATGTTGGGAAGATATCAGAGTAATCCAGGTTTAGACCACTGGAGAGCTGCTAAAAAGGTCATGAGGTATCTTCAAGGGACCAAGGACTACATGCTCATGTATAGACAAACTGATCATTTGGAGATAGAGGGCTACTCAGATTCGGACTTTGCTGGCTGCGTTGATTCTCGGAAATCAACATCAGGATTTATATTTATGTTAGCTGGTGGAGCCATATCATGGAGGAGTGCAAAGCAGACTTTGACTGCTACCTCTACTATGGAAGCGGAGTTCGTTGCTTGTTTTGAGGCTACATCGCAAGGTGTATGGTTGAAGAGTTTCATCTCAGGGCTTAGAATTGTTGACTCTATTGCTAGGCCAATTAAACTGTACTGTGACAATTCAGCTGCTGTATTTTTGGCTAAAAACCATAAGAGTGGTAGTCGAAGTAAACATATCGACATTAAGTATTTAGCCATAAGAGAACGTGTTAAAGAAAATAAAGTGGTCATAGAACACGTTAGCACTGAATTGATGATAGCTGATCCTTTGACTAAAGGCATGCCAATTAAGAATTTTAAGGATCATGTGATAAGAATGGGAGTTGGTTCCATGATATAATTGTATGGATAACAATTTGTACAAAGAAACTCTTATTTCAATTATTTGTTTATTTCTCATTCAGGTGTACACGTTATTTGACTTTTGAGAAATGACAAACTTTTCTTTTGGACTCTGAATAAACATATGGTTTATTCATTATGTTATGTTGTCACATTTGGAATAGTGGTAAAGAAATTGAATGCATTGTAATACATAGAAGATAATACTCAATTATAGAGGACCTATCGCTATGATTCATGTATTTAGTTTCTTGTTCAGTGTTGATAAAATATACGGACCAAGTGGAGAATGTAATAACCCGTCGCTTTAATGGTCCTATTTTATTACTATCGTTTCACTAATTAATAAGTGATAACAGCCCCTTAAATGTTGAACGCCTGCTTGATGGGAGCAGGCGGTGAAGGGATTTGAGTTTAAATAGGGACCCTTCCTAAGGCTTTCAACACAATGTTATCGAAAGAAAAACCAAAAATAAGCGGAGGCATTGGGTCCCTGATCAAGAGCACATCCTGAGGGCATACACCATCAGAGTGCGATGGCTCATTGATTGGAAGCATTCAATCAAGGTTCATCGAGAGGAAGATCAAGATCCATTGAGAGAGTGTTGATCCAATTAATTTTGATGATTAATAAAGGAATTGAGTATATTTATTTGATTACTAATGGATTTTATAAGTGTTTCAGGACTTAAATTTATTTGATCAATTTAAAGGAATTAAGAAATGTTTTGAATCAAATGCAAATCAGATTTCAAAGTTTCAGAGCTTGGAGTCGACACCTAGAAATCTGGAGCCGACCCCATGGCCATTCAATTTTAATCTGATTTTTGATACGGTCCGGAGCCGACACCCAGAGTTTCGGAGTCGACACTTACAGTGTCTGGAGCCGACTCCGATGCGGGGACAGAACGTTGATTTTTTGAGCATCCTGGAGCCGACACACAGTATTCGGGAGCCGACACCTGACGATGGCGAGCCGACACTTACTTTTTGGAGCCGACTCCTCAACGAACTCGGAAATTTCTATTTTTGGAAAACGATCTGGAGCCGACACCTGAAAAGTTGGAGCCGACTCCAACCTGACTGGGACGAAAATTTAAAATGCCAGATCAGCTCTAACGGTAATATTTCCTTTTTACCTAATTTCTAACGGATATATTTTGTTTCCAGGTACACTCCAACGGCTAGTTTCTTCCCAAAATGGATTAAAAGAAATCTATAAAAAGGGGAAAACACCCGTTTGAAAAAGAGAGAGAAAAAATAGAAAAATTTCAAATCAAAAATCCGAGAAAGCCTGAGCCTGAATCTCAAGAGAAAAGCATTCAAACTCAAATCCTTCCACTCCAAAAAGCTCAAAGAGGAATCCAAGGCGCCCAAATCAAAAATCGGTGGATTTCCCAAATTGAAGAAAAAGCTCCGTTTCTTCCATTTCCAATCTTCTCAACTGCAACGACTGTGAGGGATTAAAGCTGAGGCTTGATTCATCATTCCAAAGGGAGAAAGAAGGAAAAGAAGAAAAGCTCAAAGCCAAATCAACTTCCAAATCAGGCTTTTCTAAACTTGTTTACTTTATTTTGAATATTTGCTCATTGAGGAGCTGTGTATCTTTGAAAAACATTCTTTTTTGTTTGTGCCTAGTTCAATCAAGGGATTGAACTAGTGGAGGTTGTTAACCTCGGGTCAAGCTAGATTAGCTTGAGTTTAGGGTTGTGTGCTGGTGAGCCCGAAAAACCGGCTGGGTTCGTTGTGATCCCGGGTAAAACAACAAGTTTGGGTTGTGCTCTTGTAAAACAACTCGGCTGTAATCGAGGAGATTATAGTGTGGACCCAAGTGGATCTTGGGAGTGGACGTAGGTGTTGGATACACCGAACCACTATAAAATCTTTGTGTTTGCCGTGCTTCATTATCTCTATCTCTATCTCATTGATTGTGCTTTATATTTGCATTGCATTTACTTTCATTCATCTTAAGCAAATTTTTAAAAGGTTAAATTTTTTAAAGAACCCAATTCACCCCCCCTCTTGGGTTGCCATCTGGGCCAACAATTGGTATCAGAGCAAGTGCTCATTAGATTTTGATCACACGATCAAGAGCTAAAGATCCAAATGGCAGCTCATGTTGGATCATTTGCCGAAGGTCATTCTACGAATAGACCTCCCTTATTTAATGGTTCCAACTATTCATATTGGAAAGCAAGAATGAGGATATTCATTCAAGCTTCTGATTATGAATTGTGGGGTGTTATAACTAATGGACCTAGTACACCCACACACATTGTTGATGGCACTATTGTTCCTAAAGCCCGAAAGGGATTGGAATGATAATGATAGGAAAATGGCACAGCTCAATGCTAAGGCCATGAATGTCTTATATTGTTCTTTAGATGCTAATGAATTTAATAGAATCTCTACATGTAATTCCGCAAAAGAGATTTGGGATAGATTAGAGGTTACCCATGAGGGTACAATCAAGTAAAAGAATCTAAAATAAATATTCTTGTTCATAAATATGAATTATTTAGCATGGAACAAACTGAAACTATAGCATGCATGTACACTAGATTTACTGATATTGTAAATGGTTTGAAAAGTTTAGGCAAAACATATCTAACTCTGAACTTGTTCGCAAAATTCTCAGGTCACTTCCAAGGACGTGGGAAGCGAAGGTGACAGCAATCCAAGAAGCAAAGGACCTCAACACTTACCCTTAGAGGAGCTTCTAGGATCCCTAATGACCCATGAATTGACCATGAAGCAACATCAAGAGGAGGAAGTCAAAAAAAAAGACCATAGCTCTTAAGGCTGCTGAAAGTGAGGAGAGCTGCAGTGATAGTGATGATGATGATGATGAGACAGCTCTTCTAGCAAGAAAATTCAAAAAATTCATGAGAGAAAGAACCCTTCCACAAAAAGAAATTTGGAGCTAAGATGGAAGGAGAAAAAGAAAAAGAAAGGACAAGGACAAAGAGAAAGAGCCCTTGATTTGCTATGAATGTAAGAAACCGGGGCATTTAGATATGATTGTCCTCAACTGAAAAAGACTTTCAAGAAGAAGAAGAAAGCCTATGTTGCAACTGGAGTGATAGTGATGAATCCTCTTCAGAGGAAGAACAAAAGGAAGTTGCAAACATTTGCTTTATGGCAAACGACGATGATGAGGTAAGTTCTGAAAACCCTTGTGATGATTTTGCTTTTGATGAATTATTTGATGCTTTTAATGAACTTGTTGGTGATTTTAAAATTTTGAAAAAGAAATACAAGTCTTTGAAAAATGATAAACTTTATAAAGAAAAAGAAATCTTACTAATGAAATTAAAATGCTGAAATCTGAAAATGAAATTTGACAAAAGAAAAGAATCAATTTCAATGAAAATGATAAATTAAAGAAGGAAGTTGATAAATATAAAATATTGTTGATAAATTTACTTATAGTTCTGAAAAACTTAATTTATTGTTAAGTAATCAAAGAGCATATATGATAAGGCTGGTTTAGGTTATAGACCTAACTTAAAACAAAAATTTGTCAAAAACTTTTTTAGAAAGGAACAAAACAATGATAATGTTACATGTCATTACTGTAACAAGAAAGGACATAAAGTTTTTGAATGCAATTTTAAGAAAATTAACAAGAATTTAATATAAAGGAAAGAAAATATGGGTTCCCAAAGGAACAATCTTTTATGCTACTAACCATGAAGGACCCAAGAAGGCTTGGGTACCTAAATATAAGACTTAATTATTTTTGCAGGAGTGTCTTGCGGCCAAAAGATCAAAGCGAAAGTGGTATCTCGATAGCGGCTGCTCAAGGCACATGACGGGTGACAAGGATCAATTCATCACCCTTGAAAGCAAAAGAGGAGGAGTAGTTACATTTGGTGATAATGGCAAAGGCCAAATCTTGGGGTTTGGTAACATTCAAATAACTCCCTCCACATATATTGAAAATGTCTTATATGTTAATGGTTTAAAACATAATTTAATTAGCATTAGTCAATTATGTGATAAAGGTTTTAAAGTATCATTTGAATCTTCTATATGCACAGTTTCTAATCCCATTGATAATAGCATTATTTTTATTGGAAATAGAAATGGCAATGTATACTTGATTGATTTAGACAATTTGTCTACTAGTAATCATTGCTTAGTTGCTAATAATGCTAATATGAATGAGATTGGTTGGTTGTGGCATCGTAGATTAGGTCATGCAAGCACACACCTTATTTCAAAATTAATTAGAATGGATTTAGTAAAAGGACTTCCACAACTAGATTTTGAAAATAACAAAATTTGTGATGCATGTCAATTTGGAAAACAAACTAGAAATTCTTTCAAAACTAAAAATATTGTTTCCACTTCTAGGCCTCTTGAACTACTTCACATGGATCTTTTTGGACCTACTAGAACCACAAGTCTAGGAGGAAAGAAATATGGTCTTGTGATTGTAGATGATTATTCTAGATACACTTGGGTATTGTTTTTAGCTCATAAGGATGAGACCTTTCCATTATTTCTGAAATTCTTCAAGAAGGTCACAAATGAGAAAAACAACACCATAGTGTCTCTAAGAAGTGATCATGGCACTGAATTTGAAAATCATTTATTTGAAAACTTTTGCATAGAAAATGGCATTCATCATAATTTTTCTGCACCTAGAACACCGCAACAAAATGGAGTAGTTGAAAGGAAAAATAGAACCTTAGAAGACATGGCCCGTACCATGCTATGTGAAAGCAACCTACCAAAATACTTTTGGGCGGAAGCTATAAACACGGCATGCTACATTCTTAATAGAGCTCTAATTAGGCCAATCATTAAGAAAACACCTTATGAACTATGGAATAATAGAAAACCAAACATAAGTTATTTTCATGCATTTGGTTGTAAGTGTTTCATTCATAATAATGGCAAAGATAATCTAGGAAAATTTGATGCAAAATCTGATGAAGGCATTTTCTTAGGATATTCAACATCTAGTAAAGCCTATAGAGTATTTAACAAGAGAAACTTAGTTGTAGAAGAATCTATTCATGTAATTTTTGATGAATCTTTAGCATCAAGTTCTGAAAAGATTGATGATGAGGAAGATACAAACATTCTAGAAAGAGATATTGAAAAATTGAATATAGATGTATCTTCAGATCATGAACAAGAAGCTAAAGATAATGATTCTCCTAGTGTTGATGTTGTTGATGCAAATCATAATGATATAGATCTACCTAGAGATTGGAGATATGCCTATGGTCATCCAAGAGAATTAATTATAGGTGATCCATCTCAAGGAGTAAGAACTAGATCATCAATGAGAAACATCAATAATCATCTTGCATTTGTATCTCAAATTGAACCTAAAACTATTGAAGAAGCAGAAAAAGATAATAATTGGATGTTAGCTATGCAAGAAGAATTAAATCAATTTACTAGAAATAATGTTTGGACTCTTGTAGATAGACCTAAAGATCATTCTGTTATAGGATCAAAATGGGTATTTAGAAATAAATTAGACGAAAATGGCATAGTAATTAGAAACAAAGCTAGATTAGTTGCAAAAGGATATAATCAAGAAGAAGGAATTGATTTTGATGAAACTTTTGCACCTGTAGCTAGACTTGAAGCAATTAGATTATTACTTGCATTTGCATGTCATATGCATATCAATTTATTTCAAATGGATGTTAAAAGTGCATTTTTAAATGGATTTATAAATGAGGAAGTTTTTGTTGAACAACCACCTGGTTTTGAAGATCATGAATTTCCAAATCATGTTTTTAAATTACACAAAGCACTATATGGTTTAAAACAAGCACCTAGAGCTTGGTATGAAAGATTAAGTAAATTTCTGATTGAAAATGATTTTGTAAGAGGAAATGTTGATAAAACACTATTTTTGAAAAGAAAAGACAAGGATTTATTAGTAGTACAAATATATGTTGATGATATTGTATTCGGTGCTACTAACAATTTGTTATGTCAAGAATTTGCTAAGTTGATGCAGGGTGAGTTTGAAATGAGCATGATGGGAGAACTCAACTTCTTCCTAGGACTTCAAATCAAACAAAGCAAAGAAGGAATTTTCATCAATCAAGCCAAATACACAAAAGAACTGCTCAAGAAGTTTGGAATGGAGTCAATCAAACCACTTGGAACTCCTATGAGTCCTTCATGCAAATTGGACAAAGATGAAGATGGTAAGAAAGTAGATCAAAAATATTACAGAGGTATGATCGGATCTCTTCTTTACTTAACAGCTAGTAGACCAGATATATGTTTGCTGTATGTCTATGCGCTAGATTTCAATCTGAACCTAAAGAATCTCACTTAATTGCTGTAAAAAGAATTTAAGATATTTAAGTGGAACTAAAAATGTAGGTTTATGGTATTCTAGAGACTCAACATTAAACTTGATTGCATATTCTGATTCTGACTATGCTGGATGTAAATTAGATAGAAAAAGCACAAGTGGAGCATGTCAATTCTTAGGTAGTAACTTAATCTCTTGGTTTAGCAAAAAGCAAAATTCGGTTGCATTATCTACTGCTGAAGCAGAATATGTTGCAGCTGGAAGTTGCTGTGCTCAAATCCTTTGGATTAAGAGACAACTTGAAGATTATGGCATAACACTTGATAAAACTCCAATTAGATGTGATAACACAAGTGCAATAAATCTAACTAAAAATCCAATTCAACATTCAAGAACAAAACACATTGAAATTAGATATCATTTTATAAGAGAACATGTAGCTAATAATGAAATTTGTCTTGAATATGTTAATACTGAAGAACAATTAGCTGATATATTTACAAAACCTTTGAGTGAAGAGAGATTTTGTTATCTTAGAGGTGAATTAGGATATGTGACCCTTTGGATTGATTTTGATACTTAAGGAATGACTTTCTAGATCTATTAATTTCTTGATATTCCTTTCATAATTTTAAGGACAAATTATCTAGTCATCTGAGCTATTTGATTCTTAATACTCCAAAATTTTATCAAATTTTATAAATTTATTTTGACAAGTTTCAGATTTGAATCTCAATTATTTTTCTCTGAAACTGTCATTGGAGTCGACACCTCAGAATGAGGAGTCGACACCTCTGACTGTGTCGCTCTCGGTCCCTGACCTTGGAGCCGACACCCGTATAAGTGGAGCCGACTCCAGTTCGAGCGCTGACTGTGTTAGCGATTTGGAGTCGACACCCGACTTTGCGGGAGTCGACACCTGGGATTCCAAAATGATTTATTAGGGCAGAGTCGACACCTCGTCATTTCATAACTTTCGAATCCTCCACCAAACTCTCCAAAACTCTTCCAAAACTCCCCATCTCTAATTCCACATCCTCAAGCTTTCCTAAGGATCCAATGGCACCCTAAGAGGAGAGGTTCGGTGATTGGAGCGCCGTGGTGACCGGGAAAGCTCCGTGAGGCGACCCGTCGCGAGCCGTCTCCAAGCGAGGATTCCTCCACCGATTCAGACAATCCCAACACCACTTCACCTCAGGTAGATACCCTAGCAGGGAGGGTAATCACAATGGGTAGAAAAGTTGATTTTGACCTATTTGAATCCGAGGGTTTTTCGATTGGTAGGCAACTTAAGGAGCTTGGATGGGATAAGTTGTTCTCTTGATGTTCCTACTTACCCAGCCTAGTAAAAGAATTTTACTTTAATTTGGCTAGAGGTGATGGTGGTTTAGTAAGCTCTGTTAGAGGAAAAGGATTCATCTTACATTTCAAAATTAGGAAACCTCCTAGCATCCCCATTACGGATTAGCAGCTGACATGCACAGTGATAGATCAGCGGCCCTATCAAGGATGTTAGGGAGAGAGTTACAGAATTTGAGGAAATTAGGGCTAATCAGTTGCCCTTGGAATTAAGATTATTACACAACATTTGCAGCAGAATTTTGTTTCCAAAGACCGGACGTTTGAGTATGTCTCCGAGCGGGACATTGTTGTGATGGACAGTGTTTGACCGGTCAGCCCATTAATCTAGCTGCTATGATGATATTTTATATGGCCGAGGCTGGAGGAAAGAGAAGATCATCACTACCCTATGGCATGGTTTAACTATGGTATTCAGAAGCCAAGGGGTTGTAATTTTGGAGAATGAACCCTCCAAGAACCTGAGACACACTATTATAGTTTGGCCACTTTGCATCGGATGGGATTTGTTAAAGTGAATGGCATGGGAAAGGAAAGGGAACTTGGATGAGAGAGCCCCTGAGCCTAGACATTCTGACCTTGTGAGGCTGGTCCATCTATGAGGGTTCCTCTCCACAGCCTAGGAGTCCTGTTCCTGCTCCTGCTCCTGCCCCCATGATTCATCACCATCACTTCTCAGTGGATTTTCAGACCTTCAAATGGAGCAACTTAAAAGTTTTTGCTGCTCAGAAGGATGGAAGACTGAGTTTGACAATAAATTTATGAATCTTAAAGAAACACTTTATTCCTTAGATGATCGGATTGCCAAAATTGAATCAACTCTTAGCTCTTCTGCTGGATCTTTAAGTGGTGATTTGAAGAACATCTTTGAAGAACTTAAAGATTGTGGAGATTCTGAACTTATTCAAAGTGCAATGCCGAGCTTCAAGATAAAATTATCACTGCTTGCACATTTGTTGATGAAAGACTAAAAGACTATGTAGCTTCAATGTGATGGAATGCAAAGATTGTAGATCATTTAACAAGAATATTAGAAGAATTTTTGATTTATGTAATGATGTAATGAATTTTGATGTAATGAAATTTTGATGTAATGAAAGTTGATTAATGAAAGTTGATGAAGATGTAATGAAAGTTTTTTTTGTAATACTTTTGATGAAATGAAATTATCTTTTGATCTATCAATTTTATCTTTTGACTTAACTTTCTTTTCTTTTTGTTGATTACAAAAAAGGGGGAGAAAGTTATGTCGTATATGCATTGATTAGTTGATTTTTATTGTTGAGTTAATTGGTTATTGATTAGAATTGTTTGAAATTGAAATCTTAAGTATCAAAGGAAGAACAATTGATAATTTGAACTTCATAGGGGGAGCTACCTTATTCAGGGGGAGCTTACTTGTGAGGATCACTTCCTTGAAAATTTTAATTTAAGAATACTATGCATATACTCAATGTTTTTATAATCATCAAAAAGGGGGAGATTGTTGACCCAATTATTGATTTTGATGATTAATAAAGGAATTGAGTATATTTATTTGATTACTAATGGATTTGATAAGTGTTTCAGGACTTAAAATATTTGATCAATTTAAAGGAATTAAGAAATGTTTTGAATCAATTGCAAAATCAATTTCAAAGTTTCAGAACCTGGAGTCGACACCTAGAATCCTGGAGCCGACCCCATGGCCATTCAAATTTTCTTCTGATTTTTGATACGGTCCGGAGCCGACACCTAGAGTTTCGGAGCCGACACCAGAGTTTCGGAGTCGACACTTACAGTGTCTGGAGCCGACTCCGATGCGGGGACAGAACGTTGATTTTTTGAGCATCCTGGAGCCGACACACACAGTATTCGGGAGCCGACACCTGACGATGGCGAGCCGACACTTAACTTTTTCGGAGCCGACTCCTCGACGAACTCAAATTTCTATTTTTGGAAAAACGATTGGAGCCGACACCTGAAAAGTTGGAGCCGACTCCAACCTGTCTGGGACGAAAATTTAAAATGCCAGATCAGCTCTAACGGTAATATTTTCTTTTTACCTAACTTCTAACGGATATATTTTGTTTCCAGGTACACTCCAACGGCTAGTTTCTTCCCAAAAATGGATTAAAAAATCTATAAAAAGGGGAAAACACCCGTTTGAAAAAGAGAAAAAATAGAAAAAATTTCAAATCAAAAATCCGAGAAGTCTTGAGCCTGAAATCCAAGAGAAAAGCATTCAAACTCAAATCCTTCCACTCCACAAAGCTCAAAGAAGAATCCAAGGCGTTCAAATGAAAAATCGGAGGATTCTCAAAAAGAAAAAGCTCTGTTTTTTTCCAATCTTCTCAACTGCAACACTGTGAGAATCAAAGCTGAGGCTTGATTCAACATTCCAAAGGAGAAGAGGAAAAGAAGAAAAGCTCAAATCCAATCACTTCAAACAGGCTTTTCTAAACCTTGTTACTTTATTTGAATATTTGCTCATTAAGGAGCTGTGAATCATTGTAAAACATTCTTATATTTGTTTGTGCTAGTTCAATCAAGGGGATTGAACTAGTGGAGGTTGTTAACCTCGGGTCAAGCTAGATTAGCTTGAGTTTAGGGTTTTGTGCTGGTGAGCCCGAAAACCGGCTGGGTTCGTTGTGATCCCGGGGAAAAACAACAAGTTGTGAGTTGTGATCTTGTAAAACAACTCGGCTGTAATCTAGTTGATTATAGTGTGGACCCAAGTGAATCTTGGGAGTGGACGTAGGTGTTGGATACACCGAACCACTATAAAATCCTTGTGTTTGCCGTGCTTCATTATCTCTATCTCTATCTCCTTGTTTGTGCTTTATATTTGCATTGCATTTAATTTCATTTAACTTAAAGCTAATAGTTTTTCAAAAAAAAGGTTTAAATTTTTAAAGAACCCAATTCACCCCCCCTCTTGGGTTGCTATCTGGGCCAACAGAGAAAGATCAAGATCCATCGAGAGGAGGAAGATCAAGATCCATCGAGAGGAGGAAGATCAAGATCCATAGAGAGGAGGAAGATCAAGATTCATCGAGAGGAAGATCGAGATCCTGATTCAGATCTTCTAGAGGTAGATCGAAAGCAATGGCTGGAGGTAATAAAAAAGATCCTAACTATTAACTCTATGCAATATTGTGTAGATTGTTAATAGTTTTCTTACATCTCCTACCAAAATTTCTTAAAGCAGCATAATTATAAGATGTTTAAAGGGGAAGAAATGAAAAAGAGAATATTACAAAAATTTCAATAGGAGTCCACCAACTTTACAAAGCAATGGTTGTCCTTAGAATAACAGAAGCAATGATTTTATGTAATATCGATATCCAAAAAGATTTCTTCTTTTAGAAAACTCTCAACTTGTACTATACTTGTTGCATGTATGCTATAGCTAGTTGATTCCAGTTCTTCCCTTAAGGAGCCTCCACATTCTTCTTTCTCCATATGGTTATAGGTGAGATTGGATGGCAACTGTCTCATTCTTAGCACTCTAGCCAATCTCCAAGATAGACCGTGAGAAAGGGCACGAACAAATAGCTAGATGATCCACTAACTCTTAATTAGCCTTGCATAAGATACACCAGCTGTTTACCCTTCAACCTTTTTTGGCCAAGATATTGCTAGTATATAATTTATTTAGGAGAGCCAATCAAAGAAAAATTTTACCTTTCTTTTAAGGCAAATGCTTTTCATACTATAGCATAAAAGGGGTAGACAACATCATATTGGTTGATGAATCTATATAGAGAGTCCACACTAGATCTGCCATCCCTATTTAGCTTCCACACTGGCACATTCTGAGTTAGCAATGGCTGAACATTGCAAAATAGACTCTAAAAGTTGCTCTAGCTGCTGATACTCAAGAGCTGTATGGGGGCCACGAAGATGAATCCTTCATTGCTGTGATGTTCGGCTCTATAGTGATGCCATTAAACAATGCTTAGTAATAAATAGGTATAGATGTCCTTAAAAGCAAGGCTAGGGGAATAGGGGTTATAACTATCCTTGTAAAATGTCACACCGCCCCAGTCCCAAAATTTGAATTAGATGACAACCCGCTGCATGCCAGGCATGCAAGGCGTCTCGAACTTCATCACATAAATCAATATAAAGCAAAATTCACATCCATGATTTATTGCAAACCATAATTATCAGTCTTGGGCTACCTACCCTACACACAAGCAAATCTGAACTAAATCAATATAATAAAACTAAGTCTTCTTAATAGAAGCTCCTTCTATCTCAATTATCCTTCTTCATTCCTGAGGCTCTGAAAAACATTATGAGAATTTTATGAGCTCACACTCAATAAGTAAGCCTAATATAATTTCAAATTTCATTTATCATGCTATCATCAGGTTCATGTCATCAAATCAATTAATTTGAAACTTAATTCAATAACAATTACTAGAATATATGCGATGTAAACAAAACATTGTTTACACTGTCATTATTTTTCTTATGTGTCCCACGGCCCTACAATACACATCTTGTGTATCACTCTTAAATATCCCCTAAGAGGAAGGGTCCTGGTACCAGTATTCTATCATCTATCATGTGATAATCTGTCATGTGATAATGTGATAATATGTCATGTAAGAATCTGTCATGTGAGAATCTGTCATGTGATAATCTGTCATGTGATAGTCTGTCATGTGAGAACCGCGGCGACACATAAAGTTTTACTGTCATTATCATAATTACATATTATCATAGTAACAACATGATTTTGCCAAATTAACATAATTATATTTAACTATAAGTTCACAGTTCATAAATTAATAATTAATAAAATTATAATACTTGACTTACTTACCTCAGTACGCAAATTCCAATTGATAAGTTAGCTAATTGGACACCTGGGAACCTACAGTATCATTTTTCATTATTAAATTTCTAAAATCTGAATTATAAAATAATTCTTAAACTCTACCTAAACCACTTCACGGGCCTAACTTTGGCCTCAAATATCTCTCAACGTATCCACCCAAATAGGGAAACAAAATTATCCCCAGAAACTAGAATCAATCCTGATTCGGGCCATATATTTACTTTGCCATTCTCGGCCCGATACAGGGCCCAAAACGCTGCTCAAACTAGGCTCCTGAACCGGCCAATAAGCCCAAATCGCCAAACGGCCCAACCGGCCCATTAATCCTCATTACCCCCCCCCCCCGCTCCACCGAGAGCTGCCAGGGCCACCGCCGGCCAAATTGGAGGTGGCCCGGCCGCCGTTGGCCGGACCAGGGCCGGCCACCGCCGCGGCCAGCCTCCCCCTCCCTCTCTCTCTCTCATCAATTCCTCTCTCAATCTCCCTTTTCTCTTTCATCGCCCGCGCGTCTTCCACGGTGCCGGTGCCAATTCCGGCCAAATTGGCGTCGGTCCGGCCACCGTTGGCCGGACCAGAGCTGGCCGCCGCCGCGTCCGGCCTCCCCTCCTTCTCTCTCCCCCATTTTCCTCTTTCTTCCACTCTTTCACTCTCACTGTTTTCCATGGCCACGATGCGTGCCGCGGCACGGCCGGCCACCATGGCCGGCCGGACCTCCACCGGATGCACGCCCCGCCGGTGGAGGTCGACCAAGGCTTAGGTCCGGCGAAGCGGCGAGCACGCCGCCGGGCCCGAACCAAGATCGGACTGCCGGTTACACCAATCTTCCCAGCTTCTTTCTCCCGTCACCGCTCTTCTCTCTCTCTCTCTTCCGGCACCCCACCGGACGCTGCCCCCGGTGCGGTGGGGTTGTCGCCGGGGCTCAGGCCCGGCGAGGCGGCGGGCATGCCGCCGGGCCTGAACCGTCGACACAGGGAAGGGACCGGGTTTCTCAACCCGGTTCCTCCCTGTCTCTCCCTTTTTTTTTTTTTTTAACTTTCTCTCTCTAACCTTCTCTCTCCCAGGCATGGACAGGGACTTACCAGAAGCAGGCGCGCTGGGAAGAAACGTCCGCACGAGAAGATGATGAGAAGGAGGCGTTCACGTATGATGGGAAGGAGGTTTCCACATGATCTTTTATAGGCAATGCAGAGTCCCCAAATCAAGGGACTCTATTAGTTAGATATTTGGAATTTAAATATCTAGAGTCTATCTTCCTGATCTCGTGATAACTCTCACGAGCAGTTGAGAAATCTAGGGATTACATTCTCTCCTCCTTATAAAAATTTGGCCTCGAAATTGATAACTTTTATTAGAGAAAATTAAAAGTCCAATTTTTGTCCCAAGGACTAACAATCAACTAAAGCTAACAGTTTTCAATCATTAACTATTTTAAGATATAAATAGTTGTGGATACTTTTCTTTTATTTCTTCCTCCAGTTCCCAAGTAGCCTCCCTCTCAGAATGATTACTCCATTGCACCTTGACATAGGGAATGGTACGCCGTCTCAGAACCTGATCTTTGCGGTCTACGATACGCAAAGGATGCTCCTCATATGATAAATCTTTCCTCAACTGTATAGGCTCATACGCTATGACATGGCTGGGGTCAGAGATATACTTCCTCAACATAGATACATGAAAAACATTATGTACCCAGATAGAATCGGAGGCAGTGCCAGGCTGTAAGCAACCTCTCCGACTCTGCTCAAGATCTCAAAAGGTCCAATATAACGTGGACTCAGCTTTCCTTTAATCCCAAATCTCATCACATCTTTGGTTGGTGATACCCTTAAGAAACATGATCCCCAACCTGGAATTCCAATTCCCTTCTTCTGACATCAGCATAGCTCTTTTGCCTGCTCTGAGCTGTACGAAGACGCTCCCTGATCAAATGCACCTTATCTACTATTTGCTGAATCAGCTCAGGGCCTAGCAATTTCTTTCCCCCACGTCATCCCAACATATAGGAGATCTGCACCTCCTACCATACAGAGCTTCAAATGGAGCCATCTGGATGCTGGCTTGGTAACTATTATTATATGCAAACTCCACCAAAGGTAAGTGGTTATCCCAAGCTCCACCCAAGTCCATCACACAGGCTCGCAACATGTCCTCCAGAATCTGTATGGTCCTCTCTGATTGTCCATCTGACTGGGGATGATAGGCAGTACTGAAGTTTAGTTTGGTTCCCATGGCCTTATGAAGACTCTTCCAAAACTGGGACACAAACCTGGTATCTCTATCTGATACAATAGATACCGGAACACCATGGAGTCTCACGATCTGCTCAATATACAAATTAGCCAATCTTTCACTAGAGACCCCAACTCTGAAAGGTAGGAAATGAGCTGATTTTGTTAGTCTGTCCACAATGACCCAAACTGCATCGTTGCTCTTAGGAGTTTGGGCAGACCAGTCACAAAGTCCATTGTAATCTTTTCCCATTTCCACTGTGGAATCATCAGAGACTGAAGAGGTCCCGCAGGCCTTTGATGCTCGGCTTTCACTCGCTGACACACCAAGCACTTGGCCACATACTGAGCAATCTCCCTCTTCATGCCTTTCCACCAAAAATTTTCCTTTAAGTCTCTGTACATCTTAGTGCCACCTGGATGCACAGTATAGGGAGAGTAGTGAGCCTCTTTCAAAATTTCAGCCTTTAGCTCTTCACTGTTTGGCACACAAAGTCTTCCTTCAAATTTCAGGGATCCATCCTCCATTATATAAAATTCATTCTGAACTCCTGACTGTACCACTTCTTTAATCCTTTGTAGATCTGGATCTTCCATCTGGGAGGACTTGATTCTGTCAACTAAGGTCGGCTGGAGTACAAGTGCTGCAACAAGCCCATCAGACTGCTGTACTCTCAGACCAACCTCCCACTTCTCCAGATCTCTCAATACGTGAGGCTGGGAAGTAATCATAGCAGCTAACTCAGAAGAGGATTTTCTGCTCAAGGCATCAGCTACTACATTGGCCTTCCCAGGATGATACTGTAGATTCAGGTCATAATCCTTCAATAGTTCCAACCACCTCCTCTGCCTTAAATTTAGCTCCTTCTGTGTGAAGATGTATTTTAACTCTTATGATCTGTATACACATCACACAAACTCCATATAGATAATGCCGCCAAATCTTCAGAGCAAAAACCACAGCAACCAATTCCAGATCATGAGTAGGATAATTCTGCTCATAAGGTTTCAGTTGTCTGGAGGCATAAGCTATCACTCTTTCATTCTGCATCAAAACACATCCCAATCCTTTCGAGAGGCATCAGTATATAGTAAAACCTTCAGATCCTGTTGGAAGAACAAGAATGGGAGCTGACACCAGGCGCTGCTTTAACTCTGGAAACTTTCCTCACACTCCACTGTCCAGTCAAACTTCACTCGCTTTTGGGTTAAGCGAGTTAGGGGTAGAGCAATGCGAGAAAAATTCTCCACAAATTTTCGGTAATACCGGCTAATCCCAAGAAGCTTCTGACTTCTGCCACATTGGAAGGTCGGCTCCAGCTAGTGATAGCTTCAATCTTTTTTGGGTCCACAGATACACCATCTTTAGAGATTATATGACCCAAGAAAGATACTTGATCCAACCAAAATTCACACTTCTGCAGCTTGGCATAAAGCTTCTTCTCTCGAAGAATCTGTAGCACGATTCTCAGGTGGTCCTCATGCTCCTTATGGCTCTTGGAATATATCAGAATATCATCAATGAAAACCACCACAAACTGATCCAGATATGGTTTAAAAATTCTATTCATTAAGTCCATGAATGCTGCTGGGGCATTAGTTAACCCAAACGGCATCACCAAGAACTCATAGTGGCCATATCTGGTTCTAAATGCTGTCTTTGGTACATCCCCTTCTTTGACTTTGAGCTGATGGTACCCGGACCTAAGATCAATCTTTGAGAATATCCGGGCTCCTTGAAGTTGATCAAACAAGTCGTCAATCCTTGGCAGAGGATACTTATTTCGCACTGTTACTTTATTGATTCCCGGTAATCAATGCAGAGTCGAAGACTGCCATCCTTCTTCTTAACAAATAGAACTGGAGCACCCCAAGGAGAAGCACTGGGTCTAATAAATCCTCGATCTAGGAGCTCTTGCAGTTGATTTTCAGTTCTTTTAGCTCAGCCGGGGCCATACGTAAGGGGCCTTTGATATAGGTCCAGTTCAGGAACTAGATCAATAGAGAACTCGACTTCCCGATCAGGAGGTAAATTAGTCAAATCCTCAGGGAAGACATCTGGGAATTATTGAGCTATGGGAATATCCTCCAACTTGGTCTCTTCTTGCTGAAGGTCCTTGACTACAGCAAGAAATCCTTGACCACCACTCATCAAATACTTTCCAGCCTGCATCGCTGATATGAACACTGAGGCTAGGTGTTTCTGACCACCAATAAAACTGAATTCAGGCTGGCTTGGAATTTTGAAGTTGACAGTCTTCCTGAAGTAGTCTACTGAAGCATGACAGGAGGCCAACCAATCCATTCCAAGGATAACATCAAAAACTTCAGTGGGAGGACAATGAGATCAGCATTCAACCTCCTATTCTCCAAGATAATTGGGCAAGATTTGCATACTGTGCCAACTTTCATAACATCTCCATTTGGAAGCGCAATATGCAGCTCTTGCTCCAGAGGAATAGGTGTCAATGATGCATTCTTGTCAAGATAGATGTCAGATATGAAAGAATGTGTAGCACCCGGTCAATTAAAGTTTGAGCGTAAGCAGTACCTACTTTAATCATTCTGACATAAGTGTAATTTGTTTTAACATTAATGATTGCACCTACTGTTAATTAACTGTCAATGCATTGCACTAGATAAGAATGTAATACTGGATATAACATTAAAGGGTATACCTGTCACCATAGAATTAGATGCGGCAGCGTCCTGCTGAGTGAGGTTGAAGACCGTCCCTGGGTCCTCGGTGGCTGCTGCTGCTGTGCTGGCTCATTCCTTGACTTGAAGAAGGCTGTTGATCCTTCTGAAAGGGACAGGTAGCAATCTTGTGATCAGTTTTCCCATACAAAGCAGGCACCAGTCACTCTACGGCAAGGCTTTCCAGGTGGGAGTTAGCACAATGAATGCAACGAGTCTCCTTATTCTGTGGTTCAGCTGGGGTCTGCTGTGCATCCTTCTTCTTGGCCTGAGCAGAGGATTGGCCAGAAGTAGGCCCTTTTCTCTTCTTCCAGCTCCCAATCCTTTTGAACATCATTCA
The DNA here is from genome assembly GCA_900491605.1 of Calamus simplicifolius. NCBI lineage: Eukaryota > Viridiplantae > Streptophyta > Magnoliopsida > Arecales > Arecaceae > Calamus > Calamus simplicifolius. The sequence continues at coordinate 1,326,127 of UESW01003882.1, read as the reverse complement.
TATCCCTCTCAATCACCAAGGCCTTATTCACTACAGCACTGTAAGTGAGAAGCTCAAATGCATTGACCGCTTGCCTCAGTCTGGGTCGCAGTCCCTCAGTGAATCTGGTGACCTTGGCTATTTCATTGGTCACAATATTTGAAGCAAAACGGGCCAACCTGGTGAATTCAGCTTCATACTGGGCCACAGAAAGATCCTTTTGCTCCAATTTGATAAACTCTGATTCCATCTGTCTCTGTACACTCCTGGGGAAGTATTTGTCGAAGAATATCTCTCTAAACTCTCCCCAAGAAATAATCTGTCCATTCCAATGCTGCTCCTCAACTAACCAATCATAGGCTTCTCCCTGGAGAAGGTAGGTAGCAAATCTGATCCACTCCATATCCTGACTACCATGGGCCATAAAAGCCTTCTCCATGTCTCGCACCCACCGCTCAGCATCAACAGGGTTGGTGGATCCAGAGAAAGGGGCAGGGGCAAATTTCTTGAAGTCTGCAAAGCTGCGGTCAACCCCTATCTAGGATTGAGATGGAGTAGGCTGGGTCTGTGGAGCAGTAGGGTCAGGCTGAGTCTGTGAAACATGAGGGGCAGGCTATGTCTGCGGAGCAGTGTGAGTAGGCTGAGCAGACAAGGCCTACAGAATCTAGTGCTGCAAGTCCCGCATCGACTGTGCCATACCCGAGAGAACCTGAAGCATCTCGGTCTGGAGTTGCTGCTGATCAGTCTCGACTGAATTGGCAGGGGCAGCAGCTTCGGTGGCTTCCAAACCTCCCGGTTGGCCAGCATTACCAACCTGGGAACTCTCATCATTTTATCGACTTCTAGTGCGACGTGCCATTCTTATTCCTGATAAATTAGTTGTAATTAATATCACTGTAAACATTAATTGTTAGGCTTTCAAAGCATAATTTCTGAGATTTCTTTAAATTTATAATTTGTCTCTATGTCACTCTAGTATTTTGCCTAAAGTGTCATCATGTATATGTCCCTAATGTCAAAACCTGGCTCTGATACCACTAAAGCTGTCACGCCCCAGTCCCAAAATTTGAACTAGGATGACAACCCGCCGCATGCCAGGCATGCAAGGCATCTTGAACTTCATCACATAAATCAATATAAAGCAAAATTCACATCCATGATTTATTACAAACCATAATTATCAGTCTTGGGCTACCTGCCCTATACACAAGCAAATCTTAACGAAATCATTATTATAAAACTAAGTCTTCTTAATAGAAGCTCCTTCTATCTCAATTATCCTTCTTCATTCCTGAGGCTCTGAAAAACATTATGAGAATTTATAAGCTCACACTCAATAAGTAAGCCTAATATAATTTCAAATTTCATTTATCATGCTATCATCAGGTTCATGTCATCAGATCAATTAATTTGAAACTTAATTCAATAACAATTACTAGAATATATGCGATGTAAACAAAACATTGTTTATACTGTCATTATTTTTCTTTATGTATCCCACGGCCCTACAAACACATCTTGTGTATCACTCTTAAATATCCCCTAAGAGGAAGGGTCCTGGTACCAGTATTCTGTCATCTGTCATGTGATAATCTGTCATGTGATAATGTGATAATCTGTCATGTGAGAATCTGTCATGTGAGAATATGTCATGTGATAATCGTCATATGATAGTCTGTCATGTGAGAACCGCAGCGACACATAAAGTTTTACTATCATTATCATAATTACATATTATCATAGTAACACCATGATTTTGCCAAATTAACATAATTATATTTAACTATAAGTTCACAGTTCACAAATTAAGTAATTAATAAAATTATAATACTTGACTTACTTACCTCAGTACGCAAATTCCAATTCATAAGTCAGCTAATTGGACACCTTGGAACCTACAGTATCATTTTTCATTATTAAATTTCTAAAATCTGAATTATAAAATAATTCTTAAACTCTACCTAAACCACTTCACGGGCCTAACTTTGGCCTCAAATATCTCTCAACGTATGCACCCAAATAGGGAAACAAAATTATCCTTAGAAACTAGAATCAATCCTGATTCGGGCCATATATTTACTTTGTCATTCTCGGCCCGATACAGGGCCCAAAATACTGCTCAAATTGGGCTACTGAACCGGCCCAATAAGCCCAAATCGCCAAACGGCCCATTAATCCTCATTAGACCCCCCCCCCCCGCTCCTCTGTTTCTTTTGAAACAAAGGAGCCAAGAGCTGTGCCCGGCCAGGGCCACCGCTGGCCAAATTGGAGGCGGCCCGGTCGCCGCCGCGGCCAGCCTCCCCTCCCTCTCTCTCTCATCAATTCCTCTCTCAATCTCTCTTTTTCTCTTTCATCGTCTGCTCGTCTTCCACGGTGCCGGCGCCAATTCTGGCCAAATTGGCGTCGGTCCGGCCACCGTTGGCCGGACCAGAGCCGGCCGCCACCGCGTCCGGCCTCCCCCCTCTCTCTCCCCAATTTCCTCTTTCTTCCTCTCTTTCTCTCTCACTGTTTTCCGTGGCCACGATGCGTGCCGGCAGCACGGCCGGCCACCATGGCCGGCCGGACCTCCACCGGACGCACGCCTGGTGCCGGTGGAGGTCGCCGACCAAGGCTCAGGCACGGCGAAGCGGCGAGCACGCCGCCGGGCCCGAACCAAGAATCGGACCGCCGGTTACACCAATCTTCCCAGGCTTCTTTCTCCCGTCACCGCTCTTCTCTCTCTCTCTTTTGGCACCCCACCGGACGCCGCCCCCGGTGCCGGTGGGGTTGTCGGCCGAGTTTCAGGCCCGACGAGGCGGCGAGCACACCGCCGGGCCTGAACCGGCATCGACTCAGGGAAGGGACCGGGTTTCTCAACCTGGTTCCTCCCTGTCTCTCCCTTTTTTTTCTTTTTTTTTAACTTTCTCTCTCTAACCTTCTCTATCCCAGGCATGGACAGGAGACTTACCAGAAGCAGGCGCGCTGGGGAAGAAACGTCCGTACGAGAAGATAATAAGAAGGAGGCGTTCACGTATGATGGGAAGGAGGTTTCCACATGATCTTTTATAGGCAATGCAGAGTCCCCAAATCAAGGGACTCTATTAGTTAGATATATTTGAAATTTAAATATCTAGAGTCTATCTTCCTGATCTTGTGATAACTCTCACGAGCAGTTGAGAAATCTAGGGAATTACATAAAATATGATATTCTTTGCACTGTCCTGTTTAAAAGTTAAATAGTTTCCAGAATGCATCCAACCCGACAAATATCTTCCATGTTTCTCATAATCCTTAGATGGATTGTATGCACAGCATGTGATCCCTACATCTTGTTTACTTCTCTTTCTATTAATGCGTTAGATTTTTATGCTGTTTTTGTATATATTACCTGGTTATGACGTTGAGGTTGTTTCTGGAGCATTTTTTTCTGCGTTTGGTCAGAGGAGGGAATTAATTATGAAATCTTTGCTTATAGAAGCCATGAAAATAAAGGGTGTGTCTGCAAGATTTAAGTTTGGTGAAGAGGTAAAAGCTTATGTACTTCTGACAATTGTATGCCATGGTTGCCTTTCTGTTCTGAGATGCTCTCTTTGTTCAGCAAAGCTAAAAATATAGCTCGAGTCCTGCATACCAGGTTCCTTTTAGAAGCATGATCTCAGTTCTAATACTCAAGCTTTGGACTCATCTTGTGTGCACTCAAGCAACATCTACAAAACCAGAGCCGAGATCTGCATCGGTACATTACTATCTCGGCAGGATATTGGTTGAAAATGCTATGTAAATATATAGAAGGTAAGATTTTGCGCTGAATAAAGTTATATGTATTTTTTATTCATTCTTATGGTGCTGTAATTTATCTTGCAGGGTGCCTCATTTATCATTTCCCTTTTATAAAAGAAGTGGTTAGGCAAATACTCTTCCTTGCAATGGTTCCTGCATACTTGGAGCCCCTATGAAATGAAATTCTGAATAAATATCTACAGCCGTTCTGGAACTCAGCACTTGTGAGGAGGCATATTTCCTTATTATTGCAGACATGACATGTCATTAGCTTGTCTATCTAAGGATGGTTCTGGGATTTGGAAGATAATATTCTGAGAGTGCTTGATTGTTCTGTCCCATTTTGCTAACCCTGATTAAAGGTTCAAAATTTAATGTCAATATTGCCTGTCTGCTGCTGGATTTTCAGTGATTTTATGAACTCCAAACATCTCTGTACTTGTAGCACTAATTTCAGTTGTCTTTCTTTCAACCATTCATGTTGCCTGTATAACTTATTTCTCCGTGCTAAACTTATTTTTGTGGAATAATCTTGTGGCATGTTAGAGCTGTGCATGGGACATTTTGTTTTTCTTCCAGAATCTATGGTTATTGGCCTGAAATTTTAGAAAATGGTTGTCTGGTGGACTTCCCCATCTTACTCTTAATTAAATGCCCTCAATTGCTGTTGCCCATGCGTATTGAAGCTCATATAAAAAAGAAAAGGAGCTTTCTCAGCAGGTGTTAGCTGTAACAATTCTTTACAGGGTACAAATTAATTAATGGCAATCCATGTTCATCAAGATCAGCTTCATTGTTTGTTCTGGAGTGATGTAACGAAGATTTTATGCACCTTGACACTGTCCAAAAATCCTTCTGATACCTGAAATCAAAATTCAAACCAACCAGAGAGAAAAAGTGATTGAAAAATCCCTGACATGCCAAGCTCCAGACTAGATTTCTCTTGTGAGCCTCATCATGCCAAATAGCTTCCTCATCCTCTGATATCGCTAATAAAAAAATATGATTCAGAGCCAGAAAAAAGAATTCATGTTGCCGATCTCTACTAATTTTGAATTAAATTTTTGTTGTTATCTTCATCACCATTATGGGTCTTTATGTCCAGAGACAGACCATGTTGAACAATAACTATCATGTGATTAATTTTAGATTGTATTTATTGTTGACTCAATTATTGATTTGGATGAATAATAAAAACCACATGAGTATATCTCTTATGTTACTAATGATTTTAATTAAGTGTTTCTGGAATTTAAATGTTTAATTAATCAAAATTCAAAGAAAAATTGAGTTTGAATTTAATTCTTGTGTTAAGTGTCAAGTTTCAGTCATTAGAGCCGACTCTAGAAGGATTAGAGCTGACTCCGGAGCGTATCGGAACAGTTTTGTACTTTTGGCACGGATTAGAGCTAACTCCTGCAGAGATTAGAGCTGACTCTAATCGAAAGACAGAAAGTCTCATATCTGCGTTAAATTAGAGCCGACTCCTACAGAAAATTAGAGCCAGCTCTAATGGTTATACAGAGACTAATTTTTTTGGGGCTCAATTAAAGTCGGCTCTCGCATTTGTTAAAGCTGATTCTAGCACGTAAAGATGTCGATCCCATGGAAAGCCAGAGCCAACTCCACAACGAGCAAAAGTTACCGTTTCGAGCATCCTGACTTAGAACCGACTCCAGGCAAGATTAGAGCCGACTCTAATCTGTCATAGACGGATTTTAAATGTGTTAGAGATGACTCCAAAGCTTATCTTTTCTCCAACAAACTTCAATGGCTCTTTCCTCTTTCGTGTCTAACTCATCTTCAAGTACTTTTAACGATTAGTTTTTATCTAAAAATGGAGTTTAGAGAGAACAGAGAAAGAAATGAGAGAAATCCAAAATCTATCGTTCGAAAAAGAGTTTTTATCTAAAGCCTACTTTGAAGGATTTTTATCAAATCAAAAGGAGAAGCAAAGAGCCCTAGTTCTTCAAAAAGCCTCTACATCAACGATTCTTCCAAAGCTTCAATCCTATTTTGAGAAAGATCATTTATGAGAAAAAGAAGAAAAGAAGAAAAGCCCAACTTCAGAAATCTTCTAAATCAGGCTCTTCTAATTCTATCTTATTTATATTACCTATTTGCTCATTTAAAGAGCTTTGTTTCTATTGTAACCTTTTTATTATAATATTTGGTTACTAATTCAATCAGGGGATTGAATCAGATGAGGCAGTTTATCCTCGTGCAAGCTAGTTAGCTTGTGATAGATTTTGTGCTGGTGATCCTGTGAAAATCGACTGGGTTCATTGTGATCTCATTGTTAAAATAACAAGTTTGAGTTGTGAGCTTATTAAATAACTCGGTTGTAATCAGATTAATTATAGTGTAGGCCCAAGAGTTGCTTGGGAGTGGATGTAGGTGTAGCTAACACCGAACTACTATAAATCCTTGTGTTTGTCGTGCTTGTCTCTCTTTCTCTCTACTCTACCCTTTATACTCTGCTTTACATTCTTAGCATCACTATTTCATTTATTCGTGTGCATCACTTTGTGTAATTGTTTTAAAGCATCAAATTATTTTATCGATTTAGAGCCGACACCTCGCTTTGCTGGACTGACTCTAAGTGGTCCCCAGTCGATATATCTAGGGTAGAGTCGACACTTCTCCAAACCAAAATGTTTCCAAAATCTTTCAAATTTCTCTTCACTTCTCTCAAGCTTTCAAAAATCTTTGATTCACAACTTCCTTGATCTCCATAGCACCTAAGCGACGAGCTTCCACCATTGGAGTCGCCATCACCATCGGAAGACAATCTGTGCATCGTTCGGCGAGGCCACCCTCACCAAGCACTCCTTCAACTTCTTTCTCCTTCACTTCGAGTGTTGTGCCTACTCCTTCCTCACCTCAAGTCAATTTCTTGGCTGGAAAGGCAATCACCATGGGAAGAAAGGTAGACTTTTATTTTTTTGACTGTGAAGGGTTTGACATTGATAGACTTCTAAGAAATATTGGATAAAAAAAGTTTATTCTTTAGAGGTCCCCACTTATCCTGCTCTAGTGAGAGATTTTACAATAATATCAGTAGAGGAGACGGTGGTTTAGTAAGCTATGTTAGAAAAACAAGAGTTTGCATTACTTCAAAAATTTTGGGTAATATCTTGGAGATGCCCGTAGAAGGAATGACTACCACACATTCTTCTGATAGATGTGAGGCCTTATCGAGAATGTTGGGAAGAGAGGTCACTGATTTTGAGAAAATTTTGGCAAATCAACTAAATTTGGAATTAAGACTACTTCATAATATATGTAGTAGGATTTTATTTCCAAAGACCAAGAGATTCAAGTATGTCTCTGAAAGAGATGTAGCTATTATGGATTGTGTGATTACTGGACATCAAATTAACTTGGCTGGTATGATGATTGGTTATATGGCAGAGACCAAAAATAAGAAGGGATCTATCCTACCATATGGGATGGTTTTGACATTGATTTTTTGGAGCCAAGGAGTAAACATCTTGGAGAATGAGCCACAAAAGAAGTTAAGACATACTGACTACTACAACGTCTTCACTCTTCACCGAATGGGCTTTAGAAAGATAAATGACCAATGGCAAAGGAGGAGACAGTCTGATGTGCCTGTGCCAATGAGAGGAGTTAGAGCAGCGGATGATGATGATATTGTTGAGGAGGTCCCTGGGCCTTCAGCAGTTAGACCCTCTGCACCTAGACCTTCTTATGCTCCACCTGAACCGAGTTCTGCTTCAGTACCTCCACCGGTAGCACCTTCTAGACCTTCCTCTATTTTTACTGATAGGCAAGTCGAGCAATTGAAAGTTTTAATCAATGCTGCACTTGCGGAACAAGAGCAAAGAATAAAAGAGGATTTTTGAGATCAGCTTATGGGCATTAGGCAGTTGGTTTACATATTGGAAGAGAAAGTTGATAAGATTGAAAACTTAATCAGTTCCTCTGTTGAGAGCCTAAAGACTGAGTTGCAGCATATTTTGGACAGTATTAAAGGGATTGTAGAAGATTCAGATGTCTATGCCAATTCATCTGCAGAACTTCAAGTTAATATTCAGAAAGCCTCATCCCAAATTGAAGATTTGATGAAGGATTATTGCAAGACCCAAGTAGGAGGAATGAAAGAAATTCAAGCTAAATTGAAGAGAATCCTAAGGGTAAGTTTGAAGTGAAGATCCCTGCCTTTCTTGCTGGTTAATCCAATCCAAGCCAATCTATCCAATCAAACCAATCAATTTATTTTAGGATCTTATCGTTAGAATCTTATAGTAAATCCTAGCTTGTACTTAGGATTTTTAACTGAAAGTTATGTTATGTTATCTTATTTTATGTTTATTTCACACTTAGTTTGTACTTTACTTGACTTGAAATGATGTAATCAATGAAAAATGAATGAAATGTTGTTATGACTTAATGAAATTTCTTAAGTATCTTTGTGAAATGATTGTATTCTGTAATGTTTGATTCTTATTTTGGTTGATTTAAATCTCAATCTGAGCTGTATCTATCCTATGCTTCCTTAACTTTTTTGTTGATGACAAAAAAGGGAGAGAATTGTATATGCATATGGACTTTCAATAGTATGCACATATAGAGGGGGAGCTATCTTACTTAAGGGGAGCTTATTTGAATCAGTAAGAAAGTATTTGAATTGATAATTTGAATTGAGTTTGAATAATTGGATGCAAATTTTTGAGATTTTTTTTTGAATAGTTTAAATGAAGTAATTGCTCAAGATGATTATGTTAAAATTTTAATTATTATCACTCTGATTAAAGAAGTTGTTTAAATTGTTACTTATGCTTCAATTGATTATGCATATACTCAATGTTTTTGTCATCAAAAAGGGAAAGATTGTTGATCTAATTATTAATTTTGATGAATAATAAAAACTACATGAGTATATCTCTTATGTTACTAACGATTTTGATTAAGTGTTTCAGGAATTTAAATGTTTAATTAATTAAAATCCAAAGAAAAATTAAGTTTGAATCCAATTCTTGTGTTAAGTGTCAAGTTTCAGTCATTAGAGCCGACTCTAGAAGGATTAGAACCGACTCTAGAAGGATTAGAACCGACTCCGGAGCGTATCGAAATAATTTGGCACTTTCGGCACGGATTAGAGCCAACTCCTGCAGAGATTAGAGCCGACTCTAATCGAAAGATAGAAAGTCTTATTTCTGCATCAAATTAGAGCTGACTCCTGCAGGGAATTAGAGTCGACTCTAAAGGTTATACAGAGATTGATTTTTTGGGGCTCAATTAGAGTCGGCTCCTGCATTTGTTAGAGCCGACTCTAGCACGTAAAGATGTCAATCCGATGGAAAGCCAAAGCCGACTCCGCGACGAGCAAATGTTACCATTTTGAGCATTCCGACTTAGAGCTGACTTCAGGCAAGATTAGAGCCGACTCTAATCTATCAGAGGTGGATTTCAGATGTGTCAGAGATGACTCCAGAGCTTGTCTTTTCTCCAACAAACCTTAACAGCTCTTTCCTCTTTCATGTCTAACTCATCCTCAAGTACTTTAAATGGTTAGTTTTTATCTAAAAATGGATTTAGAGGAGATTATAAATGGAGCCATCCAACCGTTTGAAAATGAGAGAACAGAGAGAGAAAAATCAAAAGGGAAAAAGCTCAAATATGAAATCTATTGTTCGAAAAGAAGTTTAGAGAAATCCAAAGCATTCAAAAACCTACTTTGAAGGATTTTTATCAAATCAAAAGGAGAAGCAAAGAGCCCTAGTTCTTCAAAAAGCCTTTATATCAACAATTCTTCCAAAGCTTCAATCCTATATTGAGGAAGTTCATTCTTAAGAAAAAGAAGAAAAGTTCAACTTCAGAAATCTTCTAAATCATACTCTTCTAATTCTATCTTGTTTCTATTGCCTATTTACTCATTTAAGAAGATTTGTTTTTGTTGTAACTTTTTTATTATAACATTTGGTTACTGATTCAATCAAGGGATTGAATTAGGTGAGGCAGTTTGTCCTCGTGCAAGCTAGGTAGCTTGTGATAGATTTTGTGCTGATGATCCTGTGAAAATCGGCTAGGTTCATTGTGATCCCGTTGTTAAAACAACATGTTTGAGTTGTGAGCTTGTAAAATAACTCGGCTGTAATCGAGTTGATTATAGGGTGGGCCCAATGTAGGTGTAGCTAATATCGAACCACTATAAATCTTTTTATTTATCATGTTTGTCTCTCTTTTTCTCTACTCTACCCTTTATACTCTTACGTTCTTAACATCACTATTGCATTTATTCTTGTGCATGAAATTATTTTAAAGTGCTAAATTTTTTTTAAAACCTAATTCACCATCTTTCCTCCTGGGTTGCCATATGTACCAACATTTATTAATTCCTTCGGAGTCTTTAAAATTCGGAAATTAAGGGGAAAAGAAAAAAGAGGAGAGAGAAGGACCTCTCCGCTAATGGCTTCCGGAATCCGGAGTCCAACAAAAAGGGGACGGAACTAACAAACAGAGCAGAAAAAGGATGCAGAAGATTTCCTCCTCTGCTTCTCGGACAATAATCCTCCGATCACTCCTCCCATCCAACCTCACCATCGTCCGACCGCTGGCAGCCGCAGCTCATGGTGGCAACTCCACATCCACCTACCGCGCCCACCACCGCCGAACTACCTCCGACGACGACTTCGGCCCCGATGACCTCTCCTCCGATGTCGAGAAGCTGTACCGAATCCTCCGCAAGTTCCATTCCCGACCCCCAAGCTGGCCCTCGCCCTCGGCGACGCCGGCGTCCCGCTCCGCCCGGGCCTCGTCGAGCGCGTCCTCGCCCGCTGCGGCGACGCCGGCGCCCTCGCCTTCCGCTTCTTCTCCTGGGCATCCCGCCGCCCCGACTACTTCCCCTCCCCCGCCGCCCACCGGGCCATGGTCAAATCCCTCGCCAAGATGCGCCATTTTGGCGCCGCCTGGGCCCTCGTCGACGAGATGCGCCGCGACGCCCCCGACCTCGTCACCCCCCACATCTTCGTTGCCCTCATCCGTCGCTTTGCTGCCGCCCGCCTTGTCTCCAAAGCCGTCGAGGTGCTCGACGAAATGCCCAAGTACGGCTGCGAGCCCGATGACTACGTCTTCGGGTGTTTATTAGACGCCCTCTGTAAGAATGGCAGCGTAAAGGAGGCAGCTTTGCTGTTCGAAGATTTAAAAGAGAGATTTTTACCCAATTTGAAGCACTTCACCTCGCTCCTTTATGGGTGGTGCAAGCTTGGGAAGCTCATGGAGGCCAAGTTTATATTGGTTCAGATGCGGCAGGCTGGCTTCGAGCCTGATGTCGTGGTGTACAACACCTTGCTCGGTGGCTTTGCAGCAGCCGGAAGAATGGAGGATGGATATGAGCTCCTGAAAGAGATGAGGAGGAAAGGATGTGAACCGAATGCCATTTCATACACTACTGTGATCCAGGCCCTCTGCTCGAGGGACCGAATGGATGAGGCAATGAGGATGTTTGTTGAAATGAAAAGAAATGGTTGTGTTGCTGATGCTGTAACGTTTAACACTCTTATCAGTGGGTTCTGTAAGTCAGGACAGATCAATAGGGGATATGAATTCATTGATGCAATGGTTCAGCAGGGCTACAAGCCAGAACCAAGCACCTATTTCTCCATCTTTGCAGCACATGAGAAGAAGGAAGAGTTGGAGGAGTGCCTGGAGCTAATGGAAAGGATGTTGAAAGGTGGCATCCTTCCTGATCTCGGTATCTATAATATAGTGATTCGCTTGTCCTGCAAACTTGGGGAGTTGAACCAAGCAATCACGACATGGAATGAGATGGAATCTAGCAGGCTAAGTCCAGGGCTTGATACATTTGTTATCATGGTGCATGGTTTTACCGAGCAAGGGTCATTGATTGAGGCCTGTGGGTACTTCAAAGAGATGGTGGAAAGAGGGCTCTTTGCCACACCCCAGTATGGTATTTTGAAGGACCTACTGAATTCACTGCTGAGAGATGGGAAGCTTGAATTGGCCAAAGATGTGTGGGGATGCATTGTGAGCAAAGGCTGTGAGCTAAATGTGTATGCTTGGACTATTTGGATCCATGGCCTGTACTCTAATAAACATGTTAAGGAGGCTTGCTCATACTGTTTGGACATGCTGGATGCCGGTCTCATGCCACAGCCAGACACATTTGCAAAGCTAATGAAGGGCTTAAAGAAGCTTTATAACAGGCAGATTGCAGCAGAAATAACAGAGAAGGTGAGGAAGATGGCAGAAGAGAGACATATCACGTTCAAGATGTATAAGAGGCGTGGTGTGAGGTTACTAGAAGACAAGGTGAAAGCTAAGGCTAAGAGGAATAAGAGGAAGGGAAGGGGCCGCAGACGTCAATCAGGTCATGGTCAGATTCAGGCCCGATCTAGTCTGTTAGATCCTTATGGCGAAGAATCTCATATGCCTTGATGGGAGTTTGCAGCAAAATTGAAGGCCACAATGATTTTGATGGTTGTGGATTTCGTCAGCAACTTTGAGGAACTGATGAAAATTGCATGCACTTCCGGAGGGATTTGAAAGGAAAGGGGTACAATAAGTTATATTTGGACCCAAAGGAGAGGACCATCTTGATGGAAGCCTAACAGGAATGAGTGGAATTTGTGGAGTATAAAATTTTCCAAGTTATGTGCCGCATGCCTGACAAAATGATAGCGAAGAAAACACAGAGAAAAGTGTGGAGTGTAAACTTCTCCTTTTCATGGATTGATCTTTCGGTTTGATTCTTTTATCACTAGAAGCAAAAGCTTTGTTGAATCTACTTTTGAATGATTCATTCCAATCTAGTACCATATCATGGACTGGCTTCCAGAGGATGTGTCTAGACTCAATTTTTCTATTTTGATTACTCCATTGGTATGCCTCAATTATGCTCATATACTTTTATCATGGGTGGTACTGTAGGAAAATTACTTGTCCCATAATTGCTTCTTGGCTGGATAAAAGAAATAGATCGCTGTATTCTCATTTTATGTCGAGCCTCCGAGCATCCCAAATTGCATCAAGTGTACTTTAAAAGAAAAATATATACTTTGATATTTTTTTAATAGTTGGAGTTTTTCTTTCTTGCATGCTCCCCCTCGGGTTGAATCCAGGAAACCTGAGGCAAATAATGAAAGATATGAATGACTCGCAAAAGATCAGATTTCCTTCCGAAAAAACGGAAGAGCTTTTTGACTCACTCAATTTTGTCCTTGTTGCACTTACGTCTCCCTCCTTTAAAAGTTTAAAATTAGATCTTCCAAGTTCGAAATGAACCAATGTGGCCGTTCACTTCATCTTCCTTACAACATTGTTTAAGCTAGAGTAGTATTTGAGTCTTCTCCTGGCTATATGGTTTGTGAGTTTTTTAATGATAAGTACAATGCCATTATTTCCATGATCTTCAATTTCTTTATACTATAACTGAATTGCAGTTTCTCTGTTTGGGTCTATGATATATATTGTATCCAAAGTTTTGGATATGATATTATTGTTTTATAAACTAGCCATGTTTTTGGTTTCTTGTGCTTCAGGCATGCATTCAGCAGATAATCTTTGCTTTGCCACTGCTTCCAGGAATGGGTTGGAGCTTCTTTTATCCTAGAGTTGCACCAAGGTGGTCCCCACGAAGTCCATCAACTGTGAGCCATTTTGCTACCTAGTTCAGAACTTTGAGGATATATAATATTTTAAAAATAATTTCATATTGAATAGAAAAAAAACGTGTTACGTGTTTATAAGTCAAATTCACTCGCTAATCATTAACTTTCATAAAAGTTTTTAAGGTATATAGTTTTGGTTCGCTAACCAATTAATTGGGACAGCAGGTAAGCTTGAAGCATTACAAATGATAACAGAGTTGATTTAAACGTACGAAAGTTGATGAGCATAAGGAAAAATTATCATGTACTAATGGTAGAATCCCATCATGGCATAGAATCATCCTTTCAATACTAACAATCTGACTACGGATAAATTCTTGCTAACTTATGGTGTATGACGAGAACATCACATTATAAGGAAAAAGATCATAATATCCCAAAAATAGTCCTACATCGAATAGAAAAAAAAATATTATATACTTATAGCTTAAGTTCATTTGCTATCCATTAACTTTTGCTTAGTCTGCTAATAGGTTAGTAGGTGGGTTTGGAACAAGTTTGGGGTGTTGTAGGATGATATAGGATTATCACATCAGGAAAAGGATGTGTTGAATATATTGGAGGTCATCCAGGGGAAGAGTGTTGCAAAATATTATGGCAGTTATTCCCTTAGGCTGCGTTTGGATGTCAAAAAGTTATTCTGTGATAGGAATACGAATTCCCCAGGAATAGCTTATTTCCTTGTTATTCTAGATTTCTGTTTGGATGAAAATCTGGTATTCCATGTTATTTCAGTGCAATTAATACAGTGTTATTTCAAATGGTGTTTAGATGACATGGGAATAAGCATGTATTCTACTAGGAATAGATGAAATTTTTTTAGAAATCCCAACCATACCCCTTGATCGAATACAAGAAAAAATACTTTTTAATCAATTAAATTTTTATTACATTAACGTTAATAAATTATTTGTTATTAGTAAATAAAATTGAAAAATCATATTTTAAAAATAAAACTAAATAATTATGACATTACAATAATTTTTTAACGTTAAATCAATATATTTTTTAAAATTCAATAAATTAATTTATGAAATTTATATTATTATTTAAATTAATTTAATTTAATTTTAAATTTTATAATAAAAAAGGTGAGAAATTGGTATCTATACTAATCTTACTAATTACACCAATGTGTAGAATATTTTTTTAAATATTCATGTATCTGGCATGGTTTTGAACATCGAAGGGGTCTTCAAGCTTAACGTACAATGTGATAAATTAAATAGTTTAGAAATAATATTTGGGAATGAAACTTAAGATTTGAGAATTGAAAATCAGTATATATATTCCCAATCAAAGGAACACTAGAATTGATTTTAATAAAAGAGTACAAGGCGAGCATCACGACGTCGATAGCTCATCCTGTTTGCAAAATCATAGTCTGCCATTAGGTGCTGCCTACACATGAACCTTGATCGCAAATCTCAATAATCAGTCAGTCATATTAACCTTGTCTATGGGAAAACAATAGAGCATCACGAATCACATCATCATTCAAACCAATTTAGATATTGAAAAAGGATCAACCAATCTTATAGATAGGTCCTTAGTTGATGACACTTATGTAAATCCCAAGCTTTGATACAATAGATCTGAAGCATGTACATCCCTTAACAGCCTATTTACATGCATATAACAATAAAGAGATCACTCCCAGGAGTCAAAATTCAAGCTATAAAACGCATGTGTAGTAAAAGACTCTATAATACAATCAATAAATTCCATGTGTGCAGTACAATGGATGTGACAATATTTGGGAGTGAGGTTGGAAAAAAAATTCTTGCACAGCTTTGTCATACAATTTATAGGTTCAAACACATTGATCATGGATACATTGAAGTAGATGAAAGATAAATTCCAATCTTCTTTCAATTATTTGCTCTTCTCCTAAAGATTGTCATTTGAATCTTTCAGCTTCTGTGATTCACTGTGTAACTGAGTCACCATGCCGATAGCAATAGTTAAGATAGCAGCTTTGTCCACTTTTGATGGCTTTCCTGGTTCCAAAATGGATCCCAATTGATTCACCATGCGGACAATGTCACCTAAGATAGCAGCTTTGTCCCAGCATTCGATATTGACACAACAAACCTTGTTCCTGTGACAAGAATCAGCACTAGAAACTGATAATCAACTCTATCTTTGTTTAAGATATAATACTAGCACAATATGAAGCTGCAGTGTAGTTAGAATGTAGATACAACCATATGCATATACAACAGAGTTCATAAATAGTAGATACAAGAATGTAGGCTGCCATAACATCCAACTGACAGTCAATTACACTGCAACCAACATAAAGCAACACCGGGTTAATTTTCCAAGTCAGCAATTTATGATCAAAACTGCTCCAAAATGAAGAACCTCCTTGAAATTTTGGAAATGAATATACACCAATCAGCAAGTTCAATTGATAATATTTGGCCTACTTTAAAGTATATAACAAGTTACGCCATCCTGAAACCTCCTTGAAAATAAATTGCTTCTTAAGATAGTATGCTTCTTAAGGCCATCAAACTACTTGCAACAAAACAGCAGTTCAAGTTAGACCACCATGTAACATCCAAAATGAAGTAGAAAGGTGAACGCAATCATGATCATGGATTACTAATTTGTTAACATATACAACTGGACAAATGTTGCAGATCCCTTGAGAGCAACATGACATGTAATGATAATTTTTGACAAAAGATTCTTTAGAAAGCAGAATTGTTCAGAATTTCACAATTGTGAGTTTCAGCAGCGTAAAAACTGAAATTTAATTGGAATCCAAAACCGCCAATAATCTCACTAAAGCTCAGAACAAGTTTGACAATCCAGCCAATGGAATCCAGTAACAGCTCAGGGGGGCCAACATTAAACTGTGAACTGATATCAATTGAAACATTAGTTCGGAACTTCCATTAAGCAGTGATATTTGTTGACAACTGAATTATTTGGTGTCCTGGCCTGTTACTTGATAAGGATGAATGAAGATCAAAATTTAGGTTGTTATTGTATAGCTATTTAATTAATAACAAGACATTTTCTTTCAAAGTTATGTTGATTTGCTAAGCAGATATCCAACATTTTTCTTTTTTTTAAAAAAAAAAAAACAATAGAGATGTGATTAGAATATGTTCATAAGCTGTCACCATAATAACATGCTACATTAATGCAGCCAATCTCTGACTACTTCTTTCAGTCAGACTTAAGTATTGATAGTAAGAACTAAGAAACAACAAATTGAAAAAGTCTTTCAGTGATTTATAGGGTAAATCTCTCATTAACTATGAAGATGGACAACGTAGTGTAGGGAGAAATAAACTCCGAGGCATACATATTTTAAAATTTGATAACTATTATCAATGCGGAAACTAAAAGATTACATATTAATCTATCTAATATGCATCAGGATCATATCTTTGCCTTATATATAGGATCGCTTGATCTAAAATATGCATATAAATAAAATCATCAAGATCATATCTTGATCCTCAAGGTAAGAAGTCATACTTCTTGTCTTGAAGCATGCCTTAAGATCTAGGATCATATCACATACCTTAAGGGCAGTTAAAAATTATGCTCTGCAGTCGTTCAATCGCCCAGCCTCTAGTATCGTCCACGCAAAGCCCCGAATGATCGGATTTCTAGGAGTGCTAGCTCACGGAAAAATAACTTTGCTGATCTAGAATCCTCCCACTTGAATCTTCCTCCAAGATCCACCACGCTTCCGCTAACACCAGAATCATCAGGATTTCTATTCTAACCTTTTAGAATTTCAATCCACGACATATCGTGTGTTGTTGTTCTGTGTAATCTGGTGAGGGATGTCCTCTATCTATAGTCTCATTTTAGCCAGCCCATTGAATTCTAACATTTAGAATTCCGTCGTTCGGTAAAAAGCAAAAAGCAAAGAGACGCCGAACCAAAGAGCGCGGCGTTTTGTTAATTATAACGTTCGGTGAAAACCAAAGAGTCACAATGTTTGGTTAATTCCGACATTCGGTGAAACCAAAGAGTCACAGTATTTGGCTAATTCAAAGAGGTACATGAATTCTAACACATAGAATTCCAACGGGAGATGATTAATGTCAGGCATTAAATTCTATCTGAGAATTTAATCTCTCATGAGATGAAATTTCAGCCATCTCATCATGTGAGATCCTTATGCGAGAGGTTTGGATTCAGGTGATGGTTTAATCTGATATAAATTTATTGGACTGAACCCACATAGATCATGGTCCTAGTCCAAATCAAATTTGGCTAGTTCTGAATCTATTTAAATCCAAATCAAGTCTAATTTCAAATCAATATTTGAAATTGACTAGTCCTTCTAATAGACTTAAACCAAATTGAATCTTATTCACTTGTACTTAACCCAATTGAGATAATTCAATCAATCAAATTGATTAATTAAATCATATACGATTCTCAATCGTTGATCAGCAAATAGATCATCCTAGGAAACTTCTATGAGTGTGACTCTCTAGGTTCGAACCTAAGCCGGTAGCATAGAAATAACTTTCTATACTAATCGATGTGCCCATCTAGCAATGGAACCCGACGTCCGGATAGGTCGAAGAGTTGCCGAACAAACTCCAAGAACCCTAAGAAACAGTTACCGTATAATTTATCCTCTTGACCACAAATGCTAAGGATGGCTTAAGAGCCTGTCAACTCTAAACAACAAATCCATAAAGTGATTTCAATTTTAGTGATCATGTGACTTTCACATGAAGTGCCTTGGCCAAGGTCTTGCTAAATTGAAACACAAGCACTTCTCCTTTTAACGGATAGGTCAAATTCCATCTTGATCCATAACTGACTACCATAAGTACTTGACTGCACCCAGTAACCTTTCGTAGTTGGATTAGAAATCCAGGTGGTCCGACACCTAAGTATAATGAGTTGCTTGTAAGCCACTGGTTGTGATCTTTAGGTCTGAAGGATACTTATACCTATATCTTCTCGGATTAACTATTGACAGTAGAGTATCCGAAATGAGTCACGTTCGGTGAAATGTACTCCTACACTTTACCTGTATGTCATACCAGTGTCTCTACACTCCTTAGTTAAGAAAACAACCAACAAATATGATATACAACGTCCTATAATTGATAGTACTATGGCCCTATCATAGTATATCATTTGATCGCGAATTCTTTTAAGGATCTTCAAAGATAAATCCTCCTTTATCGTGAAGGAAGATCCTGAGGGCTTCATTACCATTAGGAGTTTTAAGAAGATGTTCTTGTAATGAATAAACTGCCAAATAACTTTTATTAATATATCAATTTATATACAATTTATATTAGCACAATCATCAAATGATTGGCTTTAGGATAGAATTCCAACAAACTCCAACTTAGCCTAAAGCCACTCATTACAGTATTTAATACCCATCTTCAATTTATAGTCATCAAACTCCTTGATGCTGAGTGCTTTAGTAAATGGGTCACCTAGGTTTTCCTTTCATCAATCTTCTGAAGATTTATGTCACCTCGGTCTAATCTCTCATACATGATGAAATCGGCGTAGTATGTGCTTGGTGCGCTGATGTGCTCGTGGTTCCTTTGCTTGAGCTATGCACCAATGCTGTCACTGTACAACAGGACTGGTCCATCTATGGAAGGTGCCACTCCAAGCTCAGGAGATAAACTGTCGCAGCCACACAGCTTCTTTCGCAGCATCTGATGCAGCGATGTACTCTGCCTGCACAGTGAATTTGCCACTGTATGTTGCTTGAAACTTTTCAGCTAACAACTCCACCATTCGGATAAACACGAAACCTGACACACTTTTGCTATCATCATGATCTGATTGGAAACTGGAATCAGTATATCCAACAAGTTTTAAATCAACTCTCCATAGACTAACCACTGGTCTTTAGTATTTCTTAAATACTTAAGGATTATCTTAACAACTTGCCAATGTTTTTCTCCTGGATCAAATTGGTATCTACTCACTACTCCTAGTGAGTATGCCACATCTGGTCTTGTACATCATGGTGTACATAATCGATCACACTGCCGAAGCATATAGAATTTGACTCATATTTTCTTTCATTAGGAGTTGTCGGACAATCCTTCTTAGAAAGATGAATTTCATGGCCTATTGGAAGATAGCCTTTCTTGGAATTCTCCATGCTAAACCTTTTTAGCACGGTGTCAATGTACGTAGATTGGGATAAACCAAGCATCTTCTTAGATCTATCTCTATAGATCTTCATCCCTAGGATGTATGATGCTTCTCAGATCTTTCATGGAGAATTGTGATGATAACCATGTCTTTATTCCTTGTAATGCAGGGACATCATTCCCGATTAAGAGAATATCATCCACATATAATACAAGAAATACAATAACGGAACCGTTAGCCATTTATAAATGCAAGGTTCTTCTTTATTCTTAATAAAGCCATAAGATTTGATCACATTATCAAATCGTATGTTCCAACTCCTAGATGCTTGCTTAAGTCCATAAATAGACTTCTGTAGCCTGCACACTTTAGACTCGTTTTCAGATATAAAACCTTCAGGATGTATCATATACACCTGTTCATCTAAATCACCATTTAGAAAAGTGGTTTTAACATCCATCTGTCAAATCTCATAATCGAAGTGTGCTGGTATAGCTAGCATAATCTGAATGGATTTCAGCATTGCCACAGGAGAAAACTTTCGTCATAGTCAATACCATAACGTTGACGATACCCCTTAGCAACCAGATGTTTTATAGGTCTCAACCTTTCTGTCTGCGCCTCTTTTCCTCTTGAAAACCCACTTTATCCGATGGGTTTTATCCCTTCGGGTGGGTCAACTAATGTCCATACATTATTGTCCTTCATGGAATCAAGTTCGGATTTCATGCATCAAGCCATTTATTAGAGTCAGTCCTTTACATAGCATCAATATAGGTGATCGGATCCTCGTTGTTCTCATCGAGTTCAACAGGATCTTCATTCTGGACCAAGAAACCTAAGTATATGTCCGGTTGATGTGGTACTCTACCAGATCGCCTTAATGGTGCATCTAGAATGGAATTTTGAATTTGATCTAATCAACTCAGATTCTAAGGGTTCACTGGTTTGTGTTTTCCTCTACTTGATGAACTTCATCAAGTTCAATATTAGAGCTATTTGTTCCTTCACTAAGGAACTCCTTTTCAAGAAAAACTGATCTATTACTAATGAACAACTTTTGTTCTTTAGTATTGTAGAAGTAATATCCTTTGGTTTCTTTCGGATAGCCGATGAAAAAATATTTATCAGATTTGGGTTCAAGTTTGTCTGATTTTGCACGTTTCACATAAGCCGGACACCCCCAGACTCTCAGATAGGTGATAACCGGTTTATATCCATACCACATCTCATGTGGAGTTTTAGAAACAGACTTACTTGGAACTTTATTAAGAATATGACAAGCTGATTCTAATGCTTATCCCCAAAATGATATTGGCAAGCTTGCAAAACCCATCATGGACCGAACCATGTCTAACAGGGTTTGATTCCTTCTTTCGGACACACCGTTATGCTGCGGTGTTCCAGGAGGAGTCCATGGGAGAGAATCCCATTCTCCTTAAATATGTCACAAAGTCATTGGAAAGGTATTCGCCTTCTCGATCTGATCGAAGGATCTTAATGCATTTTTATGTTTGTTTTTCTACTTTTTATGATATAGTTTGAACATTTCAAACGACTCAGATTTATGTCTCATAAGATAGACATAACCAAACCTAGAAAGGTCGTCTGTAAAAGTAATGAAGTAGTAATATCCACCTTTGGCACAAGTGCTCATTGGTCCACATACATCAGTATGTACTAGACCCAATAGCTTTGGCTCTTTCACCTTTTCCAGTAAAAGATAACTTGGTCATTTTACTAAGAAGACAGGATTCACTGGTAGTTAACGATTCACAATCATCAATTCGAAGGATGCCCTCCTGAGTTAACCTGTTTAATCTATTCTTGTTGATATGACCCAGCCAATGGTGCCAAAGATAAATGTCTGTGACATTAGTTGTTCTAGGGCGCTTACTTGATTTGTACACTACATTTACAGGCTGTGATAATATATAAATGCCATTAGATAAATGCCCAGTCATTACAGTGACTCCATTCATAATGATATTCAAAGTAACATCCTTTATTGAAATTTATAATGACTTTTGGCCAGAAGGCCTACAGAAATTAAGTTCAACAAGAACGTTGGAAAAAATGATAATCATTTAGTATAATGACATTTCTATTGAAAACTATTTCAAGAACTCCTAATGCCAGAACTGGAACTAATCTTCCATCGCCGACATTAAGGAATCTTTCATTGTCCTCAAATCTTCTAGTGACCTGTAGTCCCTGCAATGAATTGCAAATGTTAAAAGGACTCCCGGTATCCAATACCCAGGTCTAATTATCATATACAAAAAAATTACAAGGTGTTATCATATAAATACCTTGTTGAGCAACATCTTGCCCCTTTTTCTTCTTTGGCATGTTTGGATCAAGTATGGTAATGTAAAGAGGACAGTTCCTCTTCCAGTGCCCTTGCATCTTGCAATAAAAGCATTCAGCTTGACTTTTATCAACTTTCTTTTTCTGCATCTGACCACTTATAGATGTCCTAGCATGTTGCACCTTTTTTTATTCTTTTTCTTCTTTTCTTTCCCAAAGGGTTGACGCCCTACCTTAGATCCTTCAATCACATTAACCAAACCCTTAGAGAGCTGGTTATCCTTCTCAAAGTTCTGTAACAACCCCAACAAACTATGGTAGTTGACTGCAGGCTTTGTCATTCGAAAATGAGTAAGAAAGGTCGGAAGGATGGAGGCAAGGAATTCAGGATCGCATCTTTTCTCAACTGCTCATGTAGGGGAAAGCCGAGCTTGCTTAGCACTTCTATCTTTTGATATGTACAATACATGATCAGTGACCGAGATCCATCCCTCATTCGAGCATTAAAAATAGCACAACTAGTCTTGTGCCTTTCAACGTCGTCAGGTGTGCCGAAAGATTCATTCAACGCTTGAATGATTTCTTCTGGCTGAGCATTCTCAAACCGATGACCGAATTCATCGTTCATTGCTGCTAGCATGATGCAACGTACGCTAGTTCTATCACTGAGCCACTTCTGATAAGTATCTTTCTCAGAACTTTGTGTGTTTGCATCAAGTATCTTTGTTGCAGGATTATTCAGAATATATAGAATCCTCTCATGCTCAAGGACGATCTTAAGTTTTCTAAACCAACTATTGAAATTTGAACCATTCAACTTGTCACTATCCAATAGGGACCTTAATGATAAATTAGTGACCATTTTTTGCATAAGGAAAAACTAAAGTTTATTAGTATATAAATTGATTCAGTCTAAAGACTTGGACTTTAGTCTAAAGATTCTCCACTATTTTGTTCAAATTGGCAGCCTCTACATCCCAATTCGAAGAATTATTCTCAATTCTTTAGTGGGCACTAAGATCTACATAGACTACATACAGGCCCAAGTAAAGCTTGGCCAACCCATATGCATCTAAGAGTAGGTTCAAAACCAATTGTTTCCCCAAACAATTTTTATGTTTAGTTTTGCCCCATGTTCCTCTTCAGCAGGCATGGGGTGCCTCCACTGAAAGTTCTGGTTAGGTCCAACCATTAAATGATATAATCAGTAACCTATCAATAGACAACCAAGCCCGAGTGAAGCTCGGCCCACCTAACTGTTATTTAATAGTTACGCTGACTTATCATATAATGAATGATAATTCCGATGGTTGACAAGCACCAGGCATGGAGTGCCTCCAATGATTATCAAGACATCGGACTCATTATCACCCACCTTAATGGGAGGCTATGATCTAGTTATTATATAACTATTTCATTTTAAGGACCTATAATTTTAGAGGATTTAATAATCTGAAAACAAATTGACTAATCAAGTTCTCCTACTGAACCTATGAAATCGGTAGAATGAAACAAGATTAAGTCTGGTTAAGTGGCACCTAAATCAGTTAGCTAATTTCCTTACAGGCATGGGTCAACCCGAATCAGGTAAATGATCAGAATCATAATGGTTCACCATATTGACCAGGTAAGTGAGATCGATGGGAGGGATATGCCATTAACTCATTAAAGACGCATCAATACGAGTAGCTCTCAATTAAAAACCATTCGATCATTGATCCTAGAGCAACTTGCCAACTCACCTTGACATCATATGGTTAACCAATTTGATTTGACCATCTAAGAGATTCATGCTCAACTACAGCCTAATCTACTTCATTTGGTTTAATCAAAGACATGGACATGATCAACTATAACTATTGTTTGATTTAGAGCATCCTTAACCTAATCTAATCAATTTAGATTTGATCAAATACTCTTATAGTCTATTTGATTTAAACCTTAGGGTCTAACCCTTTATGGACCTGATTTAGCTAACCCAAAAGATTAAATATATTTCATGTCTTATATTTCGAATCATGCATCAGTTGCATTATTTAACTACTCATAATTCCTATATTTAGATCGTATATAAAAATTATGAATAAATATTTGACATTCAAATAAGACTCTCATAAATATTTGTATGTTTCATAACATAGGCATCATGCCATCATATCTTATATCTATGTTTTTATACTAAACATGCAAATATAATACTTTTATACAACATCAATATGTATCAAATATAAAACATATTTTGAGAGTGTGTGCAATCTGTGTTTTGAAGCCAAAGATCAATTTAAATTATCTTTTGACTAAACATCAAGAACCATAACATCACAGCAATTGTTACATAATACTCGTTGAATGGGTAATTTAGATTTTTAATCCATCTATGACCGAATAGACCTATGATCCATTTTAGCTTTGATTACACAATTAATGAGAGCATTAATCTTACATGCAATAAATTAGATCAATGATGAAACCATGGCTCTGATACCATAGGAGAAATAAACTCGAGACATGCATATTTTAAAATTTGATAACTATTATCAATGCGGAAACTAAAAGATTACATATTAATCTATCTAATATGCATCAAGATCATATCTTTGCCTATATATAGGATCGCTTGATCTAAAATATGCATATAAATAAAATCATCAAGATCATATCTTGATCCTCAAGGTAAGAAGTCATACTTCTTGTCTTGAAGCATGCCTTAAGATCTAGGGATCATATCACTTACCTTAAGGGCAGTTGAAAAATCCTTTTATGCTTTGTAGCCGTTCAATCTCCCGGCCTCTAGTATCGTCCATGCGAAGCCCCGAATGATCGGATTTTGGGAGTGCTAGCTCGCGAAAAAATAACTTTGCTGATCTAGAATCCTCCACTTGAATCTTCCTCCAAGATCCACCACGCTTCTGCTAACACCAGAATCACCAGGATTTTTTATTCTAACCTTTTAGAATTTCAATCCACGACATATCGTGTGTTGTTGTTCTGTGTAATCTGGTGAGGGATGTCCTCTATTTATAGTCTCATTTTAGTCGGCCCATTGAATTCTAACATTTAGAATTCCATCGTTCGGTAAAAAGCAAAGAGATGCAGAACCAAAGAGGCGCGGCGTTTGGTTAATTCCGACGTTCGGTGAAAACCAAAGAGTCACAATGTTTGGCTAATTCCGACGTTCGGTGAAAACCAAAGAGTGCAGTGTTTGGCTAATTCAAAGAGGTACATGAATTCTAACACTTAGAATTCCAACGGGAGAAGATTAATGTCAGGCATTAAATTCTATATGAGAATTTAATCTCTCATGAGATGAGATTTTAGCCATCTCATCATTGAGATATGAGAGGTTTGGGTTCAAGTGATGGTTTAATCTGATCTGAATTATTGGACTGAACCATATAATCATGGTCCTAGCCCAAATCAAATTTGGCTAGTCCTGAATCTATTTAAATCCAAATCAAGTCTAATTTCAAATCAATATTTGAAATTGACTAGTCCTTCTAATAGACTTAAACCAAATTGAATCTTATTCACTTGTACTTAACCCAATTGAGATAATTCAATCAATCAAATTGATTAATTAAATCATATACGATTCTCAATCGTTGATCAGCAAATAGATCATTCTAGGAAACTTTATACGTGTAACTCTCTAGGTTCGAACCTAAGCCGGTAGCATAGAAACAACTTTCTATACTAATCGATGTGCCCATCTAGCAATGGAACCCGACGTCCGGATAGGTCGAAGAGTTGCCAAACAAACTCCAAGAACCCTAAGAAACAGTTACCGTATAATTCATCCTCTTGACCACAAATGCTAAGGATGGCTTAAGAGCCTGTCAACTCTAAACAACAAATCCATAAAGTGATTTCAATTTTAGTGATCATGTGACTTTACATGAAGTGCCTTGGCCAAGGTCTTGCTAAATTGAAACACAAGCATTTCTCCTTTTAACGGGATAGGTCAAATTCCATCTTGATCCACAACTGACTACCACAAGTACTTGACTGCACCCAGTAACCTTTCATAGCTGGATTAGGAATCCAGGTGGTCCGGCACCTAAGTACAATGAGTTGCTTGTAAGCCACTGGTTGTGATCTTCAGGTCTGAAGGATACTTATACCTATATCTTCTCGGATTAACTCTTGACAGTAGAGTATCCGAAAATGAGTCACATTCGGTGAAATGTACTCCTACACTTTCACCTGTATGTCATACAAGTGTCTCTACACTCCTTGGTTAAGAGGACAACCAACAAATATGATATACAACGTCCTATAATTGATAGTACTATGGCCCTGTCATAGTATATCATTTGGTGCGAATTCTTTTAAGGACCTTCAAAGATAAATCCTCCTTTATCGTGAAGGAAGATCATAAGGGCTTCATTACCATTAGGAGTTTTAAGAAGATGTTCTTGTAATGAATAAACTGCCAAATAACTTTTATTAATATATCAATTTATATACAATTTACATTAGCACAATCATCAAATGATTGGCTTTAGGATACAATTCCCAACACGTAGATGAACAAAAAAAAAAGAAAACAAAAACCAAAGGCAGTTTGTGTAGAGTGCTGAGGCGAATAAGTTGTGTCAGAGCAGCAAACTAGCATATTTGCAATTGAAATTTGGAATTACTGAAGGGGCACGGGACTTGATGGACAGAGGGTGTGATGTCCAGTAAGTTTGGTAAAACAATTTGCTTCTTAAGCCCATCAAACTACTTGCAACAAAACAGCAGTTCAAGTTAGACCACCATGTAACATCCAAAATGAAGTAGAAAGGTGAACGCAATCATGATCCTGGATTACTAATTTAACATATACAACTAGACAGATGTTGCAGATCCCTTAAGAGCAACATGACATTGATTTCTAAATAATTATATAAATCAGTATACTCCATAGACCCCAAAAACAAACAGAATCCTCCACTCCGGTGGCTCAAAAGAACAACTATGCAATAGCAAGTTCATTCAACATAAGAAAGTGAAGTCTTACATTAGATGCAGTAATTTTATGAATATTTCCTCCATGAAAGCATGCAGTAAATAAATTACTCACCTCTTTGTAAGTATGTGCCAATAAATCGATCAACTCAGCTGACACTTCACATACGCAAGGATCAACCAATGTATTGTACTCAAAATCCTTAATTTCACTATGTAAAATCATGAACTCAGAACATTAGATTTACGTTTCATCAACTGCCTATTACAAATGGCTATGCTTCCATAAAACACCATCCATAAGAGGCAGCTTTCAAAACAAAGGAATCTCAAGCCTTAAATAAAATTAAACAATCAAAGTAGACTCACAGCACAAGGCAGCCCACCCTATCACCAACTGACACTCAAATAGGTCAACTGTTATGAAAAAGTAGGAATGAGTACAACGAGAAAGCAGCTCCCTGGATACATATTGAGAAAATAGTAGAAGAAAAGAGCACCCACACCCAAGGTCACATCTTTGAATATAAATCCCAACCAAGAGCTGATAAGAGAAACAAAAAAAAACCAACTTCTGCTGCCTATACAAGACCCCCAGACAATTCAAAAATGCCATGAAAATACCCCAGACAATTCAAAACTAGAATCAAGCATACCACCTCACAACCTATATGTCACAGCCAGTAACAAAGTTCAAAAATGCCATGAAAATGTCAAAAAAAAAAGTTCAAAAATGCCATGAAAATACCCCCTTACTAGACAAGACAGTGTTCTTTTACCTGGCAGCTCCCCTGGTGAAGAACCGGCACATTCTGCTTATAATGTGTCATGCAAAGCATCATACTCCAAGTCCTCATGTAACAGCATACTCCAGACAAACTTTCAAAACAAGTGTATCTCATGTCTAAAATTTTAAAAAACAATCAAAATAAAGTAATAGCACAAGGCAGTTCACTGTAATGACATACTGACACTCAAATTGATCAACGCTGATGGAAAAGTTTGGAAGAGTACAATGAGAAACCAGCTCCTTAATGCATGTGAAGTAAATAGTTGAAAGAGTTAACCAAATCTATAGAGTTGAAACCATTATTTGATAAATTAGTATAATTAATATGACATAACTGCCTACTAGAATGACATAGATGCCTACAATTTGATAGTTGATTGATTCTAAATCCAATTTCATCATTGTTCAGGCAACTTACCGACATAATCCATTTGCGAAATATGGATTCTATATTCAGTGGGCTTAGGAAGGCAGTATTAGCAGTTATTTCCTGACGGTCACATTTTGCATGCATCCAATTCAGAAATGTTATGCATCTGCCAAACATCATGGCCCTCATCGTTGATAGAGCACCTGACTGATGCTTCACAACGGTTGCATTTATAAATGCCCTCCAAGTCATGAGTTCATAGCCGATGCTTCGATATCAATTAGGTCAAGCAAATATTTGTAAGAAAGTTTAATGGCACTGGAATCATTAAAAATAAACACAGGTTAGTTTTCCAATTCATCAAAATATAATCAAAACTTTAATATAAGAAAATGTTGCTTCAAACAAGTGAAAGTCTGCCTAATATTATCTCAGCATAACAAATTAAACAACAAGATGAGTGCTGGCATAACATATAAATGTAGGAACGTAGTCTGCCATCTCAAAGCATCTCAAAACATCAGTATCAACAGTCATTGTGATATTACAAGATATAGTGTTGTTAACAATATCAAAGCATTAACGTATCCTGCCCAAACTGAAACCCAAGAGAAAGACTACAAGAAAGGATACGAAAAGTAATATAAATATTTTTAAAGGTGCACCCACAGTCCTGGTCATGTATTCATCCTTTTTTCCTCGTTGATATTCCATTTCAGTAAATTTTCCAATATATTGATGTTTAGAAGGTTTACGATAATTATGAAATGCATCAATTGCCTCTTGTCTACATTTAAACTTCTTGTACAAGGCATGCTTGAACCCACTAACCTCACGCTGACACTCAGGCCATGATTCATAAATCCCTCGTCTACGGCCCACGAAAACTACATAATAACTTTGGGCAGACATTTCTAAACCTCAGGATCAAGCAGCTTGATTTCCTGCATTACGGGGATACAATATGAAACTTAGATGGCATAATTCATTGCACTATTAATAAAGTCAATCGTGATCAAAATACAAACTTAAACAATTGAAGAACATAGTATGATCGTAGTCAAAGGATGCATCGTACACTTACTTCGCGTGTGATGAGCAACCCATAGCCTATTAGCTATGGAATTGCGTAGTTCATCACCTCTTCGGGATTCATCATCCCCTATAATGAGATAAGGATCGACATCCTCATCACGATCAGCTGGCAAGGGTTCTATAGACATGTTGAAGTATTTGTCATTTCCTTGGGTGTGTGAATGAAGTTGTGAATGATGCAGCAAGCCATTACAATACGTTTCTGAACCTTGAAGGGAAATGGAATGGGACTTCTAAGAATCTTATATCGCTTCTTAAGAATTTGAAGGCCTTCTCTACGCAATTTCTGAGTTGAGCATGTCGATGGTTGTATAAGTCTCGACAATTATTATATCGTTGAGCCCTAGGATTGTTGAAGGTACTTAGATGGTACTATTACCCCGATATGGGGCAAGAAACTTATCCGTATTACCATATCCTGAGTCAACAAGATAAAATTTCCCTGTACATGACAACAATGCCTTGACATATACCCTCTGAATCACAAAAAAAATATTATCATTCAACTATGAGAAATGAAATACCTTCTGGTACAACGAGACCTCCTGACTCGACACACCAACGTAAGACTCTATATCGGCTGCAGATCCCTCACATCCAGTACAAACAAAAAGGAAGGAGTGATCAAATGATACTGCAGCCATGACATTTTGGAAGATGGTGCCCTTTCGATTATGGAAGCGCGGTTGTTTGCTTTTCTTGATTAATGCAGTATATGGGTACCATCGATCGCTCCTACAGCATTCTGCAATGCAAGCAAATATATCAAGGACCAGGTAATGATAATATTGCAAATTATATAATTGCATTAATATCGTTCCATACGTACCATGAAGTAAGGATAGAAATGGTTGTTGTCACGGATCCGTGGGTGCACGGCGGTATGCTGTAGAGGTTGAACGATAAATTCTTGCTTAAGCAAATAAATTGCTTTCAGTATGTTGTTAAAGTGTTGGGATATTGTCTCCTGAGTGCTGGAAGGTTTCAGCCAACACTCTATTAGTGACACCATGACCTATGCCGTAAAGAAAAATTGCTAGTTGCTCCTGTATCGATACGTTGCATGTGATACTTACGAAGCCTTGCGAGACAAGCAATTCTTCCAGCTTGAAAAACATAGTATTTGTCATCCTAAAGTGATCATAACCTCTATCTGGATGTCCACTCAAAATATCTGCAACGAGTTTGTGACCCGAGAATGGACGAGTACAGCATGGCACCTTGGAAATAACATTACAATTTGGTAAATCAATGAACCCATTACTTATCAACATAGTTAGGACGTCGTCCCAAAAGTTATCCTCATCTATTAAAAACCATGACATCATGGAATATGTCCATCTATTAGAAAAAGATAGTAGTTAATGACACAACCATATGCATGAGGAAATGTTGATAGCAATGCGTAGATACAAAGTACAGTAACTTACAATGTTATTAAACAACAACCTATGTAGACATGTACACCAAAATAGCTACTTAAAGCTAAGATAACATCTGATGTAATCTTTGGTTACATATATATGAACAACGAAAACAAGAAATATCACTCCTTAAGTACTTTAATACGCTATATGTCATGGCCAATGATCACCAGCAAAATCAAAATCATGTGTCGAAGATGCAGGTGTTGTACAAACAAATTCTTGCGCACTGACAGCAGGAGAAGGGGTCTAACTCTGGGATATACTACTGTCACTGCTTGGCCTGAATACTGGCTGCATGAATGGAATATGTCCACCTCGAGTCGAAACATGCATCGAGGAGGCACAAATACAGATGGGCCATCTTGATGGACACCATGCATTTGATGCATAAAGAGATTAGGCACCGAACCCACTGAAGGTGGTACACGGTAGAACTCAGACATTTGTCTTTTAAGCCAAGCTTCAAGTAGGGACCCTTCATAATGCATCAGAAACCACCTATTGCTCTCAATTTTTAAACTGCCCCCCACAGCAAGAATACATTCAGGTGTAATCCCAGGGAGACTCTCTAATTTTGCATGCATTCATCAATAGAGTACACAGTAGGACGGCCAGCTGCTCTCTCCTCAGGATCTCATTAGCAATTTCCAACCTCTTTTTACCTTGAACCACCAGTTCGAAAAAGGCATCAGCAGCATCATTAGTGAACCTAATGTTACGTGCTGTAGGAGTAATGGTGGATGACCTTTTCCTCTTTCTACTACTAGTTGACGAACCTGGATCTAAAGAACAATGTGGGTTGGGTCGAGGCACAAGTACTAGGGCTGGTTAGGGGTACATCATCAAATAGATGATCGAAATGACTGGATGATGAGTACGAGAGTCCAGCACTTTTTTGTGGCTGGTGGCAACAGTCTGTGTCGTCCAGGTTCATCCGATCGACCTCCTGTCCGAGGTATCATTGTCGGATACCCCCTCTGGAATAGCAGATGTATCCCCCGTCTACCAGTGGCTGTATTCTTTGAAAAAAGAATGTCTATATCATCGTATACAGGAAGGACTTACCCTTTATCCGAGCATAGTCCTTGTTAACCTGTTAAGAGATTTGTTGATTACAAATATTGTTATGTTATCAAAATCATTGAAACTAAGATTCGTTAACATCAATGAACCACTTACGAGATGACTTCGTCCCACATTTGTTCATCACCACACGTGGGGACTTTAAGTGCAGGATCCCATTCCCAACCTGAGCGATTAGCTAGGTTATAGTACAAATTGAAGGTCTTCTTCAAAACCTTTAAGCGATTCTTCAGGTTTCTATATGTGAAGGACATTGTTGTCCTTTGTTGAACAAATTTATAATCTTCTTCCATGTTTCTTGTGAGAAAGTACTGTTGTGACAGTTACCATCGTCATTCTCTTGCCTCATCAGGGTAACCAATATCGTATCGAGAGCATCAGTCCAATTGGGTGCTCTAGTACGACCTGATCCTTCTCTGGCATGACGGTTCACTGTCTTTTTTTATTTCGGCATATTATCTACAGGGGCACAATCGTTCATAATTTGTCGCATTGGATGAAAAAGGAAGTAGGACTCATATGACATAATGATATGATACGAAACAATATGCAGTAAATTGAAGGACCTTCCATTAATAGACTAAATTGGATACTAATACGGTAGTTTTTGAGATATAGTAACACTCTATTGCAATGTCAGAACTTCTGATAAGATTGAAACCGAACGGTCACATTTTCTAATACTATTACCAGTATAATTAGCCGACAAGTTATTACAATGACTTACCTACCTTGATTGGCCCAAGCATATGTACTTTACAAATTATCGCAATCCAATTTGTTAACATCTCATGATGCAGCAAACACATCCCCTGTTAAAACACTTGTCTGCATGACTTTATTATTAGGTGAAGCATATAAATAGTTCATCTTATTTTAGTTTGGTCCAACACATTATGATTTATAAGTCCACTATCAGCCTTAGACCTTGCATGACGAACGAGCATATCAGCCAAGCTTGGTTCTATGCAGTTAATCATTATGACTCTTGTAGAATTGAACACTTATACTTGCATAAGCAATATGGCTAAGTTAAACCGAAAATCTATGCCTCCCTGCAGTCTAACCCAGTCAGACATGATCATGGGTTAACAATTAGTCATCCAAATTTTATTTTAAATTGACTTGAGTATGTTTTCTGTAGCACCTGCCAGCTATTGAAATGGTAATTTCCCATAGTTTACATTCTATGCAAATGTAGAGGTGTTAAAGAGCAAAAATAATTTAAATGTCATGCTTCCATGCACTAGAGAACAGTCGCAATCGGAAAACCCTTAGGGGCAAAAATAAAGGAAACGACAGGGAGCAAAATAGCTGCATAACAATGAAATTAAGAACTACGACCTTGCATATATAGCATATTCCATGTTATTGTTTAGGAAATCATGTGGACGAAGAAATTCCTCAACATTAATAATCGAGCACGAAATCGGTTCCCTCCGAAGAGCAAGAACTAAGAAACCCTAGCAAAATAGCTAGGAAAGGAAAAATTAGGGAGCACGTACCTCTTTCGGTGGCTTTCTCGAGGAGCTCCTCAGGAAG
The DNA here is from genome assembly GCA_900491605.1 of Calamus simplicifolius. NCBI lineage: Eukaryota > Viridiplantae > Streptophyta > Magnoliopsida > Arecales > Arecaceae > Calamus > Calamus simplicifolius. The sequence goes on along the minus strand of UESW01003882.1, from coordinate 1,293,043 downwards.
AGAAGTTTATAGGAAGAGGATGAAGACCCACAGGATACTTTCCAAGGAAGAGGAGGAAGACCAAACCGAGAAGCAGTTTAGATCGGCTTGATCCTCGTCCACACGGAGTGAAGAGTTTGGAGAACTCTCGAGAGCATCCACAGAAAGAAGGCCGGAGTGGAAGAGCAAGGCTCAGAAGTCGGCCTCCAGATTTTAGGAAACCCTAGTCGCAAGAGGAGGAGGATGAAGACCGAGACTGAAGAAAAGATCGATCTTATAACTTCCCCCGGGTCACTCAATCGCTACAGTGCATCCATAGGAAGAAGGTCGGAGTGGAAGAGCAATGCTCAGAAGTTGGCCATCGTCTTTTGAGAAACCCTAGTCGCGAGAGGAGGATGAAGATCGAGACGGAAGCAAAGATCGGGATTTTAACTTCCCTCGGGTGCCCCTGGAATAGCTACAGTGACGGAACAAGCTATTCCATGGGGTCGGTGGAATACAAAGCAGGGATTAGGGGCGTTGACGAGAATAAGAAAATCAGTGGGGCCCACGATCGATTTAAGCTGTCGTTTAGGGGAATAAGTTGGAATAGAGCCCTATTCCATGCAAGAATAGGGCATCCAAACGCAGCCTTAGGTAGTGTTTGGATGTCAAAAAGTTACGAGAATAGGAATACGAATTCCTCAAGAATAGCTTATTCCCCTTGTTATTCCAGATTTCTGTTTGGTTTAAAATCTAGTATTCCACATTATTCCAGTGTAATTAATGCAGTGTTATTTCAAATGGTGTTTGGATAACATGGGAATAAGTATGTATTCCACTAAGAATAGATGAAGAATTTTTAGAAATTCTAAAAATATCCCTTGACCAAATGAGAAGAAAAAATGATTTTTCAATTAATTTTTAATGTAATTACTTAAATAAATTATTATTTATTAATAAATATAATATTATTTAGGACTCTGTGGACTTGATTGCATTGACTTTGCAGACATCGAATATAAAAAAAGCTGAGCTAGAGCAAAGCCTCGGGTTTTTTTTTTGGCCCTAAAAACAAAAGATTTTAACAATCAGATCGGCAGGATCGGATAAGGATCAATCGAAGCACATATATGCAGGCGGACACAGAAGGAAGGTGTGGCGGGCGAAGGAAGACGGATGCATTCACTGTTCACACTTGGCTTCCTCCAGCAGAATCATGTCGCGTTCACGGCTCTCTTGACCCGCCAAATCAGCGGCCGAGGCTGCCGGGATCAACGGCTATTAACGCCACCGTAGCCTCTAGCTCGGTGGTGGTGGTGAGGATGGGGACCGCTGGAGGAGACCATGGGGATCCAATGACCAAGCTTCGGGAGCTGATGACCAGCGATGTCGCAAGTTCCGTAATCATTCCCTTATTTTCTCTTCTTTCTTTTTTCTTTCTTTAGCTGTCGATTAGGATCAGTGGAAGAATCAACACCGGATGGCCACTGAGATCGATGGAAGCTCGTCTTCCCTTTTTTTTATTCCACTGATATCCTAGGAATAAGGTGAAGCACGAATACGCCTATTCCATGGGATCTCCAGGAAAGGAAAATGGGAATACCATGTGTTAACCGGAATACAAATTTTAGCAGAGCCCATATGCCTTTTTACGACTGTTTGGAGGAATAATGTGGAATAAGGCCCTATTCCAAGTGGGAATAGGGCATCCAAACACAGCCTTAGCGATTAAGGAGCAGTAGACTTGGATCTTAGCAACTAAATGATTGAAATTAAGAACTATATATATTGAGAGAAAAGGAGATGGATTTGGTTAGATTCATGTGTAATTAAATCCAAATCCGATCACTATCCCCACTATTAGATTCACACAATATCAAAGTCAAATACTATTTTTTAACTATATTAGTTTTTTTAAAAAATTTGATGATGGAAACAAATAAAAATAAATACAAAAATGATGAAAGTAGATACTTACACTTTTAGGAATGCAGTAAATATTTATTCTACAAAGTAAACACTAATATGTACAAAATAAATAGATGGCTTAGTCTACAGTAGTGAAAGAAATATTATAGGCCTGTCTTGAGGAATGAGGAGGCTAGATATGTAATGCGTAAGCATTGGCTACCCATCTTGTCTATTTAATCTATATAAATAAGCTTTGTGTTTTTGGAGCACAATAGTTTCTATTTATAAGTATAGATAGATTTGACTACATTCGAGAAGACACCTTGGTTTTTTACCTTTTTCATCTTTAAGATCCATAAATTGTATAAATCCAAAATAGAAAAATGATTAAATCTATGCTTGGCTACATTCGAATATATAATCCATGCATATTTTGAAGCCATCTTACATTTTTGAAATGTAGTCAAGCTTAGATCTAATCATCTTTCTCGCCTTTAAATCCATATAGTTCACGGATGTCACAGATCAAAAAAGTAAAATATACGAAATAACTAAGGAATTCGTGTTGATCCAAGCATAACCCCCCCTCTCTCTCTCTCTCTCTCTCTCTCTATATATATATATATATATATATATATATATATATATAATCAAAAGAGAATATTCTAGTTGCTAATAGTGCCTATAGTAGAAAGATGGATTTCTAGGATGAGAATGCGGCACGCCCCAGACGCTAATCCTTCGGTTCAATTATTAGCTTGAGACACTGCATACCTGAAGAACTTCATGGGATCAAAGGACTCACCTTGTAATATAACTTCATTTCTTCCTTTTTCAGATCATCCACGTAACATAAATCAGCAGTCGCGAGAGTGTTTGTGAGGTATGTTCTTAATTCGTAAAATTTCATTGTAAAAAAAATTGCCAGAATTGGACTCGTATACATTTTAACAACTGATAATAAGGACATTGTGAAAAAAATGAATAGATTGTACTAATTTTATGTACCGAATGGTGGTAATTTCTAAAATAACAGTTCCCTTCTGGCTCAGAACTAAAAGCAGAAATTGCTGCAATGCAAATTTTGAAGCCTGTCACCATCATGTAGAAGGGAGACTCATTTAAATTGATATGTCTATCTTGTTAGTATGCTCGGAATTTACAAGTACTTTCAAGATCAATGAATTCCATTTTTCCTCTCTTGTTTTATTGCTTCATCAGACCTCATTACTTCTTTAAATTTTTCCTCAGCAGCCTCTGAAAAAACAGAAAGAAAGTATTCATCTCGGTCATCAATGACATAAAAGTAAGGTTACCTACCAAATGAATACTTCAAAATGTGAATTCGAAGAGAATTGAGTTAAACTTCACATTAGAAGAAAAGACAAGACTTTATATACCTTTGTTATCTTGGTTTAGATCAGGGTGATGCTCCATTGCTTTTGCTCTGAAAGAATTCTGCAATACAAACGGCAACACGTGTACGGTCAGAAATTACAGCATTAATACTATCAGAAGTAGTCTTGGCATTCTTCGCTAACTTTCCCATGTCTTCATTCAAACAGAAAAGGAACTCTTTCCATGTCACTTAACTACAGCAGAATATCCAATGAGGAGGAATTGGTTGGGGTTGAAATTATATCATCACTAGGAACCAACAACAGCGAAGTGGTCAAAGACTCAATGACAATCTGACAAGCATATAATCAAACGGATGTAAATACACTTCATACTGGTTGTTCACTTGCTGTTCGGCCCATAGAAAAGTTAATTGGGTGTGTTATTAGCAACAAAGGAGAACACAGTGTCCATTTTACATTATAAACCTTAAAACAGTTTATTTTTCTATACAACTATGCAAATGTAGAAAAAAATAAAAGATGACAAAATAGAATCTGGACTATCACAGGTGAGGTACTGTAGTGCAATACCTTAATCTCAGCATCTGAATAGGGTTTTGCCCTTGACCTGAAGGAACAAACACAAAACTGATGGATTAGACAACTCAAATCCCAAAACTCTAGCTACCATATCAACATATATTACTCTATTCAATCTAAACTATAGCTAGCTATCTTTTTGATAAGTAACATGGAAATACAAAAATTCATATCCAGCACCATGCCAAAATCATAAACCACTGCAACAGAATGTTCAGAAGATCATATGAATTTCACATATCTAACAGAAAAAGAACCTAAAGACGATTCAGAAGAAGGCCTAACAGAGGAAAAACCACATCATATTTTTATATACCAGATGAACATATTCAATTGTTAAAGAGAATTTCCAATGCTTCTGGTGTATTCACTTGAAAAAAAATTATCTAAAAGGTATGAGGCAGAAAGACTCGTCTATAAAACACACATATCAGACAAGCAAATTCATGCTGACATTATTTGCTACCTGAGGAGAAAAAAAGAGAGGAAAATCTTTCAGGCAGAAATGGTGGAAATCAATACCTGTCAAGACCCAATAATGAGTAATGATGTGACATTGAATAGCTTCCCCCTGGCCTGAGGGGCAGATCTATAATTAGTTCTTTGATCTCTGTAAGATGTATCTGCCTGCCAGTACCAATCATCACGATGAGTATGATGATATGAGCCAGGGCCATTCTCCCTCCAACTCTCATAGCTCCTCTTGTATTTCTCTCTCTCTCTATTGAATACACTTTGCATGCGCCTTATACACTCCTATACAAATAAAATGCATCTGGTCAGCACCCATGCATACACACGTGCACACACACACACACACACACAAAACATAAAAGAAACAGGATTTAAAGGGAAAAAGGGAAATAGAGAAGATGCTATTTAAAACTTTTCTTGTTGCACCATCTTCACTGAATGAAAAACAATTTACGTGCCAAATGACCAGCAAGATTTAGCTGGATAAGAGGACATTTTGGGAAGCAGCCAGACAACTTATTATAAATTCTAAAACTGAACAGGACAAACAAACTGAATGCCCTGATAACTGTTAATGGTAGTCTAGCGAAATAAAAGTGGAAGGAGTAGACCGTTTGGAATAAAGAACAGAAACTTCAGGTTAACATCAGAAAGCACCAGCCACCGTATCAATTAGTAATATCCAAAACTTAGGCATCTTATCTAATTTTTAACCGCTCAAGAGTTCTAGATTATTCCTAAATAAGCTACTGCAGAGGTTTGCCATACTCTGGATGATGTGTTTGTAGACCAAGAGACAGAGCAGAAGAATTTAAATAACAAAAATCCAGAGATGGTATGGAAAGCTGCAGAAGGAAATAAACCATATTTTGCAAGCTGATCCATCACAGCACTAGGACATGGCGAATTTCAGAGTGTACAAAGTAAAGCATCAGAGAGAAAGATGTCTCATAATTGTGAAGTCATGTCCACAGCAGATTTTGCACACTGATCCATCATGGCAATGAGATGTTATAGTCCGAGTTCAGACATCAATTGTTGAAGAAATCCTTCAAATTAGCACAAAACACTAAATGGAAACTAGGGAACAAAGGTCTGCAGTATGGTAAATTTTCACTGAGAGCCTGGTTGAAATGCAAAAATTGATAATGCATGTGATGCAGCGCATATAGAATTTAAATCAACGGACAAGAAATTTTTAATTTTGCCTTCCCATTGACCAATATATACATCATTGGCATACAATAGGCTCTGCCTAAGAGTGGCAGGTTAAGCAAGGAGAGATACATATAATAATAACAATGAAAATCTACATTCATGACTGTTTGAAATTGCACTTAAGGCACCACCAACCTATCATGCATAAATTAAGACTGAGACTCACCTTCCACATCACTATAAAAGTTGAAGTTGATGCATTTTCCTTCTCCTATGCCTGTTCTTTGCATCATTAACTTACCAGGACTAAGTTAGGACTTGATCGACACAACCCTATCTATTCTCTCATATCATATTAACCCCTAACCTTTCTTGCTAACTTGTAATGGATAACTTGAGACTGACATATTTTCTCCCCATCTCTCACCAAGACTCACCACAGGAACTTCCTACAGCTTATATGAGCCTGTAATCTGTTTTGCTGAGTAATTCTAACCACAGAAGACTGCAATTGTAACCTCTAACAGGAAGTGACTGATGTTGGTTTTGAAGTCCATTTACTTTAAAAGCAGGCAAATCTACAAAAGAGAGACTTATTCAGAGGCAGTCCAAAATAAATATGAACCATGCATCAATATAGATTTAAACCATCTTTATCTTCAAGAAAGCAGGCCAAAATATTTTGGAACTCACATGCATTAAATAAAAACTCTTACATAGCCGTAAGTGAGGCAAACACAAATTTAAATCTCACACAATTGAAAAAAAAAAATTAATGACTTCAATCGAGTAATGCTGAAGACAATGCAATGTGAAGACAACACAATGTAAGTACAGAAAGATGGTCATTATGAATTAGACTGCATAATGTGAAGACAACAAAATGTACTGGCTGAGATGGGAAGAATTGAACAAGAAAACCCACAATTGGGAAATAACTCACCACTCTCTCCATTTCCTCCTCATACTCCTCTTGCATTCGACGGTTGTATCTCTTCCAAGCTTCCTCCTTGAAACCACCACCATTTGAACCATTGGCAGCATTTCTCCATGACGAAGTTGATTGTAATTTGATCAACTGTTGCAACAGAAAAGAATACGATAAAAGCTTTAACAACAACACCAACAAAAGCCATTTTTTCTGCATATACGAATGTTTGCTTATGTGACTAGAAAAAGTTACATATAGTCATCAGCAGATAATTGTGTTCCAAATAACTCTAGCAGAAATGCCTGTCCTTTTGCCATAATTTGTACCTATCATATTTCATTACAAATAGGGTCAGCCGAATGGTCCTGAACCAGGTGGTTCAGGGCGAACAGAGTTGAACCAGCTTGGAACTCAGACGGTTCAACCTTCCCCTTTGGTACAGGGGGCGAATGGCCCCAAACCACCCATACCATCCTCATACCGATATACAAAATCATACCCAACCACCTTTATACCAAACTAAACCCTCCAATTTGGTCCGATACAATGGCGGACATGGGTGTGGGACTCCTAGTCTACTTGATCGGGTACCACTGGTTCGGTATGTTACACACCATACCAAACTGTATCATCCTTGTACCAGTATGATACAATGAACCTTGATTGCAACTTCTAAGGAGTGCTTTTAGGAAAATATTGGACACATTAAATGATAATAAAGTTGAACAGCAGCAATAACAATTATAAATACTCTACCAAGAGTATGATCAGGGAATCGAGTTCTGAACAATGCTGACAGCAAGAACTTTAAAACTTTATAATGACCCAAGAACTTGTATGTTTTCATAAGAAAGTAGTTTATAAGTGTTTAAAATTGTTGTAAGTTGATGATAACATTAAAGAAGACTGTTTAGGGGTGCTCAAAATCATTGTAAGTTGATGATAGCATTATGAGCCAGTAGCTGTTATTGCATAGGCTCTCTCTCTCTTACACACACACCCACACATATTTCATAAGAAAATTGTTTATAGGTGTTCAAAATCATTGTAAGTTGAGGATAACATTATAGAAGACTGTTTATGGGTACTCAAAATCATTGTAAGTTGATGATAGCATTATGAGCCAGTAGCTAGTTATTGCAGAGTCTCTCTCTCTCTCTCTCTCTCTCTCTCTCTCTCTCTCTCTCTCTCTCTCTCTCTCTCTCTCTCTCGTGCGCACATGCATGCATTTCTTTGCACTTATTTTTAGCCATATACATAGGCTGCTTAGTTTTCTCTGGCAGCGAGAAATTCCTAGAATTTTGACAAAACTTTGAATCTTTCCTTCTTCATTAGTCAGTTAAAAATTCATCTTATCTCCTTTCACACCTCTTCAATGGCATTTAGGTTGGATTAACTTTCTTTCATGAACTATGATGGTTCAAGTGATGATCAAGTCCTCCAAGCATTTTGCAGTGACATTGGAAGGATACAGTGAAGAAGGCACAATGCCATGGTCCCTAAGTAAGCTGAATACTGAATGTGAGACGTAATATTTTCTTTGGTTGAGAAAGCTATTCCACATAATATCCATTTTGCAGAGAACCTTGAAACTTATATGGAGCTAATGATTTTATATCCTGTTCTTTTAAGCATCAGAATTCCATCTTCCCTATTAAGTTGTAGAAAGTCCTAAACTAGAGAGTGGATACCAGCTTCCCCCACTTTAATCACTTTCTCTTCATCCATCTCCAACATTTTTCAATACATCACTTAGAACCTCTGGTTATGCTTTATTTAGACTCCAAGATAATATATGAATCTGTATACACCATGCCTCATTTAAGATATAATTCTAGGGCAATAAACTCCTAATCAGATATCTTTCACAAACCCAACTTAGTAGTCCTGGTCACCTCAACTGTTTTATATGACCACTATAACAAGCCCTACTTCTCTATGATACTGGTTAGTTGATTGGTTCCATGGGCTTTGAAAGGTCAGATATTATTAAGATCAAGGATTAAACTACTCGTACCAATATATATACTGTCACCTTATCAATACGACATGCTACTTTATGAACACATGGTACATGTGTGGTTGCCAAAAAAATAAAAATGAAATAATGTACCATGCATTGATATAGAGATTACTATGAATATACCAATACCAGTAGCTAACTGGTATGGTATGGTATGGTATAGCCTGTACAGACAGGCACACATCGACACTTGAATCTTTGATGAGAGATTATGGTCCTGCATTTCAAATCTTTCATACCTAACTATAATATTGTTTATGGTCAATGCAGATATTATTCAACAATTAACATCAGAAGTCAATATTTTCAAAAACAAAAGCACAATTTTTTAACTATTAAATGTTGAAAGTTTATTTCCATCAATTGAAGATAGAATTAAATTCAAGTGGTAGAGTAGTAAAATAATCTATGTATTTCACATGCATGCTTCATGTAATTGATCAACATATTGTAATATCTTAAAGGACAAGAAAAAATCTTACTTTTATTGAACCTCAACTCAACTCATTTAAGCCTTTTCCCAACTACATGGGGTCGGCTAAATGAATATGCTTCCTCCACTCTGCTCTATTCAGGACTAAGTCAATATTCAAATTATAAATAGTTATATCTTTTTTAATTATTTTTATCCATATTAGTTTAGGTCTACTCTATCTCTATTCTTGCCATGGATTGTTAAAAGATTACTTTTCTAACTGGAGCATTTAAAGGTCTTCGTTGTATATGTCCAAACCACCGTAATCGATTTTCTCTCATTTTATCTTCAATTGGAGCTACTCCTATCATTTCTCTTATATTTATTTGTAATTCTATCTTTTAAAGTTTTACCATATATCCATCTTAACATACGCATTTTTGTTACACTTAATTTATTCATATTTCAGTATTACCCAACACTCTATTTCATATAGCATAACTGGCCTAATAACGGTTTTATAGAATTTTTTTTCAATTTTAATGGAATGCGCCGATCATACAATACTCCCGAAGCACTCATCCACTTAATCCATATTGCTTTAACTCTATAATTCACATCTTCACCTAATTCACCTTTTTGCTGGATAATTGATCCCAAATACTAAATTTTTACTCCTTAGTATCTTTTGGCTTGCGATCTTCACATTTTTTCATTTGTATTTCTATTCCACTAAAATTACATTTCATGCATTCAGTTTTAGTTCTACTAATTTTAAAACCTTTAGATTCTAAAGCCTCTCTCCAAATCTCAAGCTTAGCATTTATTCCAAATCTAGTTTCATCAATCAACACTATATCATCTGCAAATAACATACACCATGGGATATCATTTTGAATATGTTTGTTAATTCATCTATAACTAATACAAAAAGATACGAACTTAAAGCAGATCCTTGATATAAACCTACAGTAATTGAAAACTCACTAGTTTCTCCTATTGTTTTAACAATAGTTATTGCTCTATCATACATATCTTTTATCAATTCTATTTACCTTTTGGTAACTTCTTTTTTTTATAAAATCCACCATATTATTTTTCTAGGTACTCTACCATATGCTTTCTCTAAATCAATAAAGACCAAATGAAGTCTTATTTTCTTTTCCCTATACCTCTTCATCAATCTTCTTAATAAATAAATAGCTTCCATAGTCGATCTTCCAGGCATAAATCCAAATTGATTATTTGACGCCAAAGTTTCAGCTCTTATTTGATTTTCTATTACTTTTTCCCATAATTTCATTGTATGACTCATCAGTTTAATCCCTATATAATTTGCATAGTTTTGAATATCTTCTTTATTTTTGTATATAGATATTAATATACTTTTTCTTCAATCATCCATTCTTTTAGTTGCTACAATCATGTTAAATAAATCCGACCCTAATGCCTTTGCATTTTTTATTTTACTCAAAGCCTTTTTAACTTCAAGCATGCTAAATCTACAAAAAAATTATGTTCATTTGTTACTCTTAGGTTATCACATTCTTCTACCCTTAAATTTACTAAATTATTTTTATTTAATAATTTTTTAAAATAACTTTTTCATTATTCTTTTATCACTTCTTTTACTAAAACTCTTTCATCTTTTCTTTCTTTTCTTTTAGCTTTACTAGTTTATATATAGTTTTTTACCTTTTTTCGTATCTAGTCTACTATATAAATCATATAAGCTTTAAGTTTGGCATTACTTACTATTTTTAGCTTCTTTCTTTGCATCCCTAAACTTTTTAAGGCTTTCTTCATCCCTAACCTTTTGCCAAATTTTATAGTTTATCCTTTTAATCTTGATGGCAGCTTGAACTTCCTCGTTCCACCATCAAGTTTTCTTTCCTACTAGTCCTACTCCTTTTGATTCTCCTAGAACTTCTTTTGCTATGTTTTTTATGCATTTAGTTGATTTTTCCCACATTAAGTTGGTATCACTATCTATATTCATAGTCTTACTTTTACTAATTTTTCTTTAACTAATTCTAATTTTTCTTCTTTCAAATTTTATCATTTAATTTTTGAATTAATAATTTTACGTTTTACTCTATATTTCATTTTTATCCATATGTCTATTACCATTATCCTATATTGTGAAGTTAAACTTTCTTCTCAAATAACTTTATAATTTTGCATGTTATTTTATCTACCTTTCTAATTAAGAAAATGACTATTTGACTTTTATTAGATTCATTTTAAATGTTACTAAATGTTCATCTCGCTTTTTAAAATAAGTGTTTGCTTTTGTTAGATCATATGCCACTGCAAAATCTAATAAGCTCACACCTACTTCATTATCTCCAAATCCATATCCTCCATGTACCATTTCATATCTATCCCTTTTTTCCTACATGTCCATTAAAATTTCTTCCATATATATATATATTTCTTATGGTATTTCTTGCATTACTTCATCTATATCTTTCCAAAATGTATCTTCGTTTATCGGTATAATCCTACTTGTGGTGCATATGCATTAATTATGTTAATTATATTATTCTCAATTATAAATTTAGTGATATAATCCGATCTTTTTCCTAGTTACCTTAACATATTCATTAAAATTTTTGTCTACAATTATTCCTATTCCATTTCTATTTTTATGTTTTTTAGTGTATATAATTTATATGTATTCTATTTCTCTAAATCTTTCACCTACTCATTTAGTTTCTGTAAGCATATTATATTTACTTTTCTCCTAATCATAGTGTCACTATCTTCATAGCTTTACTTGTTAGTGTTCCTATGTTTCAAGTTGCTACTCTAAGCTGACTATCATAGACTAACTTTTTTATCCGTACTCATCCGTAGTGCAGAACCTTTGCTCACTTATCATCTCACCCGAGCGCCAGTGCGGCACCCTTGCCCATTTTTCGAAACATCGGAGGTAGATGCAACGCATCTCTTAACGAGGACGTCCTACCGCTTGCATAGCTTGATTTAGTAGATTCATTTTTAAACTTAAAAAATATTATTAATCACACAACTATGATTACTGTTAACATATTATGAGAAAATGCAAAAAGTATTAAATTCGTATTTTATAATTTTATTGATGGATTCCTCTCTAAGCTATAACATAAAATTTAACCATATATAAGAGATCTATTATAAATACACACAACCTTCTTTATATAAACAGGGTTTCTTTTTTATTTATATGATCCTGTTTTCTTCTTAAAATGTATTTTGGCATACATGATGCCCAAACACATCATGTTCTTATGTTGCCAGCCCCTTTGGAACGCCCTTAATTTCAGTCATGTTCCTTTTCTTGTTTTGTTCAACATAGATATAAAGGACCAAATCTCTCCCCCCCCCCCCCCCCTCTCTCTCTCTCTAAAACAGATAGAAGTCCTTTTCAAAATTGTTCAGATATTTTTGTTGGATAACAGCTCACGAGGGACATGTTTGGTGTTCTTTATTTTTTAATCACAAAAGGAGAATCTAGAGTTTTCTAACTTCTCCTAGATGCTTTATATTTGAGTTTTCTTCTTGAAAAAGAACTTTTCAGATAATATTACCGGGCACTATTCTTTTTTGATGAAGCATATTTTTGCTGTATAAAAATTACTTTTTAAAGCAATACCAAACATGATGAAGGTGCTGGCATATGTATTTAAAAAAAAAATTGTGAAAGATTAGCCACCATGAGGAGTCATCATATTTTCTTTATGCATTTTAAGGAAGGGGAACCAATGCAGGTGATCCAATATATTCTACAACGTTAAGACATGAGCACCAATTCTTCAAATTGACAAATGTCCATAGTGTGTCCCTTGCAACTTTTAGGATGACCATCTAGAGTGGAATGGAAATTTTGCTAGAGAGCCATGGGACCTAATCTCGTGAAGGGTGAAGAAAGGGATTTGGAAGAATAATATGTTCTTCCAGAACAAGATCAAGATTTCTGAACTTTGGAGTTAACTGATCTGAAAGAATACAGCTAAATGGTTTATTTTCTCCTGCAACAGGACAGAGTTCCATAATTTAGGTGGGAGAAGCAAATGATGTTTGGGATATTAGATGTTAAAACGGAAGGAAACAAAATTGGCAAAAACCCCCCTTGGTGGTCCAAAGTTGAACCCTTATTCTAGTTCTTTTCACATCTTAGGGTATTTTCTTATCAGTGGGTTGTCAAGAATCAGCATGGTGAGATCCTTTTGGTGCTATCGGACTCCCTAGATTAAGACATAGTATAAAGGGAAGGCTTGCACTCTGATTGAACCCTAGGAGAAACATGATAGCCATTTGTAATGAAATTATTATGGATCTGGAGTAACAACATCAATTCTTAAGGCATTGAGGGCACTCAATATTTTGGGCCTGCACTTTCATTAAGAATGTCATTGCCTAGGCCACTGGAATCTTTTGATTCTACAATCCAGAAACTGGTAAAATTTGCCCTCCAATAACATCCTAGCCAATCGATACATCTCTATGAAAACAGAAGCATATATGAGTTATTCCACAATGTATCATCAGTTTGTGTAAGTATGAACTTTAAATCTAAATTCCAAACAGTCACTTCCTATCAAATTTATCACTATCTAACAAACTTGAACCTTGCACATTCATCAGAATAAGCTGAGATGGAATCATAATATGTCCATCAAATTCAAGTTTGCTTTTAGGTGCAAGCCAAAAAGATATGTTGCCATTGCTGATTTGCTTTGGATGACACCACAAACTTTAGGTGTTTACTTCAGCTACTAAAAGAATGTAAATAACAGCACTACAGTAGATTTCAATACTTTAAGAAACTTCATTACTTTCAGGATGACAGATTCAAACAAGGACATTTTAATATAACCCATTGCTTTTAAAATGAGATGCTATCTAAAAAAGAACATCACCATTAATGTTCATGAAAAAGAGAAACAGCATCCAAAAGTACCACATTCAAACAAGACCAGTAACTAAATTTACCTGAGTATAGATCCAATCAACGGTCCTCCGCAGCTGACAAACCTGCCAAGGCACATCAGAGTTAAGATTTGTGTATAATTTACCAAAACCATAAAGACCATTGCATAATTCAGTGGTCTTAGTTACTTGGAAATTGAAAGATAATACACGGAATTACAAAAAGCTTATGAGCATCAGTTCAGAAAGTTAAATACAAGAACAAGCCCCTTCAACAAGAACATAGCGCAGCATTTTCACCATCATGAAAGCTCATAGTTGGCTTCACTCAATTTCTATTAAAAGGTTTATCTGGTTTCAATCGATCCAAACAAATAAACCGGCTAAAACCACTATCTAGACTTTCTCCAGGCATCAAAATACACCAAAGGTCCAAGAAGAGATTAGAAAAGCATGCTTTACAAATTTGCTTCAAGAGCATAACAGTAGTTAATCATATTGCATGCCAGCTACGTCTCACGAAATCGTAGCATCGTTTTCTCTCTGGTTTAGCTGAACGACTGCCAAACAATTGGATTTTGAATTTCAGAAAGATAAACTAGCTGAAGAAACCACAGGACTTGGATCTCGATTGAACATTCAAAGAGAAAATACAAAAACCAATACTGTAGGTCAAATCGATAGAGGGAGAGGTGGGGCGTACCGCGAAGGTCCGAAGAGGAGAATTCCCCAAGCCCTCGACGCCTGCTTCCTTTCCTGCCGCAGCTTACGGTCGCGCTCGCTCTTCTTATCATCGGGGCTCATCTTCTTATACTCTCCACCCCAGCCCCAAATCGAAACCCTCGATCGAGGAACAAGGAAGAAGACGAACCATCGTTCGATCGACTCACTCGTTCGCGCAGGATAGAAAATTAAATAATTTACACCAATTCTGATGCGAACGGGGAATGGATTTGAATGGAAAAAGGGAATTCATAGTTGCCCTTTTTCCTCAAAAAAAAAAGATAAAAAATTTATAATATAAAGAACGAAGATTTAACATTTTCTTCTAAAAAAAAAAAAAAAAAACCCTAAACGTGACTATAGCATGTTAGGAAGCCAACATTAATGAGATATTGTTAATATGTAATAGCATTAATTAAAATTATATATCTATCTAATAAATCTATAATAATTTAATTTTAAAGATCATAACTCTTTTATTATTATTATCCTTATTTTTTTTGTTATATAGATTATTATAATAATTAATTTTTATTTTAATTACCAATTGGAAGATGGAGTTCAGAAATAATGTTTATTATTTTAATTAATTAATTAATAGTTATCTACATAAAATTTTACCAACATGTAGAAAGTTTTTTATATAATCAAAGTTAATCCTTTTATCATAATATTGTAATAAATTGATCCATGTGGTCTTAACAAAGGAGGTAAGAAAGTTAAAAGAAAAAAAGACTCGCTCAATATGGATGAAGATGAAGAACGGTTTAAAAAAAAAAGAAGTAAGAAGTGTGTAGTGAACAACAAGAATAAACAAAAAGAAAGTAGTGAATGAAAGAATAAAAAAAATGAATATAAACATTGATCAAATGAATAAATTTTAATTTTATAATTTTAATCCATTGCAAATACTGGAAGCATTATATTTGGATAGGATATTTTAAAATTTTATATAATTTTGAAATGTAGCATTTTAAAATATAATATTCTATAATTTAATAATTTCATAATTTCATAATTTCATAAATTTTCTATTTGGATAGCGGTCATTCAAAATAGAATTTTATCCAAAGATTATAAATTTTTTATAATATTATTTTATATTTATATAAATTCATGTAATTTTATGTAAATATTTTAATATTTTTATATAAACATTGAATATTTATGCATAAATATCTAATATTTATTTTAATAATACTCATTAATATTTATTAATTCAATATTAAAATTTTATTAATATATTAATAATATTTATTATTTGTATTATTGTGCATATTAATAATATTTATGAAATATTATATATAACTATGTTTTATAATTATTTTTATTTAAGAATATCTATTTAGTAATAAAATAAAATAGTTATGAATAATTAGAAATGCTTCTAATTTTATTAATTAAATTTTTTATTTATAAATATTTATGTGAATATATAAATTAATCATAAAACATTTATAAATATTTTTATAACTATAAAATACAAAAAATATTTAATTATATAAACTAAAACATAAATATTAATTTGATTAAGTAAATATTTTAATTTAGTAATATTTATATTAGTAGAATATATTATAATATATTTAATAAATATATTATTAATAATTTTATTTTAATAAATTTTATTTATCTATGTAATATTTATTCATAATGGAATATCAATATTTTAAATAAAAATTTAATAAATAAAATAAAAAATAAAATAAAATACAATATATTTATGTAAATATTTGGCATGTAAATAAAATTAAATATTTTGACTATTTCAATTAAATTTTTATGAGGGATTTGTAGATGATATCTTTAAAAATGAAATTTAAATTATCATTTGAGGGATTTGTAAATTTTTAAAAATTTCTTAATGAACCAAACAAAAAATTTTAATTAATTGTAAAATTTTAAAATTCTTATACCAAATGAAGCTCTTCTTGTAAATTCCCCAACAAAACACGCTTTAAGCGAATCAGAATTTCCACACCCCATAGTTTTTTATGCTCGGAATACGCTGTGAAGGAACTCCATGTTTAGTACAATAAAAGAGATAGACAGGGACCTTTGTGTAAACATACTTTAACGGGTTCGGATCCAGCAGACGGTATTATCGTTTTAACCCGCTTTCATCAGTTCTCCTTGCCGTCGGCGTCGGTCCCTCTCGGTATCGAATTCCAGCCCCAACGCGAACGCGGCGGCGGCTCTCCGTGGCACAGGGATGCTGCGAGCTATCTCTCGATTTCGAACGCCTCTCCGATCTCTCCCTTTCTCTCCTTCTCTCCTCCCTCTCGTCTTCTTCTCCTTCTCCGTGCCTTCGAGACATCGTCCGCCCCTCTCCTTCGATCCCTCGCCTCTGCTCTCCCTTCTCCTCGCGGCGGCGAGGAGGGGGAGGGAAGGACCGGGAGAAGGAGGAGGACGATGGGTTGGGAGGCGTGTTCGTGTTACGGAGGAACGCCTCGCGGCCGCCGAGGCTGTTTGTGGTCCAGCCCCGCCTCCGCCCGGACTCCGTCCTCCAGTGGAAGCTCTCAGAGGCTCTCAACCTCGCCAACTCCTCGAGGAGCCGCGGGATGGGTTCTACGAGGAGGATTTCGAGTCGAAGGAGCTGCCGCCCCACCTCATCGTGCAGAATCCGGCTGCCAGGGGACTCAAGGCACACGCGGGTTGGCTTCGCCTCTCTATTTTCTTATTAAAGTTCTCAAGTTTATCAGCTATTATTTTAGTGCAAAAGCTTTTGCTGAGAATAAGGACAATGACCTTGATAAGAGTTAAAAAGAAAGACACATTTCAAGCATAAAACGCTTTTGCGATAACAAATCTTACCATATGGGTGAAATATTTCTCTGGAAATCGTGGATCACACAATGCAGAGAAATCGTATGATGTTTGTGTTGTATCATTCTGAATTGATGGGAATTTCTTACACTGGGAGTGTTGATAATCTTGGAAGTGATCAAATTTCGGAAGCAGAAGTAAAGTCCAGCTATATGGGTTTTCCTTGTAGATTGGTTTCGGAATAAGAAGAGTAGAAAGTGCAGGTCAAATTATTGACATAAAGTATGATACGAGGAAAGAATTTATACTATGGGAGATCCAAAATGATGGTAGACATCTGGATCAGATAAAGGAAATAAATGGAACGTGATTGGGAGGAAAACTGACCATTAGCAATTTGGTGAATTGTGAAAGCTTCGTGATTTTTTGTTTTTGATGTAAAAGATGGATAATCTTTCAAAATTTCTTTGTGATGAATTAAGACAATACGGACATCATGCATAATGATCTGGAAAAAAATATGCACCCAGTAACCATAACAACAAATGGGGAGCATTTCTTTGATTCAACTTGATGATGGTTTTTATTGTTTTTTGCTTGATATATTGCCTTGTCAGTTCACTTAGGGAGTTGGGTTTCTACAAAATTATATTCCATAACCAACTTGTATGTACTGATAATTCAGGGGATCATTAAGATATAGTTCTAGAATAACATGCTACTTGATATTGACTTTGGCATGTCATCTCTCTCTAAGTTAGCAGTTGCTGAACACGATGGCTATTATCTTGTTATGGAAAGTTCTCTGACATTGGCCAAATATTTGTATTGCTAAGCCAATTGTTTTGACATGATTAAATTGACAGGATCTTCATTGTGCTTGTTGCAGACACATATTTTGGACAAGGGACTGTTGAAAATATCAAATCCCAACTCATGGCATTGGAATCAGAGGTACTTTTATTCACTTAGTCTTTTTATTTACAAACTCTACTTCTTTTGAATTTTTCCAATATGTTGTTGAAAACCCTGTGGACTTAGAATTGATCTGATATTATTCATGCGTACCTTTTTTAATTTTCTAGAAGGTGTGTAAAATCTTTTCATTATGTGTGAACCTTTTTCTGAAAATTGACAATTTATGTTTGTGGTTTTGACAGAATGAAATAGATGCAATTTTTGTTAATGCAATACTTTCTGGGATTCAGCAACGGAATTTGGAGGCGAGTCGTACATACACTTATCTTTCCTGTTTATACTGGAAAATTCTTGAAATTAGATTGAGCATGTTGTTTGCATCTTGTTAACACAAGATCCATTGAACTGCTCTTATCATAACTTTAATGACAGTTTGCTTGGAAAAAGCCAGTTTTAGATCGTGTTGGCCTTATAATAGAGATATTTCATGCTCATGCTGAAACAAAGGAGGCAAAACTACAGGTACTACTTTGTCCATGGACTGCGATGTTTCTTTGCATCCCATGCTCCATGTTCAGATTTTCTATTTGTAGTTCATTTGCTTGACTTGTACATATGAATGAATTATGATTCTCTAGTGGACGTTCCAATTATGTTATAGATAGGAAGTAACTTGTGGTCATTTTGATGTTATTTTCTTTCATAGTCTGAGTTAGCTGCTCTCATGTACATGAAGACAAGGCTTGTACGTGTTAGAGGTCCTGGTGGACGCCTCGTTTTTGGAGCAAGCGGAGAAGCTGAGGTTGTTAGTGCCCGAGGGTATGTTTAGCACACTTCGCTTCTAAGTACAATTGGAATGGTGCTTTTCATATTGAAGATGCTGAGATAAACATAGAAATGATGTATGCTTTGATAGTTACAAGCAAAATATACATTTAAGTAAGGTTTTAAGGCCTGCTGGGATGGAGAGCATTCTAGCCATCCCATCATCTTCTTGTGGGACAATGGGACCATGATGGGGGGCTCCGAACTCCATACATAAGGAGAAAGAAGAGGGAAGGGGAAAGAAAGGAAGCAAAGAAGTAAAATGAAAAGTAAAGAAAGGGAAGGAGAAAAAGGAAGGAAGAAAGAGAGGGAGAAGGAAAAATAAAGAAAACAAAGAAGTGAAAAAAGGAAAGAAAATAAGGAGGGGAGAAGAAAGAGAAATAATGGAAGGAAAAAAGGGAGAAAAATAAGGAAGAAAAAAAAGGAAAGGAAGAAAGGAAAGAAAAAAAAATAAAAACAATGTAAGAACCATTGGGTCGGTGCGAGCAAGCATCTCATTCCATCAAGAAATTAGGACACCCATATTCTGTGGGATTTAACCAACTCCTTTCATTGAACATGAACGATGTACTTGCTATCATGGATATTTTATGTAGAGAGAACCTGAAGAATTATCAACATTTGTCTTTGCGCTAGAAATTTCCTCCGAATGATTAATGTGCATGGAGGAACTGCCTATAGATGAATTAATTGGTGCAAGAATTCTCAACCATGTATCCTAAGACATTGGAGAGAATTTTCCCCAACTCTTTATAAAATGAGTTAATCTCAGAATGTAGGTCTAATCATCTTTTTTTAATATTAAAAATGGTTTTCTGTAACTATTAGTCCCAATTGATATCTTTTATCATTGATTGTTTCTGCAGGAGAGGAAGTGGTGGACGTGGTTTCATGAGCGGTGCTGGAGAAACTGAACTTCATCTTCAACGTTGGAGGTACATTTCATACTTAATGATAGATGAGGTGTTCTATGCTTTAGTTTGTTTCATCGATCTTTTAATATTCACAATTTTATTATGAGAATTCTCTTCTATTTGAGAATTTTAGAATTCAAGAAAAACGAAATCATCTACTGTCTCAAATTGAAGAGGTTCGACGAACTCGAGCTTTGCAACGTTCTGCTCGGAGAAGGCATGGAAGTTCATATGATCAAGGCCTAGCAACTGTTGCTGTTGTTGGATATAGAACGCAGTATGTTGATCTACAATGGAACTTTGCTATCAATCTTACATGTATCCAAAACAATGCTAAGTCTAGTTTCTCTTTCTTTTGACCTCATGGAAAAATAAAAATAAAATTCACTTCATTTATTATTATGGTGCATAAAGATTTCTAGACATTTGTTATCACAAAGCTAATCCAAATGCACCTTACTAATATATAGCATGTACTGCAGGGTAAATCCACTTTGGTCAGTGTTCTTTCGGAAAGTGATCTATATAGTGATGATCGGTATTCCTAAAACATCTAGCATTTTTTCTATAACTTGTGGTCTTCGTTCCTTTTGTATCAATGAACAACATCATTGTATTTTGAAGTCCATAACTGCTTATTCTTGCATGGGTAATTGTGCTTTTATTCTATTCAGATTATTTGCGACAGTGGATCCTCGATTAAGAAGTGTAATTCTTCCTTCAGGGTAATGCGAAGAAGGCAAGCCTTGCTTGCTGTTGTTTAATCATTTCCAGAATTTCACTCAATGGGCTTGTATTGTTCTTTTGGGATCTAAAAATTTGTACTTATGTTGCTACTCAGGAAGAAGGCACTTCTTAGCGACACCGTAGGCTTTATCTCAGATTTGCCTGTACAGGTAATATATTTGCAACATCATCTATGCCTTGGGTTTTTACTGTTTTTCAGGTATAACTCCTTTCCCTTTTTCCTTGTTTTCCCTTTTTCATGCAGTTGGTTGAAGCCTTTCATGCAACTCTAGAGGAAGTGGTTGAGGCCGACTTGTTAGTGGTACGGTTTGTTGGTCTTCTTTGATTCAACTGATCTTTTTTATTCTCTTTCCTTTTTTTCCTTTTAATTTTAGGTTCCCCTAGACAAAAGGTCTAATGAAAAACAGTGGGAGTAGCGTTACAAGTAATTGTTAGATAGGTTTTCTACCATCCTAGAATAATCTGCAGATGCATAGGTTGGCATGTTCTTTATTTAATTGACAAGGCTGCAAACACATAGGTAGGCATATTTTTCATTTAAGCTTGTGTGTACATGCAAATAGACTATGCTTTCATCATCACTGCATATACTCGATACATGTTTGTGTCAAACTGACCTTCTGGATAACTGATGAGCAAAAATTCTTTATCTTCAGAACAATTGTCCTCTCAAAGTCATAGATCTCTAGATTGCCATCAGCTTCTTTTTCTCTTATTGGTCTTAAGCGTGCCATTTATTGAATTAGTTGGTATTTACTTTCAAAGTCTTTTGCATACCCAGCACAATAATTGGACTTCGGTTAGCTGGGAGCATTAGTTAAATTGAGCAATACAAGTTGGCCACTTGAGAGTATCTTGTGCAGGAGTATAATCAAGATGTAACAGGTCAATCTACATCCTATGCCTATCATACTCTGTAGAGAGGCACCTGCATGCATTTTTGTATCCAGATGATGTGAGCAAGCATATTTTTGCATGCTTGAGCTGTTACATTGCAGAGTACGCATCTTATCCAGGTTGCAGGTAAGATTCAAAGGATTAGGTTTAGGAGGTGATGTGATGAGAATGGCAATATCCAGTCTGTGCAAACAAATAGCTTCTCAGGTCCTGCTTTCATTTACCGGTTTGGTATAATGATTGCATACTTTCATTTGTAAGTTTTGAAAAAAGATGACATGCATGCTTGGTCATAGAATTTGGCATTGAACAAGACAAGGAACACAGTTGAAAACAAATTGATGTGTGCATATTGTCATAACTGCACACATAACTTTGATTCAGTTTCATTATTTGTTAGCTTTTGCTATTAATTCGTGTAATAAATCATGGATTATGCGTCAGGGATATGGTCCTGTGATGGCAGTTAAGCATAGTTGGTGAACTAGTGAGCTACATTATCTGTGTAGAAGCTTGTTCCTGTTCTTTACCCATGTTCTCTTGCTCTCTTTGGGCGAAATAAATAGATTTTTCCATGTATCGAGGACAAGGAAATCTTAACAGCTATTTTTTGGTCTGTGCGCAGCATGTATTAGACTCGAGTGCACCTAATCTTGATGAGCAGCGCTCAACTGTACTGCAAGTACTGCAACAGATTGGAGTGTCAGAGGAAAAGATTCAGAATATGATCGAAGTTTGGAACAAAGTACTTTACATATTCCTTGTCACAGATATTAAAAACCACTAGTAGTTGAAATAGATACCTGTTAGTTTTGGTTAAAGATATGATATCTGCTGAATTTTGAAACATGGCCAGATTGATCTTGTGGGCCAAAACATAGGAGCTGGTGAATTTCCAGACAAAGATGATTGGCTAGAGGGAGGTGAAGAGGAAAAACGTTGGGAATTTTCAGTAGTAGAGAATGATGTGGCATCTGAGTTGTCATCTGGTGAGCCTATGGATGAGGATGGCATAGTTTCTGAGCCATCGCAAGAAGAAAATCAGGAAAATATCAATGAGATGGCATCTGAGTTATCTGATGAGCCCATAGATGAAGATGACATGACTTCTGGGCTGTCAGCAGAAGAGGGTCTGGAAGATGTTGATGAACAAGAAGCTGAGCTGCCGTAGACGGAAGAGGACAGATCCTGCAATAGGTAATGAATCCAGCAATCCCAATTGTGTGCAAACTTCTGCAGTGATGGGGATGGGCTTGCAAGAGTTGCTGAACCTTATTGATGAGAAGCTAAATGCACAGAAACCATCTGAGCAAAAGATGCTTGGACCTTATGATAGGAAATGGAGACCTTCCACAGCAGATGATGAGAAAGCAGCTGAATCATAGGTATGTTGTCAGAAGTTGAGACTTATCCGTGCTTGAAATAATATTGCTTGAAGAGAATTGTTGTAACCAAGTCTCTTATGAAATTTTTCTTTCTGTTAATTCAATAAATCATGAGAAAAACAAACCTTTACATCTCATTTCAAGACATAAGCTGCAATAAAAAATTTCTGGCTCTTACTAGAAAGAACATTAATCGTGCAGATGTATCAAAGATCTTCCACAGGCTCGCCTCTACTTGGTGTCACAGTGGCTATACCCAGGTTTTGTGTTGGAGATCACCTTTAGACTGGTCAATACTGTTTTATGTTTTAACTAGGGAGTGTGCATACAAAGTACAAGCCTACGCCTGGCTTCAGAGCCGATGCTTTCTTTCTGACATGATATTTGTCTGATCCAAAGTGGAGTCCTCTTTAAACAACTTCTTGATAGCAGGCCAGCGCCAAAATGATCACGGTGTATATTTTCAGAGGATTACTTCTCTCGAGAAGCTGTCTGTTTAACTTTCTTGGCGATAACTTGCTAACAAGGAAACGGAGTACCAGTACTGTTCTATTCTTATGGAAGGGCTTCATTCTTTTGAATAACAAAACGATGTTGTCTGCTGTTCCTGGAGTATGCTAAGCGTCCTCCCTAGCCAGCTGAGTTTTTGGAGTGAGAGTACTCCTTATGATTTGTTTTTGCGGTAATAAATTATTTTTCCTCCATTACCACTCAAAAGGATTTGTTTCTCTTCATCTGTAACTGTTTAATGTGTATCCTTAAATGTTATTTGGCTAGTTTTCTTTAGAGTGCAAGTTTTCTGCAAGAAAGATGCTAGCTCTGCTCGTCTCTTTTGGACCATACAGAAAAATACGAGAAATGCCTGCTCTTAAATTGCTCCGGCCTTTTTTTGAATGAAAAAAACCATATTTAGTTGTGAAAAATAATTATTCATTTTTCATCTTGAATTTTTATCCCTATTTTTAATTTCCTTTTCTATACAAAATTTGAAAAAACATATTCATTCGTTGAAAATAAGAAATTATTTTTTAACTTAAATAATTAGAAAAGAGGATGGTGATACATGTTTGATACGGTGGTAAATAATGGAGAGGGATGGCAGTAGCAATGAAGGTTTAATTGTGGTGGTGATAATAGAGGATAATGGATGAAGCCAAGATATGATGGTAGTGGTGATGAAGGATGTTGAGGGTATGATGGTGGCAATGGAGATGGTGGTCTCAAATGAATGAGATGCAATAAGAAGAATTTCAGCATTTCAATGGGTTACTTTCAGGGCAAACAGATTCAGACAACTAATTCTTATTCTGATAAAAAACAATAAGTGAAAAGGAATCACTGATTCTTATCCATTATCTTTACCTTCATTTCTATTCTTTGCAAATCCTTCACAGAAACCTCCAATCCTGTCTATTCACTGCTTATGCTTGAATCCTTCATAGATGTCGTATGAAGATATGAGATATTGACCACTAGGAAATGCACTGGCATTAGGGCGACAACTAAAATGCCCTGTGATGGTAACAAGGTCTCGTTAAGCTACCAGCATCCACAGACTTCATTCGAGATTTCAGTTACATAGAAAAGGAGAACCATGCAGAGACAAAATATATTGGCATAACAAATTCTCAGATGTGAATTGTGAGTGTCTTCAGTGTTGCAACATGGAAGATGGTACCTTGCAAAGTCTCCCCAATAGATGGCTGTATTGTGGCAGAGTGCTCATGAAGTACTTATTCTTTAATGGTTCGCATAGCCATTCCAGAGTTGAAGTCACTGAAGGATATGAGAACCTGGAAGTCAATAATAAACCTTCAGATAAAGCTGAATGTGTGTGATAGAGATCAAGGAATGACTGCAAGATGTCCAAAATTTGCATTGAATCTTCATGGATATGTTCAAGTCTTATAGATTAGTTAACTGAAAAGAAAAAAAAAAAAACTGAACTATGTATACCTCTTTAATTGAGCTAAATAACACAAATTTTCTTCAGAATAGCTGTGAGCCATGTCAGGCAATTCATGATATGCCTGTTGTGATGTCTCACTGCTCCTCTTCATTGGTGATCTGTAATTCTTATAACCTGCAACCAGTGTCAGATGGAAGATGCAGCAGCCATTTGTGAACAAATTGGATCCCAGAATAATGATCATTGTGATAAATCTACTTCTTTGACTGAGAACTCTTGACAATCATTGGACTTCCTGGCAGATAGCTTCACACACTGCTTTATAAATCAACTTGTCATGGAATGCTGTATATATTGATGACACCTTAGGTGCTAGTCATGAACCCAGAAAATCTGATCAACTTAGACATTCAAACTAGTTACAGTTGTTTTCCAAATGGAAGCTCAAGTCAGAGATGTTCACCAGTAATCTCCACAAGAGCAACTTCCCCCCCTGAAACAATGAAACCTATGCGCATCCCTAACAGTAATTTCTCTCCCAACTATTGCAGAAATGAACTTGATCGCATTGTGGCAGTCCCCGCATATCCTAAGGTTTTTCACCACCATATTGGTAGCCCTTCTCCAGTACTGATTAACCCAAATGCAACAGCAAGCTTCTCACTGTGGTGGCCCAACCTTGTTTTGCCTTCCATAACATTATCCCTTGCTGGAGCCCATCTTACATCTGGCACATACCCAGCCTGCTTCATCTTCCTTGACATCTCCTCCAAGAACTCATAAATCTCCTTAATCCGTGGGTGGGAAACATCATCTGCCACAAACACATGAATCCTCTTCTCGACTTCAATCCAACTGCAACCAGGTTTCTTCCTCACCCCTCGATCTTTCATCAGTTTCCTAACGGTAGCAAACTCATCCCATCTCCCTGTGCTTGCATACATGTTTGAGAGCATCACATAGGCAACCGCATTTGAAGGCTCCAGCAGAAGGAGCTTCTCCGCTGCCTTTGCTCCAAGCTCTACATTCCCATGAGTCCTACAAGCACCAAGCAATGCAGCCCATCCAATTGATCCTGGATCAAAAGGCATTGTCCTGATCAGCTCCTCAGCTTCCTGAATTTTCCAGCACGGGCAAAAAGGTCGATCATGCATGAGTAATGCTCTTCACCTGGTTCGATACCATGCTTTTCATTCATTGAATTGAAATAGTTCCGGCCTTCCTCAACCCTTCCAGTGTGAGCGCATGCAGAGAGTACTGAAATAAAAGTGATGCTAGTGGGATGGATATTTGAGTCAATCATCTCCTTAAACATAATCAGTGCCTCATTTCCTAGCCCATGCTGAGCATACCTGCGATCATTGAATTGAAGGAGACTGTGTTACGTTCAGGTCCTCTTGAACAGTCTGTGAGCATCTTTCAGGTTACCACATTTCGAGTACATGGCAATCAGTGCATTATTAACCGAAATTTGATTGTTTGGGAACTCAGACTTGATGGCTAATGCATGCATTTGCTTCCCTTGGGATGGCGATGATAAGTTCGAGCAAGAACTGATGGCACACAGAAAGCTGCAATCATCAGGGCGAAACCCAGCCAGCTGCATCTCTCGAAAGCAATCAAGACCCTCCTCAGAAAACTCATCATTCAAAGAGTAGCCAGATATCATTGTGTTCCACAAAACCAAGTCGGGCTCATCTACCTCTTCAAACACCTTCCTTGCATCAAGAATCCTGCCACACTTCGAGTACAGATCGACAAGTCCACTGCCCACATGCGAATTTTTCTCGAACGCGCTCTTAATCAACTGAGCATGGAATTGTAAGCCACCCAGCAAATCCTTCACACTCGTGAACGTTGTCAGCACACTCGCCAGGGTGAACATGTCGACCTCGAAGCCTCTCCTGAGCATTTCTTGAAACAAGTCGAGAGCTTTCGGCCCCTTCCGGTGCTGCCCGTAAGCCACTATCATACAATTCCAGGAAACTCCATCTCGTGAAAAGCCCATTTCTTCGAAAACACGCTTGGATCCATCCAAGTTCCCACCTTTATTGTACCCACTGATAAGAGCATTGTTAACAGAGACATAGGAATCGAGACCGGAGGAAATGGCGATCGAGTGCAGCTGGTTGACGCCATCGGTGAGAGAAGAAATAACAGAGGAGAGAGTGAATCCATCCATGTCGGAGCCGAGGCGGCGCATGTCGGAGAAGAGCTGGAGGGCCCCAGAAGCCCGGCCCTCGGCGGCATACGCCGAGAGGAGAGTGTTGTAGGAGACGAGGTCGGGGTCGGGGATTTCAAGGAAGAGGCCGCGACATACGTGGGCGGGGCAGTCGCGGGCATAAGCGGCGAGGAGGGCGTTGTAGGAGAAGACGTTTGGTTGGAGGATTTCGTCGAACGAGCGGCGGGCGAGGGAGAGTTCGCCGCATTTGGAGTAGAGGAGGACGAGGTGGTTGGAGAGGTAGGTGGAGGGGGCACGGCGGACTTCACGTAGTGGCCGTGGAGGGCACGGCCGGCGGCGAGATCTCGGCTGGCGATGCAGGCCTTCAGGAGGTGGCGGAAGCGTTGCACGGAGGGTGGAAGGTCTGAGAGGTGAGAGGCAAGTTGGCTCATCTAGCGCTCGCCCTCTCCCTCTCTCTCTCTCCACAAAATTAGACCAAAGGATACGGTTTAAATTTTGTCCGGCCGGATGGAGTTGGTTGGTTCGGTTAAACCGTTTGGAACAGTGGGGATTGCATGCTTTTGGATGCGTTATGGATCATTTGATCTCCAAATTAATCTTGAATTCTTGTTTCGCCAAATGACTTTTTCAAAATTTTCTTAACAAGTGATTGATCAAGATTATTGTAAAAAAATCATGAGTTATTCATGACTAAATCAAGAAATATATATATTATAGATTGACAGTGATTTGTGATCTATATCATGTTATTGATATCAAATACAAGCCTTTCACATGCTTTAAAGTTTCCCAGCACTCAACAAAATTCAAATGATGGGTGCTTAACTTTATAGTGAGAGACATTATATTCAAATTTGGTAGCAAATAACCATTATATTTTAAAAATAAAATAAAAATAAATTTTGCAAGTTGATGAGGTGAGAACTTGCATGCTGGCATCCTAGGCATTGCAGGATTTATTTATTTGAATTATTTTTTCCTATACTGCAATAATGCAAAAACTTAATGATGCATTATATCAATATCATTAGGGTTATATTTCACCAACCTGTTAATTCTTTTTATGATGCACAAGTAGGCAAATTTATTCTGAAGCGGAATAAATATTGAAACTTCATGAATCCTCACAAGAGTTTATGTACAAAGAATAAGTGATTCTTTATAGATTGTATCCGAAGATAGGAAAACAAATGTTTTATATAATACGAAAGCTAGCTCATGGCATTATTGCCTTTGTAGTGGCCAAAAAAAAATACTAAAGATTTATGTAAATTCATTTCAAACCACAATTCAAATTTCTTGTGATTTGATATTGAATAGAAAAAATTCATATCTCAGACTAATTAAGATTGATCTAAACAACTCATTCCATTCTAGAATTTTATATATACATACGGCATGCCAACTATTGAATAACTTATTAGAAATGCAATAAAAAATATAATATGTTCAAAGATATTTTAAGTAATTATATTTCAATTGCATAAAATATAATGTAGGCCATCTGTAATTATAAGGTGTGGCATGGGAAAACAAATTGAAAATATAATATGAAAATTAACTTCAACATTCTTCTTAATTAGGTGCATATCAATTAACTTGCATTGTTGATACTCTTAGAAATTAAGATTTGTGAACATAGTTTATACTTCTACTTAATGGAGTTGATCACATATATTGAGAGGTTGCACATGTTCAATGGCTGGAAAAGTCTTTGACAAAATAGAATTCTTTGATGGCTCTGGAACTAATTCCCTGCAAGTCTAACAAATTCTTTGTAGGATTAGCTATATATCATATAATTCTGTTGGGGGAATAAAAATAAGAAAGAACAATTTGCATGCTTCCAACGTTTTACATCAAGTTATGGAGGAATGAAGAGTAAAAACTCAGATAGTGGGCCATTAAGGCCATAAAAGAGAGAGCCATTAAGCCTCTCTAAGGATTATCCAAATCGAGCCTTAAAATAGGTTCAAAGTTTAGGATTGTAGACAATTCAAGTCTATTTTGAGAGAGACCATATTTTGAACCATCCAATCTAAGGCCCTCATAAGAAAAAAACCTAAAGCCATGAATTCCTAAAGCCCTGCTCAGAAGAAAAAAATACAAGGGCCTTTTACTTTTTTTATTACTTCTCTTATTATTTTCTCTTATCATTTTTTTTTTTCTAACACCAATTTTTCTAGATATCTGAAGGAGATATTGGGTTATGCCTCCATACATGCTCATAGTAGAATATTCAAATCGAGTTAAATCATTGTACCTTAAGAATTGTTCATCTACAATTTGTACAGAGGGGTAAAATCTACTTCTTAATAGAGTATCTAATCTACTTTGATTCAAACATGGTTCTCTATTTTTTTTTAATATTTTTTATTTAATAGATGCAATTTAATTCCTAACAATTTCTAGGTATTGACTCCCAACAGAGATGGTGAAGAGAAGGTTCTTTTGATGGGAAATCTAAAGTGTATGCGAGGGCTTAATCATTGCAGAAGAAAGCAATGGATCCATGCTTGGGCCCAGATAAAGGGCTCGAGAATGGACTGCAAGGGTGCAACGCCATGTTAGCTGTCACCAAGGAGTACACCCATCATTGTTCACTAGGCCATGAGATGTTTTGGGTAGGATATATATGGTGGAGTTCTTATGTGAAATTAACCCTCCTCAGTTCTGACACAGCAAGACCACGCGATCCCCACGAGTCCATGCATGCAAACCAAATGCTGACACTTTGGAGCATGGAGGTCCTGTGATGTGGAATATCATGGACACCATCCCTCGCAAGAAGTCCAATATGATATGATATGCCATAACCATTAACATGCATTGATGTGGCTGATCACCTTCTCTGGGTGGCATCATAACGCCCTGCGCAATTCTCAAAATCAAATGATATGATAATTTGTTTTTGAGATGTTGAAACTCTCGCCTCGGCATTCGGCACCGGCCTCTGGCTCCGGCCTCTGGCTTCAGCTCCAGCCTCTGGCTCCGACACCGGCCTGTGGCTCCGGCCTCCAGCGTCGTCTCCGGCATCCGGCTCCAGCCTCCAGCTCTGGCCTTTAGCTCCAGCCTCTAGCTCTGGCACCGGCCTGTGGCTCCGGCCTCCAGCGTCGGCTCCAGCATCCGGCTCCGGCCTTCAGCTCCGGCCTCCAGCGTCGGCTCTGATATCCGGCTCCGGCCTCCAGCTCCGGCCTTTGGCTCCGGACTCCAGCGTCGGCTCCGGCATCCGGCTCCGGCCTCCAGCTCCGGCCTTTGGCTCTGGCCTCTGGCTCCGGCCCCGGCCTCCGACTTCGGTATATGGCTCCGGCCTCCGGCTTCGACTCCGACTTTAACTTGGTGCCTTATTTTTCTAAGTACACTAAAGCCCACCTCAGATATCGGACCTCGAGATTCGAGACATCCATTACCGCTCCGGCCTCCAGCTCTGGCCTTTGGCTCCGGCCTCTGGCTCCGACCCCGGCCTCCGGCT